>JAWWLV010000024.1:486840-548981 GCA_035041135.1 Platyrinchus mystaceus | reverse complement strand
GAGGTGGCTGCTGCCTGTTGGAGCACCACACTGGCTCCCTCTGGAGCAGCCCTGCCTCGCACACCCCAGGGGCTGTGCCCTCAACCCCCAGGGGCTGTGCCCTCAGCACCCCAGGGGCTGTGAGCCCTCAGCACCCCAGGGGCTGTGCCCTCAGCACCCCAGGGGCTGTGCCCTCAGCACCCCAGGGGCTGTGTGCCCTCAGCATGCCCGGGGCTGTGCTCTCAGCCCCCCAGGGGCTGTGCCCTCAGCCCCCCAGGGGCTGTGCCCTCAGCACCCCAGCCACGTCTGCCACAGCCCCAGCACACCCAGCTCTGGGGTGTGGGGACAGCACTGGCAGCGAGGGGTGGCTGATCCGACAGCGACCGGAGCACGGCCACAGACAGCTCCTCAGAGTGCTCCAGGGCAGGGACATACTGCAGTTCCCATCCTCTGAAGGTCCCTCTTGTCCCAACAGCCCCTCTCTGTCCTGACAGCCCCTCTCTGCCCTGATGCCACTGGGCCTGGCATCAGCAGCACTAGGAGCCTCCTTCCTGCCTGGCAAGACAGCCCAGGCTGCACCATCTGCTCCACCATTCCTAACAGGGAATGGGGCTTTTTTTGTTTGTATTGTAAATTTTATTTAACACTCTGAAACAAGGTTGGAGCAAGCTCACACAGAGAGGCTGTGCATGTTCTGGGGAGCTGTTTGAAGGCTTTGCTGACCCGTGTCTTGCTGCCAGAACACCAGTACACTCCTAGCAAGCCACTGGAGCTCTGTGGAGATGCTTCATGAACTGGACATGGATCAAAGCCTCCTTCCTGTCACATTCACCCCAGCACTATCTCCTGCTGTAGAGGGATGAAGTCTGTGATACAGGCACGCTCTGCACTCCCAGGCAAAGCAGCCAGACCTGGGAGAGGCTTTCAGGGACATATCAAAGTCCTCAAACCAAGAGGGATGGCAGGGAGTGGGTGGACACCCTCGTGTCGCCCTGTCTGAACACAACCTGATCTCAGCTACGCTCCAGGGCACTGCACTGTGCTGACATGGCACATCAGAACCAGCCAACCAGAAACCACACTGCAGCAGAACCAAGGTCCTGCCCATCATCCCCCTCATCCAGGCACTCCAGACCATGCAGCTGGGAAGCAGGATGTGGGGAATGGGGACCACCAGCCTGCCAGCACAGGCGGCTGCAGGTGGAAACTCTGAACCCCACCAAGCTGCATCAGCAGCAAAGCAAAGCCCCGTTCCCACAGCCCCCTCCTGCCAGCACCAGCCCTCCCCAGGAGCAGATGAAGGGGAAGAAAGTGCTCACCTGGTTGTTCCGCACTCAGCTCTTTCACCTGTAAGAAACACAAGTTCCCATCATCCCTGCACATCAGCCACCACTGAAGGACTGGTACAGCACACCTGAGCAGGTGCTCACACCCTCACTGCTGGTTCCTACACCCTCAGGAACCAAGGTAAGTGTAGGAAGCCCAAGGTAATGGCTTCTGAGAGAAAGAAGCTGAATTTGAGGAGAGGAGGTGCCCAGCTGTGCTACACAAGCCCCCATCACTAAAAGATAGATTAGAAATCCAAGACTCAGCCACAGGAGAGGGAAAGGGGCTGCAGTTCCCACAGCCATCACCGGTTCCTTTGCCATGTAAAGCCCACCCTGTCCATACCCAGCAGCACTACAGGCCCACAGCACAGGCTCTGGGATAGCTGAAGCGACTGACTGAGTCCCAGCAGGAACGGGGCAGCCTGAAAAGGGCTGGAGCCCCAGGGAGGCCATGGAGATCATCCGACTCAGAGGGCCATGAACAGCACCTGAACGCAGTGGAGTATTGGGCTCCCCAGTTTCTCCTGGGAGATAAAAGCCCATCAATCAGCTTCGGGCAGACTCTATCCTGGCTCTCAATACTCCCATTTCCTTTGTGTATTTTTAGTATTTGGATCTCACATAAATGCCAGGAGATCCCTGCTGATTAAATCTGTTCAATTTTTACAGTATTTGTCAATCCACTGAAAAAAACCAAACTAATTTCACATGCTGTTTGTGCCTGTCTCCCAGGGCCAGGAAAGCTGAGTTATACTTCCTTTGCTAAGACACATAAAAGGAAGCATTTGGCTGCACATGCCTCCTTCCTGCTCTCCCTTGGCACCTGCGGAAAGCAAGCTGGCAGCCAATTCCTCACTGAAACAGCAAACAACTCCACATGAGTGGTTTGCAAATCCAGACTCCCTCCTAACAAGGATCAGCTCACACTGAAATGCAGCATTTGGTATTTCTGGGCTAAATATTTGCTGAATGCCTACAGAGCAGAACAATCCCCTGGCCTGGGAGAAGCTCGGAAAGCTTCATGTGAGGATCTTAAACAGCTGCTTCTGCACAGCTTTAGTGAATGAAATGCCTGGCCCTGCATCTCCCTCCTGAGCACAGCAGCATGTGGCCTGGGGGTGAGAGACCAGGATGGCAATAAATGAACCTCTCCCAGATTCCTCACTTCTTGCCCCAGTCCACAGGAGCCTGAGCGCTGTATTCCCGCCCTGGAGCCTCCCCTCTGTGTTCACTGAGTGGAACACACCACAGGATCTAATTAGAAGGTGGATTTTAAGGTTAAATAAATTTGGCAAAGAAAACATGTTTGGCAAAACAGCTGACAAAAATCTACTATTAATTTGTTTTACTCTGAGATGAGGGGTCCAATTTTTGTATTGTTAAAATAAGGCCATGGACCATTTGCGTGTTTTAATTTAAATATATTCTCTCCTGTTGGGAGAATCAGGTCACCAACTCATCTCCATGTTCTTTACACTGGAAATAATTCAGTTGGTTTAGACCCTTTAAAGAGCTAAAATCTTCTCCCAGGTCTGTGGTGACATCATCACCCCAGCAGTGGTGTGTCCCACCTGGAGCCCACTGCCCTCTCAGAAGCCACTGTTGTGTGGAGCCTGTCTGTGTGCATGTGCTCTGAACCACACTGGTGAAATTATCTGGGGGAAAAAAAGTCTCCTATGGAAAAACTGGTTTATAAATAAGGATGTCCTTGCAGTCCTTGTTTAGGACAAGTCAAAAAATCCATGGCCAGGGACAAGGGGCCTGTTAAATCAGCAAAGCTGCTGCAGATCTGTGACAGACACACAGCATCGAGGGTAGGAAATACCTGTGTCAGGGCTGCAGTGAGGGAGGGAGAAGGGGGACAGGAACTAAAGAGGTAGAGAATGGAAGTGGGTGGGAATCTCTGCTGCTGGAGAAGTAACTCAGCAATTCAGCACAGTATCAGACTCAAAGAGATTTCTCTATGTGCACTCCCAAAGATAGGTGGGAGGAGTAACATTCTAAGGAAATCATGATTTTTGCATGTAGCTCAGGTGAGCAGCAGCAGCCAGGCACAGAACCATCAGTCACTCTGAAGAACACACAGAGGTGGGGCTGACAGGTGACATCTGGTTTAAACCCTCCCAGGGGATGGAGGCTCCTCCCCAGATCTGACTTGGACTCACCTTCTCCCAGAGTCTGCTTCAGCAGGTCGTGTTTAGCCTGGAGCTTTGTGATGAGGTTACTGCCATTCAGATACTCCTTAAATTTCTGTAATTACAAAACAAACAAGGTGGGTTAAGCAACACAGCCCATAATTGATGTTCACTGTTGCCTGGGGCCTGCTGGAGGGGGATTGGGCTGCCAGAGGGGGCTCAGAAGTCTGTCAGGCTCAGTCCAATCACTTCTCCCTGCTCCAGCCACTGGCCTGGTGATCTTATTATCCCAGTCTCCTTGGTACTGCACCTCCTGCCTGGGAATGCAGGGAGGGCCAAAGAAAAGAGTTCAAAGCTGGCTTTCCTTTGTCATGCTTCTGGGAATGGCCTGGGAAATCAAAGAGGCTTTCCCTGCACTGCCAGTGCTTCGCTTCTGTGCAAAAGCAATGCTGAGTGAGAACTCCCAGAGCCTGAGCCCTCCCAGGGCAGGGACTGTCAGGTGCTCCATGTCTGGGTGACACTGTGCAGCACAACCTCCCATTCCACTGTGAGGCTGTCAGACACTTGGGAACACTCCAGATCAGGGCATTATACAGGTAAGAGGAGAGAGGGAGACAGATATGGAAAATGAAAGACAGAGAACGAGAAACATCAAATTTCTGCAAAAAGCATTAAAATAATCCCAAACACAACTCCAAATGAAAATTGCAATTGCCCCACCCCACCTCAATTTGCAATATTACTACTATTAAGAGAAACTAGAAGCTTTTCTACGCATATGTAACGCATCACAAGATGCTGTTAACTGTAGGCTATGGCCCATGCTGAAATGAGGGTAACTGTTGAACTCATGGCTCTTCCTTGCATATCAGGTACCAGAACAGAGACCTCAGCTCTGCCTGGGAGTGCAGCACAGAAGCAGGGCAAGCACACACAGCCCCTCTCCTGGCACATACTCCACAGCCCAATGCCACACAGCCCGGCTCTTGTGGCTTCCTTGGGATGCATGTGGCTTCAGCTCCTCCACGGGCCCAGGGCAAATTTCAGCTGTGCAGGCCAGAGAGGGAAGGCCTGGCTGACAGTTCACAGTCCTGAAGGCCTCCAGGAAGAGCCCCTGGAAGGTGACACATAGACAGAGTCTGCGCCCTGCTCTGAGCCTCTCCTACAGTGCTTGGTAAGTTTTTGGTCACAACTGGTCACTCCAGTTGTTCCTTCGAAGAGAAGAACGAGGCAAGCACTGGGTTGTCAGTCCCTGCCACTGAAACGATGCATTCCAGACCCAAATCTGACAGAAGACAAGCACTTAAAGAGACTGAATTGGTTCTTGCTTTTCATTAGCAAGCACTTAACTGGGCCTCAGCCCTGGCAATTACTGCTTTGTGTCCTGTGCGGCCTGAGCTGAGACTCACTGAGAAATAGAACATTTCTGTCTCCTGCTGGTTGGCTCTCCTCTTGGCGATGTTGATTTTGCTCATGTAGGTCTCCGATGCAGCTGATTTGACCGACTCAGTGGAGCGGCTGTGCTGAAAGGCATCCGAAACATCAAAATCTTCCACTGTCAGCATGTCCTGTAAGGTCTGCATTGTGGCATCCAGCGTTTTCCGTACCTATTGGAAACAGGACAGCGTGGCTTTGAAGCAGACTGGCAAAGGGACTCATCTTGAACCAAAGCAGCCAAGAGCTCCTGAGCCCTGGGCTTGCACTGCGGGCACTCCCAGCTCCGTTGCCGGAGGGGATCCACAGCTGAGCACAGCAGGAAACCCCCGGTGACGGGAGGAAGGCTCAGCAGTGCTGCCCGCGAGGCCGAATGCGAGACCCCTCTTACCTCTTCGTTCTCTATCTTGAGGGTGGCCAGTCGTGACTGCAGCTGGTGGTACCTCATCAGCAGCTCAGTCTGCACAGGCTGCTGGGCGCTCACCTGGCACACCTGACACAGGAGACATCCCGTGGGTCACATGCACCACACACACGCATTTCCATACCCACACAATTCCCTCCAGCCCCCACAAGCTCCTGGCAGCCTCCATGCAGGCTGCATTGCCCATTTTCCATCAGCAGTGCCCTGGACTGGGCCAGCACTGAGCATTTTCTACCCCTCACTCTGCCATCTCCCAATTACAGCAGGTAAATCAAAGCTCCACTGTACAGATCTGTGGGGCAGAGAGAGCCAAACCACAGGCTCCCTAATTGGGAGAGACACGGAGCGAGAGGCAGCCTGAAAAGAGAAGCCCTAATGAGCCAAGAGTCTCATTAGGAAAGGAAACACAAACAGCAGTGTGTGAAGGCAGCATGGAGGGATAAAGAGCCCAGAAGAATTTCACAGGGATAGTTCAGAGGAGGGGAGGCCAGGCCAGGCCCCTCTGCAGCCCCACAGGCGAGCGTGTTACCTCGTCCCCCATGTGCGGCTGGAACTCGAACTTGAGCGGCGGGCAGAAGACCTGGTTGCACATGTCCATGATGGTGTGCTTGTCGCTCCGTGCATCCAGGTTGTCCACAGCATTCTCAATAATGTCCAGGCCCTCGTGGCGGGAGGTTTCCAGGTTGTACTCGGCAGACAGGTATGTCCTGAAGGTCCGAGCAAGGCTGGCGTGGAATCCCAGATCACAGCACTGAGAAACATCAAGGGAGGCTCTGGTCACACAAACCATTTCCCAAAGTTCTCAAACACAGAGGGATGTTGAAGCAAAGTGGCACTGGACACTGTGCCCTGCAGTGTGTGCACAGCCTGCTCCCTCCCCGGGCAGCTGCCTGCCTCCCACCACGGAGCAGCTCCTTGTGCATAACTGATCGCTGTCCTGTCTACCTTGGGGAAAATGATAAAACTCAGAGCTAATTGCTGCCAAAATACTGTACCTTAGACAAAAGCCTCATTTTAAACTCTCTCCTCACTGTAATTGAGTCTGGCATGTTAAATGTCATACCAGCATAGGGATTTGCTGCTCTGAATGCTCCATCAGAGCTGAGCAAGAAGCAGCTCCTGGCAGCCCTGCCCTGGTCCCCTCCAGAGCCTGATCCAGTGCAGGGCTCTGCAGGGCTCCAGGCCCACCAGCAGCAAGCAGGCAACCCCGGGAGGGGGGCAAGGACAGCACTGAAGCACCACCCGAAATCTGGAGGTCAACAGATGCTGTTCTGCAGGGAAAGGTGAGACAGAGGATGCTGGAAGCAGGAAGAGCAGAACAGCAGCACCTCAGCCTGAGCCACACTCGCAGGGCTGGAAGGAGAGCACAGTGAAACAGAAGGGCTGCAGTCCAAAACTGAAGCACACGTATTTCTGGGACATAAGAGAGGGCTGCAGCTCCTGACAGAGGATGTAAAGTCAGATAATTACTGCAGAAACAGAGGGTCCCTGTGAGAAACACCTCGAATACCTCCCACAGCCACAGCACCAAACTAACCACTGCCAGCAAATCACTCCTATCACATGAAAACTGCCACAGGACAATTTCTATTGCAAAAGTTAAGCTGCTTCGCTGCCACACAGCACCACAAGCACTGCTGGGAGGACCAGCATGGCACAAAAGCTACAGCAAAGAGGAGAAGGATTGTGGTGCAATCTCAATGACCCAAATGAGTCCAACTTTTCTGCAGAACTCCCTGTTGGGATCTGCCATTTCAAAGGCACCTTCTCCAGCTCTGCAGCATCCACAGGCACTACTGAACCAACACAGAAAGGCACAGAAAGTGATTCTGCATCAGAACACCAGTATTCACAGAATCACAGAATCACTGTGGCTGGAAAACACCGCCAAGATGATCAAGTCCAATCTTTGACTGATCAACACCTTCAACCAGACCAGAGCATTGAGTGCCATGTCCAGTCTTTTACACTTCTAGGGATGGTGACTCCACCACCCTGGGCAGCCTTTTCCAATGTCTGACATCCCTTTCTGTGAAGACTCAGAGTGAAATCTGAAAACTCAGCTGGTGCCACAAGCAGCTCCAACCCAAGAAGCCGTCTTGTGCTCTGTGCTGATGTGAGGAGACACCACTCAGCTCGGATCATGTCACGGCAGGGCTGTATTTGGTTCAGTCTCTGCTAAAAGCAGCATCAGCAAAGCCACAGGGGGCTGATTCCTGATTCTCCCCACAGGTACCCGAGCGAACACCCCTGTCCCCTTCTAGTCTTTAAAAGCTGCGAACCTCCTGTGCAATAATGAGGAGTTTTGTAGAAACTATCAAATTGTCATAACCCTCCACTTCTCCTGCTTCTATTTAGCCTCTAATCCTATTAGCTGAGAGCATAGGCAGTTATGGACTGGCACAGCCCTGCCTTAAAAAAAACAACAAACAACACAAAAAGGAGGAAAAGGCAAATTTCCATTCACCACTGGAGGCAAAACCTCATCCTGTGCTATCAGTCTCTCCCATAAGACAGTTTTAGCATGAACACCCGTACAACTGTTGTACAGAAATCCTGGAGTCAGGATGCTGCAGCCCAGGGGCTGCCAGGGAGACAGGGCAGGGCCCAGGGCCAGGACCCCCATGCCAGCACGGGGGAGGACCAGCTCTCCTGCCACGACCCGCCGATCACAGCCCTGTGCCCTGGGTCACCCAGCACCTCCCAGACCTCACCAGGGCTCTTCCACTCCCTGAGATCACAGCTACTTGGCTACAGAAAACAGTGCCAGCAGGAAACAGTGCCACTGTTTGAGGGTAGGAGTTCCCAAAGCACACAAAACAGATCCATTACAAAGGCAAATCACCAGATGCCACAGAAGAGGGAGCTCAGGGAGGGAGCTGAGGAGAGGGGCTCAGGGCATTGATAGATGCTTTTGGGAAAAATTCCATGTGAAATCTTCCCTTTCCTTTGCTGCTGGACTCACACTGAAGCCAGTGGTGATTTGCACTGCCCAGAAATGAGCTGCTCCTGAAAAGCAGGGCAGGCACTTCCTGCACACACCACAGCCCTTGAAGTCCCTGGTGATCAGCACCGTGCTGGCTGCTTCACACACGGGTGCCCAGAGAAGAAAAGACAGAGCAGAGACTTCCCCGCAATTCCCAGAGGAACACACAGTGGGGAGGGCAGAAGAAAAAGAAAAAGACTTCAAACTGCTGCTCCCAGCCCCAGAACAAATGGCATTTTCTCAGCCCTCTCATCCCTTTGATGGCAAATAAATTAGAACCACAAATAATAATCCCCAGCCCTCCTGCAGCGCCTTTCATCTGCCGAGCTCAGAGCTCCCCAAGCATTAATTCATCACGTCTGGTAACACCCTGTGAGGGGTGGAAATATCCCAGTGTTCCACTTGAAAAACAAACCAGCTCCTGGAGCTCAGGCAAGCTGGGTTTGGCCAAAACACTGCAAAAGCAGCCAAATACAAGTGTGCCTCCCAGCACCCACCCCAGAGCTGCACTGGGGGGCAGTTCTGGGCTCCGGGGAGAAGGAAATGCTTTCCCAGCTGCTGATCCCTCTGCCTCATTTCCTCATGGGTTACACAGTGGTCTGTGGGTCCAGAACCTTTGAGTCCCTCTGTTATGTGGGAGGCTGAACCTGCACAAGACACAGCTCAGCCAGGCCAACACTGAAGCCACCAGCACCAATGCACCTCACCTGAGCAAGTGGCCAGCCCAGAGTAACCCCTGAGCACCCACAGGTGCCTGTCAGTGAGCACTGCACTCCCCAGGCAGAGCAGTAATGCCTCTGCCTCACAGGACCCAGCACTACCTGCAAACAAACAGCCCTACTCATTTGCTCTGTTCCTTCTTTTCCACATTTTTCTTTATTCTTTATTTTTAAAATACTGTGCATCATTTTTAATTATATGCATAATATATAATATTTATACACATATTATAATTTCTAGCCTCTACTCTCTTGATGTTGCTGCAAAACCCAGAGCTGTATTGTGAGGCAAGTAAATCACGGAATCCCAGAATGGTTTGAGTTGGGTGAGACCTTAAAGATTATCCAGTTCCACCCTCCTGCCATGGGCAGGAACACCTTTCACTAGCCCAGGTTGCTCTAAACCCAGTCCAACCAGACCAGTAAAGCCAACTGAAGATTTTTGGCATAACCATTTTGACTGATGTTTCCGTTCCCTAACTTGACCCAGTTAATTTTTCCAGGAACCAAACAATTTGGCATTAAGTGTAATATTAAATTCCTCAGAGTTCCCCTCCTTTCCCTGCTTGTTTGTCTCGGATACAGCAAACACTGCTCCATAGGGAAGCAAGCTGCTGCTCCCGAAGGACTCAGAGGAGGCTGCACACATTCTGGCAGATCAGTTTGTGTGGCTACTGACTGTTCCCTTCTCTCTGCTCAATCTGGCGATATCTTTCACGTGACCACTTCAAACTATCTTGCAGCCATTTCCCAGAGAACTCCAGAGGGATGGATAAGCAGCTTTATCTCCACTTCACATACGTGGCCAAAGAGATTAACTTGGTCACACAGTTAATGACAGAAATGAGATGAGCCCAGGCGTTTAAACAGACACACGAGTCGGCCAAAGAGAAAGGCACCGTGGTGCACTGCCAGCCCAAGGCTAATTCGATCCGTCTCTGTATTCTTTCCTTCCTTCCTAAAGGACAAAACAACAAGGCCACTGGAGACAGAGGCACAGACGGCTCCACACCCCTGCACGGCTCCTCTGATGGGCTTTTGCAGTTCTCATTAAAAGGCAGCCCTGGGAGGCCTCCCACCCTCTCCCAGAGCAGCTGGGACCCTCTGCCTGGCCGGGGCAGGCGATGAGAGCACAGCTTTGTTACCAGTCACTGCTCCATGGTGACGCCCAGGGCACAAGCCATGTCGAGGCTGGGCCTCGTAGATGACACTGAGCCAGCTGGGGTTGGGGAAACGCTGCTGAATTGGCTGCTGCAGTGTCCTGACGGTCTGGATTGGTGTGAAAACAACTGCTGCACATGGCGATTTGTGCTGGAGATGGAGGGTGTGGCAAGAGCCCCCTCTCCCCTCCCATGTCCAGAAAAACAGCCTGGTGCATCCTTCACCATCCCCCAGGGACGCAGGGTGGAGGAGCCGGTGGGATCCGTAACTGCAGTGCAGGGACACGCAGGATCCATCAGGGCACCAGCCAGGCTCCAGCCACCACAAGCTCTGCTCTCCCATCAAGCCCCTTCTCACCCACACTCTTCCCACAGACCTGCTCCCTCCGTGGGCTCAGCTGCCCTACACAGATCCCCTTCAGCACTCGTGGGATCTGGTGGCTGACATCCCATCACTGGGATCCCCTTCTGGAACTGCTGAAGTCCTTCTGGCCACACCCTTGCAAAATACACTGAATTTGTACAAGAGCCTGTTCAGATAAACTGCTCTTCCTCTGGGGATTTAGAACCAGGACACCCACGTGCAGCTCACACATCCAATATTTTGCTTCTTCAGTGAACAGAATTTACAACTTGGGGAGTTTTCCTGCTCCAAGTTGGAGATGCTTTAGCAGAAGTCCCCAAAGGGATTCCTGGAGTGCAGGAGAAAAGCCATCTGCTGACTCCAGTGGAACTGTCAGCGAGGAAATAAAGTCAGGAGGAATAATATAAACAGCCAGAGCTAAAATGGAACTCAGCAACTCTCCAGGAAATCAGAGTCTCACAAACTCCATGAAAATAAGGCATTCTTGCTTAAAAATAAATAAACAAGAGAATGTACACAGCAAAAGCAGAAAGCCCACAAATAAATGGTGTTCTCACACCTTGTCATTCAAATGTCTCCACAATCAAGTTACTAATTCTTTAACATACCTTAAATAATAAAGAGAACAAAAGGGACATAGTAAGAATATTTTATCATATCTCAAAATCTCGAAGTCATCAGAGGTTTTGCATCAGACTTAATTAATTCTCAGAAGAGTAACTACATGTTAGTGAGTTAAGAAAGGAGATAAAAACTCCAGCACCTCTTTAAATTGTACATTTAGGTAATGATGGTAACTCAGTGCTTAGAGCTCAGTTCTTTATGTGCTCACTGAGGCAGGAAGAAACTGCATCGAGCAATCTACATGCTGTGGGATGCCCGTTAAAGGAAGAAACCAGAATCTCTTCTCTGGGTAAATCCCTTATTTGAATCATCTCAAAGCAGTTTGTAGGAGTCACCAACACACACACATTCAGTTCTTGCCATCCCCGTGAAACCTGCCTTCAGCAGTTCCTGCCCTGAGGCTCTTCCCTGCAAGGAGCACTGGGATAAAGCTCCCAAGGCACCTTCCCCAGCCAAGACAGCACTTCCACATGTCCTGAACTGCCACCAAACCTTCTGTTTCAGCACCAAAACCAAGGCTGTCTGACCTTGGCAAGTGTTTCTGTCTCAAACACAGACTAACCGATGGGCTCACGTGGCTCATCCCAAGACAAATCCAAGTCACAGCACACCTCCAGCCCCAGTTAAGTGTATTTTAAGGACCCCCTGACACCCCTCCATCACAGTTAAGGGTCCAGCCACGCTGGGGGGCACAGGGAGGGAGCACTTACGTCGATGAGGTCGGACACGTCGTGGATGTAGTACTTGCTGACGGCCGCATTGGTGGCCGCCAGGTTCAGCAGGTAGTCGTTCCTGGCTTTAGTACACTTCAGCTTGTTTTCAGAATATTTGGCTTGTCTCTGGAAAAGCAAAGCAGAGAGTCAGAGCACAAACAGGATGGTACTGGCACAGCTTTTCCTGCCATGGGGCCCCACAACACCCTGCAGACTGGGTGTGATGAAGGAATTAATAAAATTTGGTATCTGGTACAAAACAGGGGCTTGCCAGGGTGGAAAAGATCCCATGTGAACATCCCTGGCATCGCCAGTCAACCACAACAAGTGTGTCCTGCTCAGAGGTACCTGGAGCCCCCTGAGCACAGCTGCTACTGCTGCTCCTTCAGCTGCATATTCGTGGGGGTTTTGGCATCAATCAGAATCAGAGGGACATATTTTCCCTGCAGAAATACTGACATATGTTTGGACTTGCTCCAGATGTGTGCAGCTGTATCAAAGTGGAATCTGGCCTAGAGGCCCAAGCAACACAATTTAGAACAGGACCCAGAATTCAAAACTCTGTAGGAAAGCAGATGTGCTCCAGATCCGAGACATCTGTCGAGGCAGATCCCTGCTCCAAAGGTTGAGTCAAAAGATTAACCCTTCTAAGAACTTCACTGCTACAAATGTCCCGGGGCTGGGTCAGCCTGTGAGCAAATGTAGCATAGCTGGGGAAGATACTGCTTTTTCTCCAAAAGTAACACAAAAACTGCAGTAGTGGAGATCCTGAGGCTGGGAAGATTTGCTGAGGCTGGAATTGTGTGAAGTGTTTTGCCTAGCAAAGCCATCTAAATCCTGCACTCTCCCTCCCAGACAGCCTGCGGAGGCAGAACACTGGTATTTTATAGATCAACCCTTTTTTTGCTGTCAGGAGTCTGTGACTGAGGGAACGCTGGGGCTGCTGCTCATTTTTAAAAGCACTTTTTTTAAAGAATCAATCATGGACAAACCCCAACTCCTCGGAGCTGGGTCCAGTGTCCGGATCAGGATGCATCACCGTGCCAAGCCGGACAGCCTAAGGCACTGCCCTCCTCAGAGCAGCCTCCAGGGTCCCAGCTGGCACAGTCAAGCCCCCAGCAAGCCCCAGTTCAAGAGCTGGAGGAGGAGCTGCTCCCACGACCCCTCCCTGCCCTGTGCTCCATGAGCCATTGTCCCTGAGGCCCCTCCAGCCCTCATCTCAGCCCTCCCTGCAGAGAGCCAGGAAGGTGTCACAGGTGGCCACGTGGCTCCCGTGTAGTTCCCCCAACCCCTCCAATGCTGCACTGCCTGGTGTCCCTTGTCCTTGTTGTGCCAGCCTGACTTTGGCTCAAATCCTCGACAGGAGCTGTTCCTGGCACTTCTCCATGGTCAGGTGCAGGGAAGAGGCTCCTGATGGCCTCCTCGGGCTGCCCTTCAGCAGAACACACACGAGTCAACATCCTCCCTCACCCCTTCCCGTGGATTCAGGAATGGCTGCATGGACACAGACAGGGCTGGAGCCAACACCCTGCCCACAAAGAGCCCCGACCACAGCCAGGCTTCCCCACTCCTTCCCTCTCACCCACCTTCTCTTTCATCTTCTCAATCTTCTTGACGGAGCTGCGCCGCTGGGGCCGGTCCTCGTGCCGCAGCAGGTTCACACTCATGTCCCCTGACTTGTTGAACTGCTTTTCCTCCTGCTTCTCCGCCTCCTTCAGCTTGCTCTCGGCGCTGATGCTCTCTGCGTGGTACATGTGGTAGGTCTTCATCACCTGCAGACACAGCAGGTCATGAGCCACCTGCCCATGGCCACAGGAGCACCGGAGCAGGGGAAGCCACAACCACAGGCAGTGCAGAGGGGCTGTGGAGGCCACTGTGGCATTACAGAGCAAGATGGGGAGGAAAAGCCCGTGACATGAACCCCGTCCCCAGCTCTACTTCCAACAGCTCCAGGTTGGCGTAAGAACCACGATCCAGCTCAGTCCTGCTGTGGGGACAGGCTGACGTGCCCCCAGCACACACCTGCACTCAAAGAGCACTGTGTGTCTCCCAACAGGGAAACAAGGGAGAACCTCCAGTGCTTTGCAGCTAGGATAAGGGTCTCCATGACAAGTGACTGTGAGGAGGTCACAGTCACCCTGAACTCCCTTTTAACCCAACACATCTGTTCCTACACTTGGACTTGCTAAGACATCACACAGCCCCTGCTCCACCACCCTGACAGCAGGGCCATCCAGAAGTGGAGGAGATGCAATTCCCAAACAA
Organism: Platyrinchus mystaceus; assembly: GCA_035041135.1. Classification (NCBI taxonomy): domain Eukaryota; kingdom Metazoa; phylum Chordata; class Aves; order Passeriformes; family Tyrannidae; genus Platyrinchus; species Platyrinchus mystaceus. The sequence continues at coordinate 534,850 of JAWWLV010000024.1, read as the reverse complement.
AAATAGGGTTTGTCTCCTGTCACCACCTCATCCTCCTCTTGCTGCCACCAGCAGGCATGGGCAGCACCGGGGGTTGCAGCAGCACTGCGTCCTTCACATTCCAGATCCAGGACAGATGATGCTGATCCACTGCCAGGAACACTTTGCAGGTAAAACTTCCACCCTTCCAGCTTTCCCTTTCAGATACAAGGGCCCAAAGGGCACACTGGGATCATTTTAATGAAGCTGGCAAGAGAAACCCAACTGCTCCTCTGTCTTTATGCCTTTAGTCACACCGTCCCCTTCTATTGTCTCCCTCTGGGATGTGGATGGTTTATTTCACATTGCCTTGACACAGCCTGCAGTGCCTGACTGCTCACGGGGATGAGCCTCAGCAGGGCTGGGTACCACGGGCTGGGACTCACTGGGACGGGCTGGGACTCACTGGGACGGGCTGGGACTCACTGGGACGGGCTGGGACTCACTGGGACGGGCTGGGACAGGCTGCCTGAGGCTCATGGGTTAAGACGGAGCAGGAACCCACAAAAGCAGAGTAATTTTACACAACGCTTAATGAAGAAAACACAGAGTTTTCCTCAGCTGTGGCTGTCAGCAGGACCCAGGAGTGTTTGACTTGGACCAGGTCAGGCTGAGCCACATGATCCCTCCTCCTGCCAAGCACAAACCTCAGCTGAAACGGGCTCCAAATGCCGCATCGGAGCCGCACAAAATGTGCCACCGCGGGGAGATGCGACTGCAGGCAATGGCAAGGGACAGTGAGCAAAGGCTCCTGCCTTGGCCCTGAGCTACTTCACTGCAAAACCCTGCAAATTATAATGCACATTCCAGCCATGTATTGCAAACTGCAGTTTCTGCAGCAAATGTCATAGGACACACGTAAAACAGCCAATTCCTGGGATCTTCCCGAGAACAACCAGAGGGCTTCACTGAGCCCTCCTCATCCTCACCATCTCCATCTTTTTATAAAGCACTCAGAGGAAAGTGAAAAAACAAAATGCTGCACATCAGGCATGTGTTTCTGCATCAGGCAGTAACAGGAGAGGTTTCTGCAGCACCCAGAGAGGCCCAGACACAACATTACAGAGAAACCCAGTGAATAACAGGGATCCAAACTGCAGGGCTTTTGTGAAATCTAAAGGTTATAGGACTGTTACCCAACCAAAACAGATGCCTTAAACAGCTCACTGCGCACCTCACCAGCTGCCCTGCCACACAGCTCACGCTTGGAAATCCAGGGGATATTTTTGTGTAATGGGTGGTTTGATTTTGGCTGGGGCCAACCTGCACTGCAGCAATGAGCCCCGATCCGCAATTCCCTCGTGGGTCTCGGTGCCTGCAATCGAGTCACGCTGGCCTGGCTTGCACTGCTGTGTCACAAAGACAAACTGCCACAGCTGTGCCCCGGGAAGCTTTCCTGCAAATCAGTTAATTAGCTGCAGTGGAGGAGGAAAAATATGTTCCAATGTTCATTAGTTATTTAACAACATGAGCTGTGTTTTCCATATTAATTACACGTTCTGGATAAAGGCTGTTGCCAAAATAGTGGCCATAAATGGCATTGTTGGCTGTATTCAGCTACAAGGGCTTTGTCCTTCTGAACAGCTCATCCCCAAGGTTCTGACCCAGCAGAGAAGCCAGAGCAGAAACAGGGTGACTGTGTCAGGCACAGGCTCAGGTCCATGAACATTCAGCATGCACAGGCTCCAACTTGGTACCTGTCTGCTGCAGTTTCTAAGCAGGCAACAAAAGGATGAAGCTGGTTTTAATTCACAGCTGAACTGTTTCTGTACAAAACCATTCACAAGCATCTCCAGAACGAAAGTCATCCACTTCCTTTTTGACTGAAGTCAGCATGGGTTGGGTTTGGTTCTTTTCATACAGAGTCCACAGGGTGACTTGCATCAGAACAGCAACAAGGCTGAGTTAAAATCCATTTGCTTGCTTTGGCTTAAGTTTGAGACACTGAATGCCTGAGAAGCCTGTAAAAAATTATAGTTTCCGCCCAGTGCACAGAATTCCCCTCAGAGAGGCTTTAAAAAGCAGCTGGGCCAGGGCACAGATGTGCTGTGGTTAAAGACCTGGCCAGAGACAAGAGAAGTGACTTCCCTGTGCTGAGAGCAGACCAGTGACATCTCTCAAGCAGCATCCTGGTGTCCTGGGAGCCAGGTCCTGGATAACACAATTGGTTTGTTATCTTAGCAGCAAGCAAACACAAAGTTCCTCCAGCTGATCCAGTTTCTGATCCATTCAAACCAGTGTTTCACCATTCAAGCCCATTCTGCTCACCACATGGAGCAAAGCAGTGAATGGGGGAAACCTCAGTTCCTGTGAGGACAAGTTTAGCCCCAGACTCAGCAGGAGCACAAATTCCCTCTCTGCTCCTCCTTGACCACTGCTCACACTTTGGACCTCAGCACACTGACCCCCCTGCTGACCCCACATGTCCCTCAGGTGATGCCCTGCCCTGTGTCCAGGTTCAGAGCACACTGGCCTGCAGGTATTAATGTCAGCCCAGCTCTTGTTAGTCTTTCCTTGCTTTGCATCTGTCAAGATGCTGTTGTAATTAATCTTAATTAGTCACCACCTCTTGAGCTTGTGACACTCAACCATCAACAATGCACTCCCAAATCTCACACAGGCTTTTTAATCCGATTTGCTGTCCACCCACACTGCAGGGCTCACAACAACCAAATCCTTCAACAGCCATTGCAAGAACAAGTCTGTTAAGAGAAGATTTATGGCAGAAATTTCAAATACGATCCTTCATGCTCTGTTGTTTAGGCCTGTTTTTCAAAAAGATGGAATGGAATGATTGTTTAGGAATAAACCTGTTGCAGTGTTATTTATACAACAGTAACAGATACAACCAAAGAAAGCATTGTCTCAGTTTTCCAACACAAGACAGACTTTATATTGCTTTGTTGCTCCTAAACCACAAGTAAAATAATTTTTAAAAAAAACAATTGCTACAGGGCAAGAGACAGGAGCAACACAAAGAATTTTACTTGCTATGAAAACTTTACTTGCTATGTCTTGCTATGAAAACCTGCTTTTGAAGAGCCAAGTCCTGACTAACAGTGCATGCTCTCACCAGGAGGCACAGACAGCTCCACAGCCAAAGTGCTCCTCGGAGCAGGAGATGGAGCTGAGCACCCATGAGCTAAACGTGTCCTGCCTTCCCCAAGAGAAGGCCATGTTCATCCATCCCCCCTAGGCCATGGACAGGAGCAGGGCAGGTGTCAGCACCAAACGAGCACGGCCAGCCCAGAGCCGGTGCCTGGAACTCCCCAACCAAGGGACTGAGAGGGGCCGAAGGCACCGCGGTGCAGGAGCCGAGCAGGGACAGCGGGGTCACACCAGATGTGCCCAGATGTGCCCAGGTATGCCAAAGGGAAGCAGCCCTTCTCCTGGGAGCGCTGGGAAACGCTCCAGACGGACCGGGCCGCGCACAGGACAGCCAGGGCAGAGCCCCCTCCGGCCACCCCACGGCTGGACACACACTCTGCTCCAACGAGCAGCACCGCCCGCGCTCCCAGCCGCTCCCGGCTCACTGCTCACCGTGTACAGCTCGTTGGTGACTTTGAGCAGCTCTTCGTGCATCTGCAGGCCAATCTCCTTACTCTGCAACACAAAAATAAAGAAGCGTTGAGACTCTGTTCTGCTCCAAACGTGCAGTTCTGAAAGGAAAAGATACTTTGGAGGGATTATAAGTGTGAACACTCAGCAAAGCCTTGTTCTGTTTCAGAACTGCTGTGTTTTCATTTGAGGTCAATGTTTGTCCATGGATCACTCAACCTGGGTTTCAGAGACCACAAGGAAGAACATCAATCAATTTAACTTATTTATCCTGCAAAAGGGATGAATCTAAAATTACAGGCAATCCTGCTTTGTCCTTCCACTGGCAGAATTTCCCTCCAGCCCACAGACAACTCCCCCTATGGGTCTAACACATAACACCCTCCCCTAGGTTCGGGTCTGGTTTCACATTGACGCTGGCAGAGTGCACAAAGCTGGGCCCACTCCACAGCCAGGGATGTTTTAGAGCTTGACTTTGCCTATTTTTCAACCAAAACCTGCCTTAGTGCATGTGGGTAAGTGGCTGCTGCATTCTCTAACTGAGCAGGCTGTGTGTTAGTGCTGTGTGAATTCCCCTGTATAACTTACATCATCCAATAACCATCTGTGGATACACAGATCCCTTAGATTGTCTTTCTCCAGTCCCACAGCATCACCTGTCAACCTGTCTTGATCTGACACGCTCATTAAACACATCTACTGCTGGACTTGCAATTTCCAGCCAACACTGGTATTTCAGAATGAGGATTATCAGGGCTCCAGCCCCGGCATCCCAGATTTTAGATGTTCCTTGGCCATGACTCACCTTCCCCAACCCTGTCCTCAGTAACTCATTTTCACTATTCTGACCTGAGTGAATGAAAGTATCTCTGAAAAGGGACATTTTATTACAAAATAGCTACACCACAGTTATATAATAAAGTTTCCAGTTTCACAGCTGCAGCAGCCAAAGTTCAGCTGAGGAGATGCTTACTGCCAGTGAGTAACTCCTGGCATCCTTCTGTCTGCTGAAATCCTATTATCAGTCTGTGATTTCCCTTTCCTTGCCAGGCAGGATGAAGCTGATCCAGTCATCAACGTCCCAAAGCATGGACATGGCACTTCACAGAGAGGCCACAGCGTGGGGAGCTGCCCAGCACTGGAGCCTGGCTGCAGATCAAGCCAACTCCTACCACACCCCAGTGTCTGGAGCTGCTGGGGATGTGCTTGCACTGCTTTCCTGCCTCCCTGTAATTACACCCCAAAACGCTACATGGAATCCTCTAGGCTAGGGAACACTTATTATAGCTTGAAGATGTGTTTAAACTAAGTATAGACACTCCCCTCCTCCCTCCCTAAAACAACACCAAACCAAACCCAAGCAGTTTCTTTCAGGTTTCCTCAAATAACTCCAGGCAGTTTTGTGCACACAGGAAGGGAAAACAACATCCCATCAGGGCGGGTGGTGAGAGAGACCCACAACACAGAGAGGTCCTCTAACTTCCACCAACGGGACAACCCACGGATCTGTGAAGTTTAACCTTAGATTATTAAAAGTTGGAATCAAAGCAAAGCCTGAAGTAAAGAACCTAAAGAGTCAAAGTCCCTCAGATCCGTGACCATCCAGTAACCACAGTCTGTGAGTTAGCACTGGGGTACTGGGGACAGCCCCATCCTCAGGGGTGTAACTGATGCCACTGCTCCCACTCCCACGGGCACGGGGTGCCAGGACGAGGGCAGTGACCAGAAGGTGCTCAGTGCCCACAGCCATCTGGAACCCTCATCTGCACTGGAACCTCATCTGGACTGAACCTCAGTCCCCATCTCCTACCCACTGACAATTGAGTTTTCTTCCTCTGCTTTCCTCCCCGAATGGTTTGGGCTGGAAGGGTTCCTGGCCAGCCACAGGGAGAGGCGTGTCAGAGCCCGATGCCAGGACTGTCAGCCGAGGGGCAGAACACTTGGCTGGAGAGGAACAAAGTGCAGTGCCCCAATTTACTGATGGTCCACCCCCACAGCTCAACCAGGGCAGCCGAGGGAGCAGCAGCTCAGCACCCTGCATCTTTCTTGGCACATTACCATTGCACTGAGCTCCTCAGTCATGCTCACCCTGTACCTCAGCAGTCCCTCCCTGCTGCTTTGCTGGGACTGTTTACATTTACATAATGAATGCAGGAAACACAAAACCTCCCAGTTCGTGTCCCCACAGCATGTCACAGCCCGTTAATGAACTCTAGGTGGGGGGAATTAAAAGTGACATCTCTGGAAAAAAATGTTACCCTAATTTACCATCAAAGAACAATATCTCCAGCACACCCAGCAGCTGAACCACAACTGCGGGTGCTTTAACCCTTCCTGAGCCAGATTGTCTGCCAGCGGCCCCGTCGGCACAGCCTCCCCAGGGAAGCGCTTCGAGCACTTTACTGAGCACACTCAGAACCAGACCTGAGAGAACAGTGAAAGATCCCTCCTCTGAGCAACCTCGTACACTGCAAGGCTGGATGGATGTCTTCAAAATCCGTTTACCAGGATGCTCCTATTCCCACACACATGCCCAAGGCGTCCCACCAAACACTACTGAGGATTGACCTACTATGAGAGAACACTGAACACTCCATGGATGTCCTTGTTCAAATGCTGACTGGATTTGTCCTGTAGTTCCACATGACACCCCATCCATACACAATGGGCAGAAGGATAGTCTTAACGTACATCTCAAAAACAGGTTCAGAGCAACATGCAAAAGGCAGGAAGATTTTGAGACAGGTTTAGAACTGAACTAACTAATATATCCCAAATGTCTCAAATTTCTAGAGGCCTGAAGGACAGGAAAAGGGATGATGTCCCATACCAGATCAGCAAACCCAGGCCTGACCTTACAGTTTAATTTCTAGGTCAGATCTATAAAATAGAGGAAACTGGCCATAAAAATATCACATGAAATTTACTCTCCAGTCAGGCTGAAATTTCAAGATAAGCCCTGATTATGAGCCTTGTCCTGCTGGAGAGCCCTGCGGGCTTGCCCTACTCCCTGACTGCAGGCCCCACATGCCCCCTTGACAACAAGGGACAAAAATTAAGGAAAACCTTAGAGTCACAGAGCCAACCCACTGCTGGGACTCTTGATGTCCTTACCACATTCCCCCTCGCTTTCAGTGAAGAGCTGTGGTCCACCTGCCTGTGAGATTCCCACAAGTGTATGATGCTTCTTATTTGGTTATTAATCATAATTCTGTATCATCAGTCATTTTACTCTTCACCCTTTTTCCAAATAATTTTTTAGGAACTGCACTGATATTCTCCTTCCTTTTGTTCCCTGTCCTTTAGTCAATCTTTAATACAGAAAACAACCACTCCTTACTCTTCAACAGCTCATCAGGAACTTCAGTCTTGCCCACTGAAGGCACTGTGCCAGCTGCTGACACGATCCCTGGCTCCTAGAAATACCTCCACCAGATTTCTGAGGCACGACTCTTCCCTTCAGGAAGCCACGCTGACTCCTCTCCTGTAGCTGCCTCATGCCTGTCATCCTGCTCTTTACCAAGGTTCCACCCAACAAGCCTGTCCTGATCTGTCCTCTGAAGGCCTCCAAGAGTCTTTAGAAAAAGTCATCACATTTCCACCTTTCATCCCTCTGGCACCGACACCACTTTGAGCACCACGTCACATCTCACTGCTTGTCACCTGGCAGTTCTAGATCCCAGTTTCTTTAAAACCCTTGAACAAATATTACCTGGAAAGACTTACAGTGATACTCCCTCAAAAGATTTGCTCTGCAACACCTATGATGGTTCTACTTTCAACTGAAACCCTCACTGAGCAGAACTCCGCCAGCAGCTCGGGTTACCTTTTTAAAGAGCCTGATGACATCCTCGCTGATCTGCGACAGCCGCACGATCACGTTGTTCATGAAAATGTCGTTCAGCGTGGCGTGGTCTCGGCTCTCCCGCCGCGTCTGCGTCAGGACCAGGTACCAGCAGTTCACAGGGGAAAGGAGGTGCTGATCTTTTCTAGGGAATTGGGGGAAAAATGGAAAAAGTCAAGTGAACAAGTCAAAAAGGCACATATTTTCAAATGAATGCTGTCAGCACATCGCCTCCCTCCCCTGCACACATCCACTGGGATCTGTCATGCCCAGAGAAAGGTGCATGATCTCTTCTTCCACCTGTCCAAGTGCTGCCCTGCAGGGACATCCAGTGGCACATGAGCATGGGAACCACACCAGACCCCCAGCCAGCCAGCCCCTTCCTGCAGTAGGTGCTCTGGAAGGTGGCACAGGAGAAGAGACATCCCTGGCAAGGGAGAGAGTTTGGCTTTTTCTTTCCACTCATGCTATGAATATGACTGTCAGCACCCACTGCAGAGGGTCCTGTTTGCCACCCAATCCAGTGGGCTGCTTTTAGTGCCCTGAAAAGTGTTCAAGAAAGGGTTCTGCATCCAATGTTACCCCCAAGCGTCTGTGCACCACATGAAGACGCTCAGGTGTGCTGGAGGGGACAGCACAGTGACTCCAGAACACCTCTGAGTGCAAACACAGACAGAACAACCACATACAGAAATCTGGGTGAACCTGGATGTGAACCTGGAATCACCAGGAGCCGCAGCACCGCAGAGATTGCCAGATCCAGGGCTGGCACAGCCCGCTGCACACGGCTACACAGGGACAAAGGAGCACCAAAGGGACCGTAATTCTGATGAGTGTCACAGCCTCATCAGAATAATGACACACATGAGCAGCTGGGGAAGCAGCACAGATGAGCCTGGTAAGGGCAGGTACAGAGCAGTCTGGAAGAACAAAGGGTATTATGAGAGTCTCTCAACATGGAATGGGCAGTGAGGACTCATCAGGAGCAAGCACTGAAATCCTGCAGACCCAATTAACACCATCACCACCAGCACTTCTGCCCAGGTGTTTAATAAAGGTGGGGAACCACTGTCACCTGTGGACACCACACAGCAGCAGCTTCCAGAACTGTGAGCACACCAAGCAATGGAGAACCTTAACACTGCTCTGAGCTAGTGGGAGAGGCCAGACACCCCTAGAGCCTTTGTGTGCTCATCTCTGAACCACAGCTCCTTCCTGGCCAATTCCTTCCCCAGGACAGTTATCCCTGATGCACAACACCGCAGCAACCAGCATCACACAACTGACACACAACAGCTCGATGCAAAAGGACAGCGAGGATATGAATGGCAACTCAGCAGCAGAGTTTGGCATAAGACACCAGCAAAGCCCCACTCGCTGGAGAGACCGAGTAAACAGATTAAATGGGATTTAGTAATATAGAATAAATAGGATTTAGTAATGTAACAGCAGAAATCGCTGCTCTTGCTGCTGAAATGGGAAAAAAAATCCCAAGGAGTTAAAGAAAGAAACAGACTGTGAAGAGCCCAGGGCTGGTGAGGCGAAGGGCATCAGACAGGCAAACCTTTCCCAGGTTCTCTGGGAAAGGCACTGAACAGTGGCTGCAGTCTTTGGCCACTGAACTGAATGGAACAAGTTTCATCTGGAGCAAAGGGCACAATTCTAGTTGAGAGATTCTGTCATGAACATTACTGGCAGAAGAGTCCTCGCTGTGGCCCAGGGAGGCAAAGGTGGGGAGCTCCCACAGCTCCACCAGCGCTGCCCAGTGAGATCCTGCACCCGACAGCGCCAGGAGAGCTGGTCGTGCCAAGGGGCACAACAAACCCTGACAGCCACCAACACCCCGTGCAAGCACCGAGCGTCACCCGAGCCGGCACTCGGGGACACGCGGGGAGCAGGGACCAGCCCCCAACAGCACCAGGGCAGTGGCCTTCACCAGAGCCTGGAGGTCACCAGCCAGTGGAACACACCAGCCAGCACCCTCACCACAGAGCACTCACCTCCAGAATGGAATTCTGCCTCAAGTTTGTTTTGCTTTCTATTTTTTTCAGATATTTTCTCATTTAGCCAAGCTCGAGAGTATGGTTAAACTGAAAAGAAGCTGCTTTTGAAAACACATATTCACACATCCACAGATTTCACAATTTGCATCATCAGTTTGATTCTCACACAATCCCAGCATCCAGTTCATACCTCCTATTTCAAAGCTTTGTTTCACAATATTTCCACTAAGGATTTGCCTGGCTCCAACACCACGGGCTGCATACAGAAAACACACATGCTTCATTGCAAATAAATTGCAGTAAATTTGTATTTCCAGAAACTGCTTCCAAGCCTGAGCCTGTCAGTGAGCCCGAGTGCAACACACAGCTCCTGGAGAGCTGAGGCCTGGGCTGCACACAGAAACCAGGGTAGAGACTGGGCCCACTGCAATTTGCACAATCAAATGAGTGGATGAATTCAAGCCCCTTCAAAAAATTCAAGGGGTTTGACTCCTTCCTGGCCCAATTCCTATTTTTGCTGCCTTACTCAAGAAGGGCACAGAAAGCGCAATTTGGGCAGCACAGACCAGTTATGCCGTGGTGGAGGCCTTGGAAAGAGACAATTCCAGTTCTTTTGGTGAGCCCTGCACGGGGACAAGACAGACGAGGTCACCGCTGACCTGACGGACCTTATTCCACTTTAGGACTGTGCAGCTACAAACCAACCCCCAGTGCTCCCAGCAGCCTCTAGCCCATCATTTTGCACCAGTTTGCCCTGGGAACACCTGCTTACTTGAACTGGTGCTCTCTGGAACTGCGGATCTTGGAGGAGAAGCGCTCAGCCAGCTTCTCCAGGCTCCGGGAGTACTCGAGCTCGATCTCGGCCTTCCTGCGGAAGAACTCCTGCAGGTCCTGCAGCAGCTGCAGGCGCGACTCCGACTGCTGCTCCAGGCATTTGAACTGCTCCACCAGCTGCGTTCGGATTTCTGCAGGACACGAGAGAGAACAAAACACGACGTCAGCAGCAGAGCCTGGCCAGGAGGGCTGTCCTTGTCCCAGAGCAAACGGCTCAGCTCTGCTGGAGCTCCTCCTGAGCCCTGGGGAGAATTCAGGGTTTGCTAAAGGCGACAAATCTTCTTGCCAAGCCAGAGCTGAACAATTCCATTGACCAGCCTCATATTAAACCTTGTTCTTGTCAAAACAAACAGCTGTGTAAGAGCACCAAGAGCAACTTCAGAGCTTTCAATTGCCTTTTGAATCCAGCAAATGGTACATCAGTCTATCTGGTACTATCTGAAATCCCGTACCCTTTGCATATAAGCTAATATATTACTTCTTGATAAATGCCCATGTGAAGACCTACAGGACAGCCAGCACTGACCTAGAGGAAGTGGGCACTGCCATGCACCCTCCTCTCACCCCATCCCCCCACACTGCCACGTTAATCAGCAAATCCAACGTGGCTTTGGCTCAAAGGCTTAATAAGTCTTTTGGACCCTTCAAATCCCAGCTCAAAAACACCACAAGCTTCATCTGTTCCAGGTTTATTTGCTTTCCCATAGGGATCTTCAGACACCGGGACAGACACACTGCAGCCCCCATGACCAATCCCACAGTGGGCTCAGCTGTGCCCAGAGGTGCCTGTGTGGGTGTGGGGATGGGCTCCTCGGGCAGCCGGTGTCTCCCACAGGACCCCAGGCACCCACTGGGTCCTGCAGGGAACAGGCACCCCAGGAGCAGCAAACAGAGCTGGTCACCAGTGCTGACCCTCACCTGGCCCTGCCAGAACCCACAACCTTGAGCACAGCACACTCCTGTTCAGCACATCCTGATCATTGGAACTGTTTAATGTTTCTCCTCTTTCTAGGCCAGAGTTGTACTTTTCACCTTGATCCTCCCCATTTTGAGGACGCTTCTCTCCCATGGACAAAGACCAATTGCACTTTTTCCAGCTCCCTCATATCATATCACACAGCCAAGCTGCAAACCCCCAGCACAGGGCTCATCTCAGGAAGACAGGCAGGCACTGGGAAGGGAGCGCAGTGCAGGGGCACAGCCAGACCCCTCACCCTGTCTGCAAGAGGAGCAGCACAGCACCTGTGGCACAGGGTGCAATGGAAATACACCTTCCCAACCCTTCCCAACCCCAGGCAGGGTTTCTGCAGCTCTCAGCAGCACATGTGGCCAGGATGGCTGTGCAGGAGCCGCGTGCTCTCCTTGGAGCAGCAGCTGCGCTCTGCCCGGAGGGATGAGGAGCCCCGCGGGAGGGGTGTGAAGAGCTGGAAACAGGAGGACAAACGAGACTAGACGGTAGGAAAATCTATTCAAAGTGAAAACAATTGGGCTGAGCTGGCTTCAGGGAGCAGCTGCACAGCGGAGGGATCAGAGGAGCTGGAATTGCAGGGGTCATCTGATAGAACAGGTCCATATGCTGCCTGCCTGTTCCCAGAGCCCACGAGGAGAGGGGAGTGCAGCCCCACGCCCCCCACTGCCACACACCCCGTGGCAGAGGTGGGACAGTTCCTGCACGTGCTCACCTTGAGACACTTCGCTTCCTAGAGCTCATCCTTGGCTCCTTCTGCAAACTCGGCACAGTAGGATGTATGGACCAATGGTACCTTACCGGAAGAGCCCCAGCAACTAAACATACCTGCAGCGCCTGAAACAGCTGCCATGGTCACTGGGACACTCAGTGACCCGCGTTGAGACAATGCAGAGGTGTCATTCCAGTGCCTGGAATAATCCTCAGTACCACATATTACACACATGCACACCAGGCAGGCTGGCCCTGCCAGCACCGGGCTGTCCCACAGCCTCACCACTACAACATCCTGTCTACACAATCATCACTTCATGCTGGATGGTGAATTAATAAATGATGAAGTAATGATGATGCAAAGCACTGACTGAAATCACAAAAGATTTACGAACTATTTTGAGCTCCATAAATTTGTGAAGCTCTTATGTAGAGGAGGTTAAAATTGCCATTATCATGATCTGGCAATCTGGTATTTTTCAACATTTCTTCATATAACAACTCTTATGTGAGCCTGAGCTCTGGAAGCCTGGCAGGTAACTCATCACTGGGTCATTTAATGGTGGCAGCGATGGGACTGGAGGCTTCATGAAGGGCACCTAAAATCAAAACTCTCGGAGATAAGGAATGCTGAAAGCTCCAAAATTCATCACTCACCTTATGTGGGACCCTCCCTGGGCACTTTATGTTCCTGATACATTATGAGAGCACAGCACAACTGCTCATAAAAATGCCTCTGAGGCTCACACACAGACACGGTGAGGGACTCAACACATGGCACTTGGCCACCAGCAAAGCCATTTTCTGTTCCCAGAGTCTGCCTGGAGAACCATGTAACCATCCCTGCAGTGGATAGAGTGCTCCAGATCGTTTCTGACCTGCATCCAGCCCATCTGCAGGCACGAGGATGCTGACACAGGAGCCAGAAGGGCCGAGGCCCCGGGCAGAGGAGGAAGGGTGAGACGCAGTAGGGATGCTCAGCACAACTGCTGCCTCTGCCTGGCCAGAGCTCCCCCAGGACCCTGGGCATCTGCTGCACAGACATCAGCCCTCACTCACAGCGTGCAGAAACCCCAAAGGTAAGGACAATTTCACTCTATAGGGAATGCTAGAAAGACCCTTAAAATAAATATGGCTGCTAAAAGAACGGAGAAAAAGAAACTAAATTGTCATTGCAAACAAGGTCTCACAGTGACTGGTGACAGAGTACCTCAGTTGTTACTCTCTCTGTCCCCGGTGTGCTCGGGTCCAGCTCTCTCAATCCCCAGCACACTTTGACCTTCGTCAACAGAATTTCTTTGTTTTTCCCATGCCTGTAATGTGTTGTTTTGACACTTTTAAGCCTCCTTGCAGGAGTTCAGCCAGGCCAGTGCCACCCTGGCATGTGGCAGCAAAGGGCAGGCTCTGCAGACATGGGCAGCTATGACCCTAAAGCCACCCAGTGATGAGCTGTCACACAAACAGCTGATATGGACACTGACCCCAGGAGCTGCTGCTGCTGAATGGGAAAGGTTTGTGTAGAGAACAAAACAAAGAGCTGCTGACATCATCAATGCAAAGACAGATGTGACAGCAGAGAGAAGGACATTGCTCAGTGCTCCAGAGTCCCTGGGAGTCAGCGCTCACGGACACAGCCCCGACAGCACCTGCTTCCAGCTGTGCTCTGCTGCCACACTTCATGGCACTCTCCTCTCAGTTAAATGCCTTTTCATAGAACCAGGGACAAACACAGGCAGGCAGCAAAGCCTTTTTCCACCCTTCAAGCCTGCTGCCTAGGGAATAGTAGGAGCACTCGGAGGGCATCCATCTCCCACCGCCTGCACAGTGGAGCTGCAGACCAGCCCCACGAGGGAGAGGCCATGCGCTGTTTGATCCCAACACCCTCTGTCCTCCCCCTCTCCCTCCAGGGCTGGAGAGAGCAGGTCCCCAGCAAACCCAAACCCAACACGGCTCTGCTAATGCCCAGTGCGACACCCTACAAACCAAACCGAAACCCACACCCCTTCCCAGCAATCTTCTGGTCAGCAGCATCAGCATGAGCTGCATCTGTCCTGTTCATCATAGGGGGATCCACAGGCCTGGAATTCCAACTTTCAACTGAATGCCAATTGTGTTTTCCAAATTAGGTACTTATCTCTTCAGCACCCAACCCCAAAACCTTAACTTCTGCTCAGAAGAAGGAGCTTCCACTGTGAGCAGTCCTGTTATTTAAAATGCAGAATCGGGGTAGAATATGCAGGAAATCTGATATCCTCAGCTCTTCTGAAACACACTTACAAGGATCCTGGAGAAAACAAAATTCCTTGGCAAAGTAAGGAGCACAGCAATGGTCAAGACAGGCTGCAGGACTGCTAATCCAGAAGAGAGAGGAAACATCTGTAACCAGAACATCTGGCAATTTGCCTTCTGTAATGTCTCTGAATCAATCAACCCATATCACAGCCACTACTGCTCGTTATCCTCAGGCCACACGAGATGCTGGCAGCAATCACACTTCCATGCTGCCAAGGTATGGCAAAGCCTCCCACCAGTCAAAGACCCCCAAGAATGCTCCCATCCCTCTGAAACCTGGTGAAAGGCTTCCAAGTGCCAGAGGGGACGCAGAAGGAACTGTGATGGCCACAGTCAGCTCCGCAACACGGAGCACAGGACAAACCCACTGCAGACCCCTCCCACCACCAGAAGCCAACTGGTACTTGAGTGCAACAGACCGTGGAGATGAGAGGCATGATTTGCATTCAGCCTTTGGCAGCATTGTAAGTGAATGGCAACATCAAAAAAAGTAGAAAAAAACCAACAACAACAAACCCACAAAAACACCAGCCAAAAACTTGCCAGAGTTATTCAAACTGTCTGTAGGGGAACAGAGCCGAGAACACAGCGATTTACAGCTCAAGAAAGAGTATCAGCATAAGATAAATGGATGTAAACCTGACACAAAGGAAATTACATGAGAAACCGGAAAAAATTCAGTCAGCTTCTGGGTCAGCCCGAGCAGCACATCAACAGCTTGAACCGGGCCCTGAGAGGAGATGATTCTCAGGGGCATTTCTGCTGGGCTGCTGGAAACATGAACCTCTGGAAACCCGGGATTTCCTACGATCACCACTATGGCAAGGCCAATTCCATACCTGAGGGAGTCTGGGTTGGACATGGACACTCAGTGTGCCAGGGACAGCGTAAAGACAATTCCCCAAACCTTTTCAAGACACCAGAAAAGTGCTGTTTTGGTTGATCTAACATCTTGGCCAGCAGATCAGGGTAAGCCTCATTTTTTCCTCTCCTTGGCTGTTCACTTCATCCATTCTCCGGTGAGGACAATGCTGGCAGCCCAGGAACACTCACACACGTCCAAATAGCATACCTCTGACACAGGGATGAGACAGGGTTTGACAAAGAGCAAAATTATCTGGGACACACTGTGGCCAACTCATTGAGCACTCCTATAAGAACCAACACGCTGATGTGGAGAGGTCAAGCCGAAGACAACACGCTCAGCTCCAAGTCATTACAAACATGCTGCTACTCCAGCCCCTCCCACCCTCAGCTTGCTGAAGGATGTTTTCCATATGGTCTCATTTTTTAAATATAACAATTAAAACGTAGATGAATGCCATCAGATGAATGCAAATTTTACCAGTGGTAGATATTATTATAATTATTGTTGTTATTATTATTATAATCATCAATATCATTCACTTATTCCTTGTGTTTCCATACAGTTCATGGATGTTCATGGTGGGCAGCAGCATTTCTGAATTTCAGGAATTCACAAATACCATGTTGAAATCCCAGCTCCAGCTGAGACTGTGGCAGCACTCCCATCAGCTTCAGTGGAGCTGGGATTTCATCCTTTGGCAGTAAATGGGCTGGTGAGACAATTCTGTTCCCAGGCAGTTATTTTGCAAGTTTCCCCCTCTTCCAGTAACTCCTGGCTCCAGTATTTCTTACCTCAAGTGCTGGCAAGGGCCAAGCTCCTCAAGTGGCATCAGCCACAGCAGAAGGACAGTGGGACCTGCTGCAGAGCTCATGGATGGGCAATGCATGTCAAGTGTAGGATGGGTTATTAAATAAACCATATTCTACATGGGCAAACACCGTTGAAAAGCAGGCAGTGGAAAATCCTGGATAGTTAAGACTCGTGAGGGTGTGGAGCCTGAATTGACACGAGAGCCCACAGGAGCCAGGTGTGCTCCATCCAGCACGGGGGATCCTGAAGCCCTGGGGATGGGTGACGCTGCAGCCAGCAGGGCCAGCAGGGAGCCCTGCACAGCCCAGCCCCAGCAGCTGCAGATGGCAGCCAGCACCCTCCTCCCCCTCCCCAGCGCCCTCCCCAGGGTCCAGCCCGGCCAGAGCTCTGCCTGCTCACACAGGGACACACAACAGCAGAGCTTTCTCTAGCAATGGGCTGGGATGAAAGCTGTTGGAGACATCCTGCTTCTCTGCCCTGCTTCTCCTGGGCTGGCAGGGAGCAGGACCAAGCCCTGCAGCCAAGTCCTGCGCCCGGGGGTCTGGCTGCAGCCCACCTACCTCCCCAGCCAGGGCAGCTGCTCCGCGATGCCAAATTATCCGTCCAGGAGAGCAGTGGCGGATCCTCCCACTGGACAGCCTGGGACAGGCGCTCCTCGAACATATGCTTCACCCCACTGATTTGTGACAAGTGAGAAAATATGCTTGGCAACAAAAGCCATTATTTTCCTCACAACTGGGATTAGAACCAATAGTTTATTGCAAATATAGCACAGCAAGCTGGACTCGGGGAGGATCCAATTCTTCTACAAATATGGAATACACTAACAAGGCCATTTGACTCCCAATTGCTTTTATTCCCACTTCAGACTATCCATGTGCTGCCTTCCCTAAAAGCCCAGCCCTCTTCACCATGGAATTATCTCAGATGTATTTTCTAGTGCTTTGTCATCCTGTGTTTCACCAGCACACACCATTTCCCTTGGGAGAACCCTCACACACACAGAGCTAATGCACCTGGAGCACGGATCCATTAGGAAATGCCAGTGGGCTATTCCACCAGAAAAAGCCCTGCTCCAGGCAGGCACTGCCAGCACAGCCACTGAAATCCCCATGTGATCCCAGGGAGCTGGGCTCAGCCCCCTTGGGCAGGGATGCTGGCAGGGCAGAGCCTCGAGAGCCCACACGGCACAGTGTGTTCACGGGATGCTCCTGCTCCCAGCACCTCCATCCACAGCCACTTCCATATGCCAATATGGTCTGGCAGCAGTGGCAGGAAGAACAAGGGATGGTGCTGCCAGAGGAGCACCCACCATGTGAGGGCTGAATCCAGGGCAAGGCTCTGTCAGGTCCAGGCAGTGACACTACCAAGCTTGAACAGCCAAGGAGCTGCAGGGACCATGGCCTGGAGCATCCGCAGACAGAGCTGCCACCAGCGCATCCTTCCCACTTCCCAGAGAGAAGCTGCAGGGAAGGCACAGAGCAAACAGCCCAAAGCAAGCCAACAAGCCTCCCCCCTCCTTCCTTCCGTGTCATTAGTAACATCCCTGCCTAGACAAAGACAAGAGATATAGCTCCTGGTAAAACAAAGACAAGACAAGCTTTTTATCCAAAACGAGACATTCCAGGTTCAAGAAAAAAATAAAAAAGAGAAAGGAAAACACTTCTCTCTACTCTGAAAACAACTCCTGTGGCATTGGCATTTTTCATACAGTTTTTTTCATGTATGTCTTTAATCCCCAGCCCATTCTAGCACAGCAGGCTTCCCCTGCACAGCCCCAGCTTTGCCTGTACCCTCACCAAACCCTCATACTGACACTCGCTGGGCTGTGAGGCAACACCTTCATCTGCAACTACTGAAAAGGGAAATGAAAATGTAAGAAATTAAATCTTGAACCCAGTCTCTTCTCCCTCCCCTGGGAAACCCCTGCCCTGGAGGGAGCCCAGAGCAGGGCACAGAAATGTCTGGGCATTTGGGGGCAGCATCCCTGAGGCCACAGGTTTGGAAGCCCCAACTCGCAGCTCAGGGGTCAGGAAAACAGCACATTCATTTGCTTCTAACCAAGGTGGGTTTGGAACCCTGCCCAAACCCTTGCTTGCTCACCCCTCATTCCTGGGGGGTACAGCAAGGTCCTGAGGGTTCCTGCAAGTCTGGACCAAGCATCCTGGTGCAGGATGGGCTCCCTCTTATGCATCCAAGAAAAAAGTGGCCAAGCCATGAAGAAAAACTCCATTTCTATAGGGGTATTTACATAAACAGTGGAAACAAGGCTTTGTTCCCCTGGAATTAACTGAAACAACCGAGCAGAACTGAGCGGCTGTGCCAGCACTCGTGGGAGCACCAGTGGGGGGGTGCCCAAAGACAGGCACCCCATCAGGGCCAGCTAGAACACCTAAACACCCACGGTGCCATCAGCTCCACGCGTGCCATCGGTTTCCACGAGGGGCAGTGCCACTCTGGCCGTGTCCCTCCTGGCAGTGCCACCCGCTCCTGCAGCGTGGGCAGCAACGCAGCTGGGTCACACCAACCACAGCCACAGCCTGGGCTCTGCCTCCCACTCCCTCCTGTTACCTACACATTTTCTTCCTAACAAGACATCCCCGAAACCCAACTCACTCCCAGCAAAATGCACAGGTAAATAACGTGGCTCAATGTTTCCCGCTGCCCTGGCCCAGATGGGCACACATGGGGTGAAGAGGGCCATCAGAAATGGCCTGGGGTGGGCCTGGCCTTCATCAGGCTTTTTCCATTCCATGGTCAGCCCACCATAGCAGTGGCTACAGGAATCATCTCTGTGTGCATCCCCTCTGAGAGGCCCCAGCGGCGTGTGGGCAGAAATGGGTTGATAATGGCTTTCCATCTGCGAGGAGCATAAATCCCACAGTGCATTCCTGAAACAGCATCCTTCTGCAATCCCAGCAGAGCAGGGGCCTCCTGACCCTCTGGGAACTTGGCCAAACGTACAGAAGCTGAGATCAAGGCAGCAAGTGTTATCCTTTCCATGAGATCTGCCGGCTCCTGTATCCCAATAGGAACAAGCCCCACCCCAAGACCCGGTCAGAAGGGTTTGACAATATGTTCCTGCTCTCCCTATGGAAGAAGCTGATGGCTCTGCACAGGGACATTCAGCAGCTTCCTGCAAAGCAATCTGAGCCAAAGGGTCCAGTGCTGTGACACTCCAGCTCTCCTGAGCAGTGGCCCCCGAACATGGAACGTCACCAGAGGAAAAAGACCTGGCGGCCAAGCCAGCCCCTTTCCCTCAAGGGTCTGCAGGAACCACTGTGAGAAGCTGGGCAGACCAGAGCAGACCAGCACAGTGGTCTAGAGAAACATCTAGAGCTGGAGGAAGCACCAGGCGTTGCTGGTGGCCACCTCACTCCCACTGCCCCTCTCCAGGGCACAGGGTCCACGCTGGGGCTCCTGGCAGGAAGCAGCAGTGTGAGAAGGGGACGGACAGGGAGGTGGATGCTGGAGCAGCAGAGATTCTCCACCTCCTCTCCTCCACCAGCACGAGGTACAACCTCCCTGCATGGAGGACTCAACAAGACATGCAGCTACTCAAGAGCACGTAAACATGACCCAACAGAGAAGACCTTCCATGGAGCATGTTTGAACCCCAGTGAGTCAGACCACCTGATCCCGAGATTCATCATCCTGAGATGCCTCACTGTGAACACAGGAGAAACTCTTCCCCATCATCCCTTTCTGCTTTTTAACTGAAGCACAGACACTCACCCTGCAGCACCCAGAACTTCTCAGGAAACCACTGTAGCAGGGGCAACAGGTTAGGCCAGATTTAAAACACTGGTAACTTTTCCCCCCTTATTTTTTCAAACCAAAATTCAAAATGCAAATGAAAAAGAGTTGTAAAGGTTTGAAAATAAGGCAACTGAGTCATTTTTTTGCTTTTATACTTTCAGAACATAAGTTAGTAGGGCATTCTTTGTGAGAAAAGCAGAACATCCCTGATCAGATGATCAGTTAGAGCCACCACAGCTACTTCCGTTTGACAGTTCACCGGCACATCAGAGAGGGGAATTCCATCCCACTAAAAATTTCTAGGTCACAGAACACCTTCCTAGATGACAAACAAGCCTCCAGCCACCAAATAATGAAAGATCAAAAGCAGCTGCTAAGACAGCACAGGCTCCTGCTGTACAGACCGTGCACACACGAGGTAGGTCTCAGGAAACCTCTCAGATAGTTAGTCCTGGCCTAAGCAGACACAGTGCTTATGAGAACACTGAACTGTGCTTAAGACTTAAGCAATGTCCACCAGCAGCCCCTCGCTTAATGCAGAGGGCAAAGGAAGATGAGGGCAGCATCTCAGTGTCTGAGAACAAAGATCACAGCTGAGATGGCAACAATGAAGCCTTAAAACGATGAAAAATAAACTGGGCAAGCACAAGAACAAGGTGCTAAAGCTCTGCCACCACAAGGCACAGCAGCAGCAGATCCCACACGCTGCTCCTCACACAACCCCCTTCTCTCTCCTGTCCCTGCACATGACAGCAAAGTGTCTATTGGTCTTAGACCTTGGTACTCCAAACCCACAGGAGTTCCTGACTGCAGATTTCCCATGAAAACTGACTCTGGACGGAGAACTGGAAATGGCCAGGCTGGCTTATGAGGAGGCAGCAGGGAGCAAGTGTTTTGCATGAAGCACAGCACCCAGCTCTCTTCTGCAGGCAGCACTGCCAGGCTGACAGCTCTGCCCTGCAGGACAGCCCACACTCCTGGGACACAGGGAAACCAAAAACCAACCAAAGAAACCTAAACTGGGTTTATTCTTAACTTCATTCGAGCCTCAAGGCCAACACTTCCATGGATCAAGACTGTCTGAGAACAGATATAATGGTGTGCTGCCATTATGTTCAATATAAAAACTTCAAACCACACACCAAGTGTGCCAGACAGGAAGAGAGAGCCAGCCAGGGAGCGTCCGGACCGGGCACCCACAGGAATGCCAACAGCAGCTTCCCTGGCTCTGGGAACAGAGCTGCCCCTCCAGGTGCTCTCAGCATGGAACCCAGTGTTGCCCAGGGATGCTGGGTCCTTCCTCTTTGACACTAAGGAGTAGGCAAATCTGCTTCCAGGAGAAATCTCCACTCAACGGAGGAGAGGCTGCTGTGCCACGGAAGCAGGCTGGAAAGCAGGAAGGGTGCCAGGAGCAGTGCAGCTCACACTACCTGCCTGCCACGCTTTATCACACACAGAAATCTCCTTCCATAAGGTTCAGGGACTACAAAAATTAGCAAAGGGAAATTATTTCTAAAAAAAAAAAAGCAAAAAAGAAAGCTGAACTCGAGAGTCAAAATCTCTTTTCCCAATAAAAAAAATTCAAGTGTGGACCAAAAGCCACTCAGATAAATCCATAAGCAGACAGATCCTCAAGTGAATGTATTTCAGATTTTTCCATGGGGCGTCAGCCGCTCTCCCGCTGTCTCCATGCCAGCCCCTAATGAATTCAATGCGCTGGTGACTACACTGTTTTCTGAAGAACTTGGCAAGATGTTCAGCATTATTAGAGAAGAGAGGAAAAACAGAGTAGAATTTAGTAATTTAACATTCTATCTTCCAATAAGTGAAGAAACATCCCAATCCCATTGAGATCACTATGGACACATCCGTCAGAGGCAAGGTGATGGTACAGGAAGGACTGATGGGAAGAATGGCCAAGTTGACACATCTGAATCCAAACTTCCCGTTGGAAATACTGCAAAAATGTGACATAATCCACCTAAAACCAGCGTCAGGATTAGTCCAGAATCACTCCAGTGCTGCTGAAGGCAGAATCCATCCCAAAGGAACTGCAGCAAGAACACATTTAACCAGTCTCTTAAAATACACCTACTTTTCATAGCCACCCCAGAGCAGTGTGGAACATCTGTTAGCGGAGAGGTAGCTGGTGACTCGGAAATAGGCGAGGGTAGGGAGGAACGGAAGGAGAAGCACAGGAAGCCCTGGCATGCGGATGTGGAGCAGAGCCAGGGGCTCTCCCTCTGCAGAGCCATGTCCCCAGGGCCAGCAGGCACCCGGCCAGCCCCGCCTGCAGGCACAGGGGACAGGGCCTGTCCTGCCCCAAATAAACCCCTGCACAACAGAGGGAACCTGCCCCACCACGGCGCTCCGGCAGAGCTCTGCCCTATCCAGCCACGGTACCTGAGCCCTCAGGGCCCAGCCTGGGGTAAATCCCTGGCACTTGGCACAGGGGCTGGTTTGTTTTACTCTGCACCACACAGAAATGAGGCAAATTAGCCCAAAGTTGTTCTCTCTACCTCAATTAACCCAAAGTTGTTCTACCTCTCTCTGGAAAGAGAGCCAAGCAGCAGGTATTGACCCACATTCTTGTCAGACACTGGAGAAGTGGCTGACCATCACTTTCAAGCTGTGGTTTACCACAGGAATTGCCGCCAGGACCAAACAAGCTTTGGGGGCTAAATTTAGGCAGCAGAAATGCACATTTTCATGTTTTTTCCTGCTTTGCACAGAGCTCTGCCAACAGCACGACCAGTGTTGCTCGGCCATCGGCAGCACAGGTCATATCCAGGGATGGCCCCTGGCAGTGCCTCAGCCTGGACCTCTCCGTGGCCACACAGGTACAGCCCTGCCCACAGGCTGCAGGGCACAGGACCACGAGCACAGCTCTGCATCATGTCCTCCTCCAGGGAGCCAGCTCCTGGGCCACTCTTTGCTTCATTTAACCCTTGTCTGCTTCAGCTGAGGGAAGGTCCATGTCAATGGAAGGGTCCGTGCCTGTCCCACTGCCTGCAGGGCTCTGGCAGTGACACCGCACAGGGACAGCGACACCAGCGCCAGTGAGAGCAGCCAGGCCGGGAAGGAAACCCCTGGCTGTGCCTCGGCTGCAGCATCCTCATGCTCCTCTTCCCGCACCCTTGGCACCTCCCTGTTTGCTTGGGAACAGAGACTGCCCAGTAGTAATTCACAGCCTGAACTGGTCACACCTGCCACCACTTTTGTCTGACTGTGAGCAGCACTGAGGGACTAAATCTCATTCACTGCCCCCACAACACCCTGTCGTCTGGGCTACGTGGTCCTACACTGACCACACTGATCACTGCGAGGGAGAACTTACAGGACTGGAGGTGGAGCAAGACCTCAGAATTGCCCAGCAACTCAAACCTTTCAGGGGGTTTGGGTTGGTTTTGTTGTTTGTTTATTTTCTTTTTCTTTGGTTTGGGATTTCTGGTGTTATTTTAAAAAAGCCAAACTTCAAAGAGGTCCATTCCAAGCATCCAGAAGCCCCTGGCAATCCTCTCAATCCTCTGCTGCCCGTGTCTTCTGGGGAGGCCCTGCCTCTACCAGGCCCTTGTGCACCACAGCCAGCAGCTCCACCCAAGCGAGCTCTGTCCCCGACCGACAGCTTCCTAAGCAGGAACAGGACAAGAAAGGGGGAAAGCAGAACAGCTGCCTTCCTCAGGCCTGTGCCTCCTCTGGCTCTGCCTGTTAGGAATAGAAGGGATGCAAGAAATCTGTAAGAACTGGTTAAAACATTAAAAAGAAAGAGCCAAACACATCTGCTGTGTTTGTTCAAGATTTAAGAAGAGCAAAGGAAGCTTCACAAAAACAGATGGAGGCTTTTCCCCCAGAGAAAACAGCTCTTCTGGCTGCCCTCCTGCACAGCAGGCATCAGCTCCAGAGCCTTCATATGCCCACTCCCCAGCACAGAAACACAGCATATGAGGGGCACTGGCATGGGCTGGAGAAAGTCTTTTATGTACTGAATGCCCAAAAATGATGTAACTGGAGCTCGGGGCTTGGGGCTATTAAGATGCAAAGGAGAATGTATTCAAACTGGGAAAGAAAGAGCTGTACAAGAATGTGAATCCTGCCCAGAGCCACTGAGATGGAATAAAGGAGAAGATCATTAAGCGGTTCACTCCAGCACCTCACATTCCTTAATCCAGCATGGAAAGATTTCACAGATCATTAAGAGAGCAGAGCTTTGCAGACAGTTCCTACAGCCAGCCCTGGGTATCCACACAAGCTCCCCAACCTCTGTACAGCCCTAACAGGATCAAATATTATAACACAAGTCAGATCAGATTATCCAGCAGTGGCTTCTGGCCTGAAAAATCTGTGCATTCATGGATCCACTGAACCAATTCTCTTCCAGGGTAATGCTTTACATGCATTAAAAATATAGGATAATTCCTTAAAGAACTTTTCATCTCACGTCTCAAAGCATCCTGTAAATGGTAATCGTATAAGCCTCAACATCTTCCAGAAAGAGGGAAGGATTACCAGCCTAATTTTACAGATAGGATAAAACAAGTCTTTCCTTGGACATCTCTGCCATTGCTCTGTCTCCCATCGTGCCATTCTGCAGCGGAGACAAGCGTGAACTTCACTCCAAGGCCAAACTGCTCCCAGTCTGAGAGGGACAGAGAAAAGATGAGGAAAAATGAATTGCAAAAGAGCAGAATCAAATTTATGAGCCTGTAGGAATCAACAAGACCAACAGCAGCAGTTGCCCAACTTCTTGTATTTGCTTGATTTAATGTTCCCAAAAATATCACAGGCAACAAGCTCCCTGAAGCTTGTACTCGGCCTGGATGTGCCCCAGCAGTGCCCAGCCAGCTCCATTCTGTGCCTCCAGACCAAAACCTCCTGTGCCTCTCCATGGCCTGATCATGCTTCTCTTGGAGCATGTCCTCCTCACCCAGGAATGCTGCTCTTCCATGTCCTCTTGGCTAACTACCCCCCCCCCCCCGTGCCTTTGCAATTCCAGCACAGGACCTGGCTGAGGGCAAGGGCAGGTGCTCTGCTCTCTGCCTTCATCAGCACCAACCAGGAAACCCTCAGCTGCTGCCAGGAAATAAATCAGCAGTGCTGCTTCCTCCGGAGCCTCTGCCTCAGAGATCAGCAAAAAGTCAGCCCGAGGCTGGCACTGCTCTTCACTCCTTCTTTCCTGGAAAAAGCACAGTATTGGAATAGCAAGGGAAAGCTGTGCTGTGACTGATGAAAGCACACCATCAGTCACGGGATCCAGCGAGCCTGCAGAGAGGAAGCACAAAGACAGCGAGGAATTTCACCTTCCCAAGAACCAGCCTGACCCTCCCCAACAGCTGCAAACCCGGCCTCAGACTACACCAGCAGTTTTGGGGTGTTTTAGGGTGAAGAAAGACCTGCAGAGTCTCACTATTATACTACAGAAGGACCACGTGGACATTCAGAAGGTAACAAATGTACAATAGAGAATCCAACAGCTGTGGGGAGACAGTCTCCAAAGGGTTTTCCACAGCAGACAGGATCCAGATGAATACTTCACAACTTCCTCCTGAATTCATCATCTACTACAGATCTGGAGCAAGTTCCAGGCTGCAGACAGCTCAACTTGAGGCTAATAATATGTTTCATGTTGGGATCGCTGGGTTGTGCCACCCACAAAGCAGAGCTAATTACCCTTGCTTGCTTCATTTCTGTGAGAGTCATCACATCCTCCGGACGAAGGGATCGCATTCCTGCCTTCAAAGGAGGGGAAATCAGCATAAAGCACATTGTCTACTCTCACCATCTTCCCTGGCATCCCAGACTTCATTTATTTCATTTATATGTGGGTGCAGAACCAGATGGTTATAGATAAACAATACCAGTGAAAACACAGAAATAGCCCGGTGTAGTACAAGAGTGTTAAATTCCCACCCAGAAATCAGAACAGGCTTAAAGGTACTTGGGCAGCTCCAGGGGAAGCAAGTCAGCAGGCAAACACAATCCATGTACACCAGTGTGCGTGGATTTTTCCTGAGGCACCATCAGGGCAGAAAGGCCTCCCACAGCTACAGCTCTGGCTAAAATCAGCTGTCACTGCAGGTGACAGAAAGTAATCCCTCAAGTATTTCACTTGATTCCCTTGGTATGCACAGAGCCAGAACTGCTGCAGTGCTCTCCCTGCAGGACTCTCCTGCCATGCTTGCCTTGTGTCACATGGGCAGAGAAGACAAGGGCTGCATGTAAGCATTCCAGCATTCCTTCTGTCAAGGCACTATTTAAAAAAGAAAATCCCTTCCTTCTCTTCTGCTCACACTCCGATGTGCAGAATTCTCCAATTCTTTGAATTCACATCCCTTCATATAAGGCAAAAATATGAGGCTTTCGGGTTGGCTGAGGCACCAGCCAGGTAACAACAGTCACTTAAAGAATGAAGTAACGCATCGTCCTGGCAGGGTGAGCAAATGAGGACTGTCATTTGTTTCTTTATGGGAACTGCTACCGAGGCAGATCTAACCCTTGTTCAGATCTCCCTGGCAGTCAGCCGGCACGTGCCATGGCCTGACCCACCTGAGCTGCCCCCAGGCATTGGGTGAGGAGGCACCACAGGACATCCTGGGGCAGCCTGTGCCCCTCAGGAGGTTCTGTACCTGGGTTTGAACCTCGGGCTATGGACACACCTCTGCCTCTCCTGTACAGCACTGCTGCCACATTGCCCTGACTTCACTGGAGCCTGTGAGACCGCAGCTTGCATCCACAGTCCACCAGGAGCCCCCACGTTAACCACGTGCAATGGCTTTGCTCCAGCTGGGGTCTGGCAGCAGGGATGCTTGTCCATGAGCCCACGGGCTACTGTGGAGATGTGCTGGCTGAGGTCAGTGCCAGGGCCGGTGCTTTGCACGCCACAGAGCTGGTGTCTGCCTCTTTCCTAGCTCCCTCCTGAGCAGATTGCTAATTGCTCCTGATTTTTCACTTCTAAAATAAGCTCAGACTGCAATCTGCATAGATGCTGCAGAAAGACTAATGAACTGCCCACCCACCCGAACTCCAGCTTAGAGCAAAACACACAGGAGACAGAGAGATGGAATCAGCCACCACCAACCCTCACCATGCCACTGCCACCCCAGTGGGGGACAGGGTGAGCAAGAGGGAACATGGAGACTGTTCCAAATACAGCCATCCAAATATAACCTAATCTAAGGACTGAAAACAGAGACTAAAAGGAAGCACAAGAAACTCTATGGCTGCACCACTCCAGCAAGTGGGGACAGAAGAGGAGAGCATGTCAGTGGGAAGAGCCCTGCAGGACTGGGAGAAAGGGGGGAATTAAAGCTGTCAGGTCCTGGTTTCTACCATTCATTTTAAAACATATGGCTGCAGATGTCCAAGGCACAAATAGAAGCAATTACGTACAGAAATCTCCCTACAAATAAACATCTCATATAACACATCTCATGACTTTCTCACCAGATAATATTCAATAGCAAAAGCACATCAGAACATTATTTTGCCTTTAATCTTTCTGAGTTGTCAGCTGTGACCATACCACTTCCACACACCCCCCTCCACAGCATGCAGGCACTGCTCCCCTTCTTCTGCATCTCCCAAAGCACCACACAGAGCCAGTTACCGTAGACTTCCTGCTTTATAACTCTGTTAAATTAAGGGTATATTTACTGCTGTGAACTCTCCCTCCCAAGTGCTGGGAACACAGATGCAAAAGCAACACCAGCATTGCTTCAGTGCAGGTGAGGTGTCAGTACACCTGCATGAGCTCCTCCACGCCCCCTCCAGAACTGAAGCACAACTCTGAGTCACCACTTCTGTTCCTTCCTTGATCTAACGGAGGACCTATGGAAATCAACCATTTAACTCTACACTAAGCATCTGGGGAGCACCTTGTAATTACCAGTTCTGCTTCTCTTCTCTCTGACAGCTTCTCAAAATACGTGCAGATCCTGGTACATCCCAGAGCCTCCCAGCTCCCTTCTCCCCTGCTGCCCCCCCCCAGATGCAGCTGCTGCATCAGCTCTGGTATTTATAGCCCCTCTCTGCCGAGTCACTGCTGTTCCTAGCTTATTTAGAAGCTGCTTTAACTACATTGCTTTTGATAATATCACATTTATCACTCCAGTGTGTAATTCTGACACTTTGTCCTTCTAAAACTGATACAGAAGAGACATCCTCTGCCTCTTTGTGCAGATGGGTGGGGACATCTGGGATTTCCTTGCCTTGCACTTTCTTTCCTCCTCCCGACTTCAGCAGTTCAGAGGAACAGAACCTGGCTAAATCTGTTAGAAACACTAGAGTTTGGCAAGAGAGCTGAGATCACAGGGCAGCCAGTGAGGAACGGCGGATCTGGGGGGGCAGTTGGGAGCAGAGGCACAGAGAGCCCTTGAGCTGCTGCTCCCTACACTGAGCTCATGCACAGCTTCTCCTCAGCCCTGTCCCCTAAGTATCCTTCCATCTGGCCTTAGGATGCTCCTCCACACCATGTTCAACTGCCAACGCTATCTCAGCCTAGTTGGAAAGAGACTAAAGCAGTAATTAGAGCTGTGTTACAAAGAGGAAGGACTTGCCATAGGTTGGTATTAATACTTAGCTAAAACAGAGAGGATTTAGGCAACAACAGTGCTTTACACACATGATCATCTTTTACAGCATTAT
This sequence comes from Platyrinchus mystaceus, assembly GCA_035041135.1. Taxonomy (NCBI): domain Eukaryota; kingdom Metazoa; phylum Chordata; class Aves; order Passeriformes; family Tyrannidae; genus Platyrinchus; species Platyrinchus mystaceus. The sequence continues at coordinate 506,543 of JAWWLV010000024.1, read as the reverse complement.
TGTTCTGTGCAAGTCTGCATTCCATATGGAAATTTTTTTTTCCCGCAGCCCTCCCAAATCCCCTTTCTGAAATGCTGAGTAATCTCTGGGCAGGGATCTTGAACCTCCCTTGGCCCCGAGATCATATCCTCAGGCAATTTTAGCCCAGTTTTAGGACAGGGTTTGACATTTGGCACACGGACAAATGCTCCTTGTCCGCTCCCAGCAGCGACTGACAGGCTCTTGCCTCCTCCAACCCAGAGCACACCTGCAGCCCCCCAGGAACAATTCCTTTTCTCTGCATGATGGGAAAAGCTGCTTCTCCAGATTTGTCAGCCTAAGAGTGAAAAAGAAGTAAAATTACTCAGGAAAGTGTTTCTCCATCGCTCCTGCATGTACGAAGCCCTCACTGACAGCTTGACGAAAATCTGGCAAAACGTTTTCCTTCTAAGTTAAAAAAATAAATGCTTGAAGCACAAAGTTGTTACACAAGTACCTCACAGCTATCAAAATACACACTGAAATGACCTTAGTAACAAGGGCAAGTCAAGCTTAGCAAGAGGAGAACTTAATGTTCTTGATATTTGCTTTGTCCAAGTAGCCTGTGGGCTCAGCTATTTTAAACATCATTCCCAAGCCTACATAATACATGTGCAATATGTTACATGTTGGGAGCATTCCAAACACGTGCTATTTCTTCTTCTCAAACCTCCCATGTTTTGAAGGCATCAGCCACGATTTTACCCACTTAAAATGGTAGAATTCAGCCCAAGGGTTCCTCTGAGTGCTCCTCCCCAGGGAGCAGCTGCCCAAAGCCAGGCTCCACCTCACACCTCTGCCTGCTCCTGAGGCAAAGTCCCCTTTGTGCTTCCTTCTGGCATCATTTATCCCAGAGAACAGCCTCACAAAGGGGCCCACCCTGTTCTCATCAGCTCCTCCAGCAGTGCCTTTAACCTCTGCCCCTGAGACACCCATCACCACTCGCTTGGATGAACTCTCTGAAAAAGTAGGAGTCCCTCGGGCTCCTCCTGACAGCCACTCCTTCCTTTGCTCCGTATGTGATTCTCATTCTCTCCCACACATCACTTGCCCAAATTTACGTGATTCTGAACTTTGTTTAGCACCATCTCTTCACTCAACAGCTAGACCTGAAGTGGAGCTTAAATCTCTCCACCCAACACTATAAAATGCCTCTTCTTGTTGCATCTCAAGCAAGACAAGCTAACCAGATGTGTGGGAGGACAAAAGGCAGCCTGGGAAGGTCTAGGTGGGTTTGTCCTCTGGCTGTGCACAGGGACAGGAGTCACCTCTGCGGGTCTGGGATTCAGACAGGACCCCCATGCACAGCAGTGTGTTTCAGACACACCAGGGACACGCTTCCTCCCTACTCTGAAACTGCCTCTGCCCATCTCGACACAAACCAGACAAAACCTGTCTGTGTGAACAGCTTGCCATTATGTCCAATAGCACTTTATGGACTGAGATCCCCCCTGGAATTGCACCTACTGCAGAAAACGGGTAAGCACAGTGTAGTCCAAGGAATTCCCAAGGCCCCAGACGGCAGATTTCATGGGTGGATCCCAAAGTGAAGGAACATATTCACAACCTTTTTGTTTCAAAGCATTCTTCGTTATTGCACGTCTGTCCTTACCAAATCATTTATAAATTGAATGAAGTATTGAAGCACTTCTGGTAGAAAACAGTATTTTTCTTATCTCCTTATGCTGTACACAGACTTTTTAAAAATAAAATTTCAAACAAATAAAGGTGGCAGCATGCTGTCACTGTTCCTCACATGAATTACTAATGTTATGACTATATCCTGTCATCAATGCCAGGGATAAACAGAAGTCTCTAATCCTACAATAACCATGTTCCTCATTTAACACAAGCCTCTGGTGGAACAAGTCCTGCTATGTCGCAGATTCAGAGCACACCCTCATTCCAATCTGACAGCACAAAGCTGAAGCAGTGCTGAACTTAGGGGCTCACTTATTTAGCTGTCAATAATGCACACGGAATGCAGAACAGTGACTTGCAGCAGAATACACGGAACCAGCCTTAGCAACATCCAGCTCCATATCTCCCAACATACCACAGTACCGCAGACTAATCAAATTGATGCCCACCCCTCTCTGCACCTGAAGTGTGCAACCAACACCCTGGCAAGTGCTCCTCAATGGAGATTTCTTTTCAATTACTAAAATTCTGTCAATGTCAGCAAAATAATGCAGAAACTATACCTGACACAGCTCACTGGGGTTTGATTATAGTGCAAGAGCTGTTCCTTCTGTGAGACACTCCCAGTGAGGGATTGTGCTCACTGCAAGCAGCCAATATTGACTGGATTCACACGGGACTGTGGGGTTGTTCCTGCTGAGCAGGGCCAGCTGATCCAACGCTGGCACTAATCTGCACAGGAGCAGTTTCAAGCTCATTGGAAAAAAAGAAGAGATTTATCTAACTGAATTGAGAAAACAAGGTTTTAACCACTGAAGCATCACGAACACTAACCCCACACATGGTTGTTATTCTCCTTCAATATGCATATGATCACTGGAGCCCTATCCCCCTTCACTGCTCAGTCTGTCCTCTAACCTGAACTGAATCCTGCCTTTTCCTGCCCTTCTCTAAGGATTACTCACTCCAAATCTCTGTCTACCAAGGCACTCTTATTTCATCACATCACATTTGGCTTTCAGAGCAGCATCTGTAACCCAGAGCAAAAGAACCCAATCAGTATTTTTAGGCCGTAAGTCTCATGCGACACCAGGATATTCGTCTTCATGGCCTAGTTCAAAGTCAAAGACTCACGATGATCTAGAGACAGAAACACTTCACAGCACTGCAGAGGTGAGTGACCCTCCAAAACCCCCAGAACTGATGGTTACAGCCAAGACCTTCCTGCCACTGGCCCTGGTCATGAAGGACACTCCAGACCCATCCCTATGGCCAAGGGCAGGCACGAACATGTGTCCTGAAGCTACGTGTGCTCCCTGATAATAGAAGCACTTCTGAATTTAACCCTACCTGTGCACAGACAGGGAAGCCACTCTGGAATGGTGGGATGACCTAGCATGTGGTTTTGTCTGTTTTCATGCTGTCTTCCATAAGATGATGTTTCTTACTGAAGAGACACAGAAATGAGATGAGAAGCATAAATGGACTTTTGAGGTAGGGAGCACATTTCAGAAATGACCTTTAGCACCAACCATCAAACTCAGTTCCAGTAACTGCAGTGACTTGACATGGTTGCTTACATAAAATGCACCCTATTTCTTTTGTGCCATATCCTTATTCCCTTTGACACATTATCATTCCCTGCTCCTCTTGATTGCTTTTCAAAAGCCATCTAAATTAATGTGAATTGGTAAAGGGTAATTATTCCTATGAATAATTAGTGTATGCTAATAAATGCAAAATAGGGCAAAACACTAAGTTTCAGCAGCACTGGCTGTTCCTGTCGATGACTGTCCCCAGTAAAGGGCACCTCCTGCACTGACAGAGAGACAGAGGGACAGCTGTGTCCTCACTGCAGGAACACACAGTTACTGTGCTCACAAAGACTGACACGGGAGCTCCTGCTCTTTGCCTAAATCACCTTGGTACCAAAATACTGCAGGAATCTGTGCTAATCAAGATACAGGATACTACAAAAGGAGGAAGAAGATTTCACCAAGAAAAGGAAGGCAAAGAAGATACTGCCAACAAGAGAAAGCCAGTGGAGTGTTGTACTCCAACAGGTATTTGTCCTTGACTCTCCATGTGCTGTCCCACTGACTGCCAGGCAGAGCTGGGTGCCAGCACACACCTAAGGCCAGGGCAAGGGGCCAGGAGCAGGAAGGGTTGGAATCACCTGGGGCACAGCCCACTGAACTGTGTGCCCCAAGCATCTACCATTTACCACCTCCATTAAACTGTATTGAACTGAATAGCTTCACACAGCACTATTTATGGCGGCCTCCAGCACACTGATGGGATTAAATAGCACACAAGAACAAGGAGAAATGTTTAAGTGCCTTTTCAGCAATGGCAGGAAGCTCTACAACTGAGAACTAAGATCCTGCTTAAAACAAATGGCAGTTCAGAATTCTCTCCAAATTGCATTTGCTGCCTCCTCAAAGACACAACAGACATTTTGGCATCATGATGGGAAAGACATTAGTGAATTATGAGAAACATTTTAAATCCAGTCAGAGACCAGCCCATTGTTATTTTATTAGTGTGCTTTTTAGGAAATGTAACCTGTAACAGTATAATGACTCTAAAAGGGCTATTTCCCAATCTTTTGGAAAAAAGAAGGCTTGGCACTTCCCTTGCTGAACCTCACCAGGCCCCTGTTGCCAGTCTCTCCAGCCCCTCTGGGCAGCAGCATGACCACCAAGTCCATCAGAACACACAGCAGCTTCCCTGAACGCCTCAGTCCAACCCTCCAGGTGGAGAACTGCCACAGTGACTCTGTGCTTCACCTAGGATACAACTACACTCTCAGGAAAATTTTAAGATTTTTCTAAAGCAATTGTCTCCTTAGATAATCCCTCTTCACAAGCCTGCTTCACTAGTGCTGAGGGAAACACAGGAACAAGTCACCCCCTTTCCACAAAATAAAATTCAAATACAATTCAAAATCAATACTGGGGAAAAAAGCATCAAATTATGAATGAAATTACAATCACTTCAGTGAAAAGGTGGAAGGTCACATATTAATGTTTCCCTGAAATAATATTAGTCTATATGTTATGTGACTATCTCTTAGTAGGGATTAATTCCAAACTCTTTAATTCAGTGAAAAAATTTCCCTTTAACTTAGGATCTATTGATTCAAATGAACACTGAAACTGAATAAAACAAGGTAGAAAAGTTGTTCAAACTAAGCAATGTGTGAAGAACTCAACTAAATTTAGCCATAGATTTCATTAATAACTATAAGCAAATGAAATTTTGGAAAATACATGGGGTTTATCCTAACAATTTTACTGTAAATGTTAATGGATTATTTTCTCTCTTCCAAAAAATGTCACGAGATGCCTTTGCACATAAATTATTTCCAATAAGTTGCCTTCAGCCAGGATATTTTATTAAGATAAAGAACAGCTGCAATATACAGACCTATAATTACATTTCAAGGGAAAGATCATCATCATGGAAGCATCATTTTCTATTAGGATTTCAAACAATCCCAGGCTCCTTTGGAGCATCTCCACGTGTCTGGCTGCACCAGCCCACGCTCAATGGCAGGGCCACGGGGTTTGGCCAAAGCCATCACACACTGATCAGTCACTGAGAAACAGGACATCACCCAGAGTCTTCAGAACCCCTCCAAACAGCTTCTCCATCCTGCTCTGGGCACGGGGCTTCTCGTAAGGGAGGAGGAACAGAAACAGCCCCACTGTCCCGCCGCGGCGGCCACAGGAGCCAGCCCTGCTGCACCCCGAAAGCTCGTGTTACCAGAAATGAGTTCTCTTTTTATCACTGCTCTGCTTCCCCTGTGCATTTCCTCCCCCTGCTTTGGCTGTTCTCAGTGGTGTGTCCCTACATGACTGATATCCATAAGGAGCCAAGCACGGCTGGGGGCTGCAGAACACACCCTTGCCAACAGACCACACCGAGCCGACACTGAACTGCAAACTCTGTGGACTCACATTCATCACTGTGGCAGAAAAGGATTTTTCCTCATGGACTGTTGTATCTACACATTTCAGCAATAAACTACAGCCTGGCAACAGGAGAAGAAAAGGGGAGGGAAATCAAAGGGCTGTTATTTGTCTCTGATGAATTTCAGAAAATTTCTTATTAAAAACCTGTTAACAGGAACAGGAAACAGACAGTGCTGAGAATCGGGGAAACCACGGATTATAACAAACACCAGTTTCAGAACAGTAACAGTCACCAATTACAAAAAGCTCAACAACAAAAGACCACACTGATATGACACTGAAGATCTGATCTCAGAGTTCAAAGAGCATTCAAAAATCTGGAGGTAAAATGGGAATATCCTACCTCATGCTCCCATCACCAGACAAGCTCACCCTTATAGAAAATCTTCAGTTACTATGGCGACAGAGAATCAGGAAAACTTAGATCCATGTAAACATAGGTTTTCATGCAGATTGCAGCATTCTGTATTGCCAGTTAATCTCAATTTATGAATTTTCAGTTACTCAGCCAGTCAGAGAAAACTGAGTGATTATTCATAAATATAAAAGTTAAAGTTCATTCCTAGATAAATCGCAAACAAAACCAGGCCTGAATTTCTCGTATCTGTTATTCACAACGACTAATTCAATCACCTCCAGTTACATATCAAAATCCAGCCATGCTAATTTCAATTACTTATTTTAGGGGGCAACTCTTTCCTGCTTCCCTCATGTTGAATTTGTTTACATACGTACCTCTCTTTTCTCCCCTCTGTGGATCCCACACACACTAAACAATGAACAGAGGCTGTTAGTGAAGGCTTCTGAAATTCACTATATTCAGCTTTGAACTGCTGGCCCGAGGGTGAAATCAGAACTGACTCATAATGTCTCAGATCTTTTTTAAGCTGCAACTGAACATTCATAGGAAAATGAAAATAGTCTGAAACAGTTTCAGCTACCAGTTGTGATGCTTTTTAGCTCCAATGTCCTGACAGCAGCAGTTCATTTTTCTCCTTTTTTGAGCCTTTTCAAAAGTGAGTTCCAGGAACACAAAGAAATCGGAGTCTCACACCCCAGGCAGCTGTTGCCTCCACTCGCCTACATGAACCTTATCCCGAGACTATGGCTTCCAAGGAAGAATCTAGTCCTGCCTCATTAATCAAACAGGTTTCTGGAAGATTAGGAATCTGCTGGCTCCCCCCAGGTGGGGATCCTGCAATCCGGATTCCCACAGCTGTTGAACAGTGGTACCCACCGCCAGCCTCTTCCAAACAGTCCAGGTTTCCATCTTCCCAGCTCCAGCACATGCATGTGCATCCTCCTCCTACCACTAACAGCTACTACACGAGCCTGACACAAGCTCACCCACCCACCTGTGTGGTGCCAGAGGCACCGGGCACTGGTCTTCCACAGAGCTGCTCCGCAGCCACTGCACCGGCACCTCCCTCACATCACTCACTCAGAACCGGCTGCTGGGGCCGAGAAACAGCACTCACGGCTTTATCTCTATCTGGTTTACAGCATTTGTTACTTTAATGATTAATTCCCTCTGTCCTACAAAGAATATCCAAGCAGCAAGGCACCACGTGGCTCCAGGCAAGGCCGGCGTGGGAACCCTTCGGTAACTCAGCAGCAGCAATCAAGGCCTCACATTGTTCTGGCAGCACTATCAGGCAATCCAGGACCAGATGGATGTATTTGTAAATAAGGCAGATCAGTTTTGTCAGGTTGTAATTGGTTTTGGAACAAGCAATTCACTCAATGACAAACAATTAAAGAGCAGAGAGCCCCACAGTGAAACACCAAGCGGGCAGCACGGAGGGACAGCAGCAGAGGGGAGTGATGGCAGTGCCACCAACAACACACAGATGGCTTCATCCTGGGACGGGCCTAACGATGCAGCCAAGGGAACTGGAAAGCCCAGCAGCACTGTCAGGGTGATTCCAGAAGCAAGCAAAGCCTCTTCCTCCTCCAAGATATCTGACACCCATTCAAGCTACACCTGAAGCCACAATAAACACCTTGGCAATCCAGAACCTGGAAACCCCAACTGTCCTTCCATCCTTCCTCTGGATGCAGGCTGACAAGGGGCAGCTAACTACTGGGAAACCTGAGACTCTTCACACAAAGAGGCTACTGACGACAAGGAGTTCTTCCCACCAAACTCTGGACACGGGCAGTTTGGTAAAGACCCCAAAAAAGTGAAAGAAGAGGTCACTGAAGGTTTTTGTCTTTCTTCCAAAGGCATACTGACACTGTGAATTGCTGCAGGCTCACTAGTTAGCTTGGTGGCCATAAATGTCTTTTTCACTGTCACTGCAATGTACATCCAGACAAGGACACTGAAACACAGGGACAACATCACCAGCCTCCACGTAAATTCTTGGCCGAGAACCAATGGGGCAGCCAGGGTTTGCACCCAGCTCTCACACACAGTTGGGGAAATCCTGAGGAGAAGACCTGTGAGCACTCCCATGACCAACCACCACTAAATCCCAGTGAAAGTTTTATTCTGAAGTTATTCTCTGCAAAATTTCTTCCTTCCACCCGGAGCCTTGGAAGAGGTACACCATCTGCTCCAGGCTTCTCTCCCATCCAACACGGATGCCTCCTCACCACACTGGCCAGGTGTCTGTAAAGCAGTAGGCAGCCACGTCAACAGCACAGTCCCAGAGATGTATGAGTGCATGCTGTGTGATTAGGAGAAGCAAACTGTACATTTCTTTACTCCTTTTCTTCCCACTCCCCCTCAGTTCGGAGCTGACCTCTCCCATGGAACAGACCATTGTTATGCCAACAGTGCATCTCACTCTGCCGTCCCACAGAACAATGACTACATGAGTACTACTCTGTTACAGTTTCACTTGCAGGGCTTTATAATATGACATTTTCACTTACAGTATGTTTACTTAGTGTTTCTTCAGGGATTTTAGCAAGAGTAGGTCAAGAGCACACAAGTACTGTGCAGGAAAAACTGCTTTTAAAGCCGTGAGTCACTCTGAACACAATCCAGCAAGGATGTTAAAAGAAAGAAAAAACACTTTGGAAGAACCTGCTGAGAGCCTGCTTCCCAGGTCACTTATCTATTCCAAGTTAAAACTGTTTTTTGCCACACTTCCTCAAGCTCTTCCTGAACTATCTGAAAAATCCAAGTGGATATTCTGATTTCCAGTTTCATTTATTACTGCAGTAGAAGTCGCTTTCACTTTAGTGGTAAAAATGAACAGGGCAATAGGAAAGTCCCTACAAAACATTTAATGTATTTAGTGGAAAGTAAAATGAAGAACGGTTAAAGCAGAAGCTGGCACACTGGGTGCAGCAGGGCACACACACAGACCTCACCCCCCCCCACAGGGCACTCACAGGCCGTCTGCTGCAGAATGGCCTTTACAATGAGTCCATCTTCCACACCTCTCCCTGGCTGGTGCAGGTGCCCAGCCCCAGCCACGGAACAGAGTTCAGCTCTCTAAGGTGTGACGCGACTGGTTTCCTTCCCAGAGCAAGGTGAGCTCCCCCAGGCTATGGGTGTTTCTGCACAACACCTCAGGAGCCCACATTTCCCCACCCACAACGGATGCTGCTCGGGTTGCAGTCTTCTCTCTCCTGGAGCTGCAGTACATCTCCATCACATGAGTTATGCACTGCTCCCACCGCGATGGGGAAGATCCATCCCTTTCTGCCCCACGGACAGAGGAACACCTCCTCCTGCCCCAGGAGCCAACAGCAAGCAGCAGTGGGGTTGGGAAACAGGTGAGAGCAGCAGGACCCCAGTCAGCCCATGGGGCAACCCTGGTGTGGGAGGATCACAGGCTGCCCAGCCTGAGCGCGCGGCCCCGCACGGGCAGGGCCTGGATCCCCCACGGGCAGGGCCTGGATCCCCCACGGGCAGGGCCTGGATCCCCCACGGGCAGGGCCTGGATCCCCCTCGGGCACACCCTGGATCCCCCACGGGCAGGGCCTGGATCCCCCACGGGCAGGGCCTGGATCCCCCACGGGCAGGACCTGGATCCCCCACGGGCAGGACCTGGATCCCCCACGGGCAGGACCTGGATCCCCCTCGGGCAGGGCCTGGATCCCCCACGGGCAGGGCCTGGATCCCCCACGAGAGGCAGAGTTAAGGACCCCCCTGCTGCTCCTGCTCCCCAGCACTGCCCTCTCGAGCCCCCCAGCCTCTGCCCCACCCCACCAGCCAGGCCAGCACAACGCTCCCAACCTGCCTCTCAGAAGCTCTGGGAAAATACAACCATTAATACTCTTAACCATTTTGAAGCTATTACACGGGTATTTACAGACATGCCAATGTGACTTAATCCAGTGGCCTCTCAGAGCATTGCTTTGATGCTGCAGGGGAAACTCTAACATATACAGCCAATTGCGTAATGTTCTGCACGGGGAGAGAAATTGTTTTCTGATCTCTCTAGCAATCACATTCTACCCTGAAGCATCCTATTCACTAGTGCTGACCTCAGCATGCTTCACTGTACATAATATTGACTGTAAAAGTACTCACCCCTTCGGAAAACATGCCCACTTCCAAAGAGAAACAGCCATTAGGCAACAGGACAAAACAAAAACACCCCATGGTACTCCAGCCTGTACCTGCAGAGTGACTGCACTGAGCAGCAATGTGCAAACCCCTTCCTGGTGAGCAGAGAGCACCTACTGGTACACACCTTACTGCTGAAGTCCTCAGCGTGACAACCAAAAAGGATTTTTACCTACAGCAGGAGACATCCCAAAGGAAGAGCCTTTGCCAGGCTTGCTCTGACTGCCCATGCTGGAGTGGTGGGTGTGGACAGGCTTCAGCCACTGCAGGACCAAAAGCAATGTGACTCTTTTCCAATAGTGTAACATGTTATCACTGCATGATCCCTCATGTGGGCAAGGATTTTGGAACATGACCCCAAGGGCAGGAAGCACCACAGGCCAAAGTCCATAGGAGATATCCCACCCATTCAAGAGGACTTGCTTAAACCCACAGCGCCATGGTTGCCAGCAGATGAGCACATCTGCAAACTAAACTCTCTCTTTTGGCCAGAGCAGGACTTCCCCACCCCTTAAGGTTTATTTAGGGCACGCTGTCCCTCCAAAGAAGTCAGCACACCCTCCCAAATAACAGAGGAGAGAGAACAGCTGCCTACAATAACATTTTCTTAGAAGGCCCAATACATCTTCATCAACTATGGGCGTATCTCCTTCCAGTGGAAGTCACTGCTGGTCAGTGGTCCTCAGCATCCTTCCAGAGATGTTGCTGAATAGCACCCAGCTTATGAGGTCTGGAGACCCAACTCCACAATGACTGTGGGTCACCTGCTCAGCACCACCATCAGTCTGGAGTGACTAATCAGCTTCTGAGGGCAGGCAGCAGCAGGAATATGAGGAGTCTAAGAAAAAGCTAAATATACTCTCTGCTGTTGGCAGGATAATGTTGGCGGCAGTGTTTCCTCCCGCACTAACTGAGCAGCAAAACATGGAGCCTTTCAGCACTCTCACACAGCTTTGGTGCATCACTCCCTGTTAAGGACACAAGTGGCCTGCAAAAAGGTCAACAGCGCTGTTCCCATCTTGTCCTGAGCTGCAGCCCACTGATCCACACTGCATCCCCCTCCAGGGTGACATTCCCAAACAGGACTTTAGTCTGCACAAGGCTTGGCCTCCTCATCGTCACTCTCTGACAGTGCAGCCCCCATCTTCAAGCTCTCCTGCAGCTTCAGTCCTTCTCCACTGCCAATACTGCAAAATGGCAGCAGGATTCCCTTCTCTCCAGCTCAGATACAAGTCTGTATCTTTAGCATTTCCAACACTAACAAGCTGTCTTGAATGCAACACATTTAGGCTTTTCCCGAAGACCAATTAACCTTTTTTCACACAGAGAAAATCTTGAATTCTCTCAGGAGCCTTTGCCAACACAAAAGCTTTAGGCTGCCACACCAACAGTCTGATCTCTAGTCCTTCCAGGAGTTCCATAATCTTAGTGATTAAAGCGTCATCAGAGTCAAATTCCATGAAGGGAAAAAAAAAAAAAAGGTGGAGATTTAAACACAGAGTTCTTCCCAAGTCCAGGCTATTTAAAGCCATTAGGCCACTCAGGCTGGATAGCCAGTCCTACCTATTGCAGCAGTGCTCTGAGCCAGAGCTCTTCCACTGACAGTGATGTTCCAAAGCACCCCACTGTGTGAGCTCCCTCGGATCCCAGCTGCCAGCAGACCTAAGGTCACACACACACACGAAGTTTTCTGGAACACATTCAGCTTGCACCATCCACTACAGCAGGATTCCATCACCTTGAGCAGGTGAAGCATTTTCAATCCTTACCAATACCAATGTTTTATTCCCATGAGGCAATTATTGATTAACCAGTGCATTTGACAGAGAGAAAAATACTACATGCACACAAGGCCAGCAACCTAAAATTATCAAACTGCTGATCAGGCTTAGAAATCTGTTCCTCAGGTCATCTCCTCTAAACATTCCAAGAGCACAACATCCCTACACATTTAGAGCACAAACTCTAAATCCAAGATGCTGGCTGCTCACATGGCAGCATGGAACACACCAGCCCCATCACACCATGGTCCAGCCCCAGGAACACACCACAGCCACGTGAACTCCCTCGGTAATTTTATTCTGATGCTCCACTTCCTCTCTTACAATTGACTGTTGCAATATGCTGTTCAACAGCTGCCTCTGCCTAAACCACTGCAGTTGCCTTCCAGAAAGAAAATGTACTCTAAAATAAATTATCTTGGGCCAGTTTGCCAGTGAAAAGTTAACAAATCAGACTCTTGGAGACGTGAACAGCTTGAAGTGCACCCAACAATGGCAGGCACAGAGCAGGAGCAGAGGGCGAGGGCTGGCAGCCCTAAGGGGGACAGCAGCGACAGGAACAACCCATCATCACCCCATGGGCTCACACTGGTTACACATCTCCGTGTCTTCTGTCCCTGCCAGGACACACCGCACACAGAGGTGGGGCACACACAGCACACTAGTTATTAGTGAGGAATTAGTAAGGAATACTCACCTTTTCAGGAGGAGTGCTCATTGGCAGCTCAGCAGCTCAGCAAAAGCCTCCTGGGATTAAACCAACACTTGGGACTAAAGAGCCACTCAGGTTGTAACTCATGCCAGTTTTGCTGGAAAGTGGCATGAAGAACACACCACTGAGCCCCTCTGCAGCCACAGACCCAAGCCAGGCCTTACCTGTGTGAACTGTCCCATCACCTGGCAGGAGCACAGGTGCCTCCCAAGTCAGGAAATGGATTTCAGCTGCTGCTGCCGTGGGTGGTAGCTTGACAAATAGCTACTGAAACCCAGCCAAACACAGGCAAGAGAAAATGTAACAGCTCAAGGGAGAGAGTTCCCCACCACCTTCCACAGGCCAGCAAATGGGAGAGTAAATCCTGCTCCTGACAGGGGCTGAAACTGCACACAGAACTTGAAATATTACACCTTGCAGAGGCTTATAAATATCTGCTAAGCACATGAAGCACGTTTGGTGCTGCACTCTTGACAACCCTTAAAACTCTTCACCTGGAACCAGAACTAGCTACAGGCCATGAATAAGTGTTGGAAGAGAGTTTTATTGTTATCAGGAGGAAGGGTAGACTGACAAATAATGCCAGCTGCACCCAGGCAGCTGCCAGAGATCAGGAAAGAACACAGCCAGGTTTACAGGATCAAAATACCCTTCTTTTGAATCAAAATCACCTGGGAGCACAGCAGGAACCCCAGCTCCTGCCACCAGATCCCTGCCCCAGGACAAGCCCCAGCCCTAAGGCTGGATGCAATGCCCAGCAGTCCTGACCACAGGTCAGGCAGACAAGCCAGAGGAGCTGCTGAGGACAGATCGACCCGCTCAGGGCAGCGTCCCTCGGGCCCCTGTTCCTGGCCCAACAGGAGCCCAAAGCCCAGCCGGGAGCTCAGGGACACAAAGTCAGCCTCCAAAGCAGAGCAGAGCCCTAAGGAGGCCTCATCACAACTGTGCACTTCTGAACATGGCTGGATTTCATTTTTTGAACACATTAAAAGAAAGCCACCCTATGCAAAGTCTGACTGCTGGGCCTGCAGCCTCCACGTGGGAATTGCAGGCTCTGCCCAGCCCGTCAGCTGCAGGAACTGCTGCTGGCTCTCACTGCACGCTGATGCTCCCGGATGAACCCAAGGGTTTAAGCAGTGGGGCTGCTAAATGCACCTTCACCCCATCCTGGGGGTCAGGCCACACTAATGAGCTTTAACCCAGAGCTCCAGCTTCCCCTCCCTCCCCGTGGCAGGAGAACACAACCCCCACGATCCCACTGTCCGGGAGATGAAGCCCATCCTGGCAGATGGAGCCAGGGACTCGGATCAGCAACGGCCAGTCCTGCAAGAGGCTCACGGCATGTCCCTTGGCCACTCTCTTTGCCAGCTTCTCCATCCTTAGGAGGAAAGCACTGCTCTCCTGCTTATCCTGCCAGAGGCACCTCCACTCTGCTGTATCAGCTTCAACAGCTTCAGCTGTTGCAAAAGAGTCCTAGGAGAAGAAACACTTCAGTGATGGCACCTGCGTTTTCAAATATCAGCCCTGCCCTGGTGGAGGCCAGCAGGGGCTTTCAGTCCCCGCCCAGCACCCATCCCAGGGGCCAAGCACCCGCAGAGCCTTGGAGCTCAGCAAGGTCTTGACAAGAAACAACAGCCTCAGTGCCTGGCCACACTCCACTCAGGGCCCCCAGGCACATGTGTACACCCATTTCTGACCAGGGACCACAGGCTGGCAGCTCCTCTCCCCACTGTGCACAGAGGAGGCCCAAACCCAAGGTGTTTTGGGCAGGTCCAGAGCGCAGAGCTGCCGGTGGTCAGTCACGTGCAGGTGCTGCTGACTCAGCTGAACCACCCCAGCCTCTGCCAAAGCGCCAGGACTTGAGCTTTGCAGGAAACATCTCCAATAGATTAAATTTGTTTCCATTAGAGCCTGCCAATTAATCTTTATTAGGAATTACATCTATACTCCCCTGCTATGCCTGCACATGGCCTGTCCAGTGCCCGCACACAAAGGGCTCTGTAGAACCCAGCTGGCAGGGCCACACGCCCAGACCCACCGGGAAAACACGGCAGGGAAGGAGGAGATACCAACAAATAAATCTACACAGGAATCAACCAAACCAGGAGCAGTATGGAGCAGTTCTCCCAAAATCTCACAGCAGAAACCACATCAGACCCATGAGAATCCGCTACGTGCCACAGACAGCTGCACCAAAGCCCACGGAGTTACACCAGGCACAGCAGGTGCCCTTGGATCACACTTCTCCACATTTTGTTAAGCAAGACAATTAAGCCAATGGATATTTTCTATTTCTATGATCAATATTTAGCAGTTTCCCAACAGCCCCCCTGCACAAAGGGCTGCAACCTTCTCTTTTGCACAGAACCATTTTATTGAATGGGCTGTCAAGATCAAGCCTTGATGACTCCTCCAGTTGTGAACTAAAACTACTCCTGAGCAAGCCACCATCCCAGAAAATTACTGGGTATGGGAATTTTCCCAACATTTTCTGAGCAAAGCGGAAAGAGAGCAATACATAGGAAAAGAGACACAAAAGAAGGGATGCAGCTACTGCAGTAGAAAAAGTCAAAGCTAATGAGCACTGATAACCTAAGCTCTGTGAAAATGGGAAAGAACACACTGGTTTTCTTTGGCCCCAGGTTTGCAAGCCTTTTCAGTGTCTTTAATGGATTTAGAATATAAAATTCTATTTCTGTTATCAATTTACATGGCAACTAAGAGTCCCAGTAGTGCAAGAAATCATTCCTTTCCCACTATTCAGATGCACCATTTGGAGAGTCCCCTCTCCAGGATCACCAGGGATCATGTCAGCTGCCAGGCACACAACACAAGATGCTACTGCCTCGCAGCAATCTCCCTGCCAACAGCAGCCAGAGGGATCGCACAGGGACCTGCATTTTGCCAGGGTTAAGGTAAAGCTCCAGGAAGCAATATGAAATTCAACAGCCAATCCACATGATGCCCAATTCTCTGCAAGGTTTCCAATGGTGGACCACAGGCAGTTGCATCTGCATCATTAAAACTGGTTCATTTTGCTGCATTAAAGCCACAAATCAGGCACGTGACAGTAATGAGGAAGAGACATTTATTTAGCTTTCTGGCCAGATAGACCAATTAAAACTGTATGTCTGAAAACACTTGCTTTAAATTGTGCATCCAAGGATCCGCTGTGTTCTGTATTCTGCAGGCAGCTGTCATGTGGCAGTTGTAAATCCGCAGCCATATCTCCATTGGTGTTTATTTTTAATGCAATCTCTCCTGTCTGCAAGGCTAAGGCAAATAAGAAAACCTGCCTCCTAAAAGTGCCCTTAAATATTTTCTTTCTTGTACAGTCCAGCAAGCATCTCCTGCCAGTGCTGGGGCCAGCTCTCCCCTCTCCCAGGAGCTGAAGGCAGCAGCAGAGGGGAAGGGCAGACCCATGTAGAACTGACAAGAGAGACCACACTGTGGGAAGGGAGCCGTCAGCGCTGCGTGTGCAGCAGAGGTGAGAGCGAGAGGACTCCACGCACGGCAGACGGCAAACGCTGCGCAGAGCTGCAAGGACAGCGCCTGCAGCAGCCGCAGACAGAAGCCATCAGGTATTCCCACTCCCAAAAGCAGACTGGCACCGAGCCAGAGCCTCAGGCACCCTGCAGAACTGCCAGCCTCATGTCACTAGGTCCCAGCCATCAGCCTCTGGCCCCCCGTGACACCCAGGAACAGTGTGTGCAGCAGGGCACTCACGCAGACTTGCACACACCCCACACACCCCCACTATCTTTTCCAAGCATTTTCAGGACAACTCCTTCCCACCATGAGAGGTGCAGACACAATTCTCCAGGGAGAGAAAGAAGATACAGAGCCATTATGGTTGATAAATCACCCTGTGCACAAAGATTATTCCCAGTCCAACCCTCCTGCCACCAATCGCGCTCCCCACACAGCTCGTGGGCTCCTCGATTGCCGTACCGGGGCTGCAGCACCCAGAGCACAGCAGGTCGGGCAGGGCTCAGCTCCCACACTGCAGAGGTCATCCCCAAACCACAGCCCTTGCTCTACTTTGCAACAGCCAGAGCTAGCAGCTTCAGCAAAACATTCCCAAAATCCATCTAAGGAACTATGTCCCCCCATCATTCATTCTAGGTGTCCATCAGCTCCTCCAGCACTGAGGCTTTACACACTACAGGCACTGCTGGAAGGTCATTACCTCATCCAGCACTAGCTAACACCTCACACCAGCAGTACCCTGCCCACTTCCAATCCTCTCCAACTTCCATCTTCAAATGCACTTCCAGTGCAGCTCTGTTGGAGCTATTTCCTTTCCACCCATGCTGGTGTATGCCCTGGAGCTCACATGCAGGGTTTTCCACCTTTCTCCCAGCCACATTCCTGACCATGCCATGGGGATCAGCACTGTGCTCTGTTCAAATTCCAGCCCCGTCCTCCATATAAGACATCACTTCTTCAAATTTTCACCTTTTATCATCTTCATATGTCAGCATTTCTGTGTCAACACTTTAGTCATTAGTCCCCCTTGCTGCTACTTCTCCTTTTCTTTCTCACTATTTCTCTTCCATTTTAGTCTATTTCTGGAGGTTTGGGCATCCATCTTCACCAAGGGGTTAGATATGAATAGAACAACGACTGAATCCCTGAAGGAAATAAACAGGGTATCTGGGATAATGAGGCAGCCTATATCCAATCCTTTGGTCGAGCCAGGGGAGACCAGGCCCAACTGAAGGGGAGCATAAGTGGAGGTGGGTGGATCACGGTCACTGTCACAGCCCCAGAGAAGGTTTAGATGACACACCCTCCCCCATGTGAGGTTCACACACGGCTCTGTCACGTCACACACGTGACACACCTCTGAGCACAGACCCCGCGCCCTCCACACAGGTCCTCGGCCGCTGGCCCCCCTTAGGTCCCCGTGAGCGTGATGACCAACTGCTGCCTTCTCACCAAACCTGTCTGCCCACTCACCTGTGCTTCCACTGCTCCTGTGTAGTGATGAAGCACAAGCTACAGCAGAGCTCTGCACCGACTCCACCAGAGTCAGACCACTACCATCCTCTCACAGTTTAGCAAGGTGGGAAGGTCAGAGACGCTCTGGTCCCTACAGGGAAGTGACAGTGACAGGGATGGCTGTCAGGACACAGCTGTGAGCATTGGAGACCCTGCATCCCACCAAGGTTACCCCAAAACCACCCTGATCCTGTGACAGACCTGATGTGTCCAGGGACAGAGCTGCCACCTCCTCGAAGGCAGCAGGCTGGCAGCACACGCGGCCGTTGGGTCTGACTGCCCCCCTCACCCCAGCTACAGGTGCAGTTACACCCTGCCCACATCCCAATTGGCCTTTATTCAGGTGAAAACACAGACCAAGCACCCTATATCAGGAAACAGACATTCCTGGAGGTGTAATTAGGCACAGAACAGCATCAAGGAAATTATTACTGGCCCATCAGCAAACTGTCTGTGTTACAGCTGCCCAAAACATGATTGCAGTGGTGCAATAAAACACCCTTACACGTACTCCAGCATTAACGGCCTCACATATGGAAACCATGAGGCTACAGAAGCCAAGCCAAGAATGATCCCGGCACATGAGTACTCCAGTTACAAACAACAATCAGAAAAAACACTGGAGATGTCTGCAATGAAGCTTTGGAACAGCTCAGAGCCAGTCCTGCCCCAGCAGCCCCTGTGCACCCTGAGCACCCGAGAAGCAGAACCAAGCCGGCCCAGGACATCTTTGAGAACAACATGGAACAATGGGACAGTCTCTGGGAAAAAATGCAAATCCCCTCCCGTGAAACGAACAATACCACATGCTAAAAGAATATTTCATCTGCTTAACTGCAGGGTGCAATAACATCAATTTGCCCAAATTACACACAAGCAGAAAGGTAATTGGCACCGAGCAGAGTGTGTTGTGACTGTTCCGTCACTCTTTGAGGCCAGCTACAAAAGACTGAAATGCAAGAAAGTAAACAATGGCATGAAACCAACAGCCAGCCCCTTCCCCAGAATCCCTCCCTCTGGCATGGCACTGCCGCAGTTAGGCAGAGACTTCCAAGAGGAGTCTGTGCAGACCAGCCATCACCCATTGAGCTGGGATCTGCAGAAAAAGGGAAGCTGTTGAGTTTGCACAAGCATGAGTTAATCTGCAGAAAAGCTATTTTTTACATTTTTAATTAACTCAGTCCTAGACTTAAACATAACAAAGTGGTGAACACATATCCATATAAAAGAACTGTACAAAGGGAGAGCAGAGACAGTTTTATATAATAGCAGGGGGACTGAAGGGGGACATACAAGGAAAAGGCGTGGGGTAAGCAGCTGAGTATCCTCCAGCTGAAAGTGGGAAAAGGAATTGTCACCAGCTAAAAGAATTAACAATCGTTGCAACAGTGAGTAGATTTATAAACTGAAGTTATCCAAAAATATCCCTTTAATACAGTTTGTTACGGACACTTAAAATTCCTGGGTGTGCACAGAGAGCAGGTTACACATTTCCCTCTGCCTCCAACCAGCTCAGCCCTTCCCGGGGCTGCAGAGCTGCCATGTGTCACAGGGTACCAACTTTCCTTCGTAACATGAATGAACTTGGAGCTGGGATTTGACGCTCAGTGGTCTCAACAGACAGAACCTCTAGTTTTCTTCCTCTCCAACTATCAGGAACGCAGCGGCTGCCGCACAGCTCCGCACCCCGCACCAGTACCGGCACTTGCATAATAATGACTGCGGGCCTGGAGGCGCGGGGCCGGAGCACGAAGGCGAAGTTCCTTACATAAGGACCGCAGGATCGATGCGCTGCTCGCCGGGAGGCCGCGGGCAGCCGAGGTTCGCTCCCGAACCGCACAGGCCCGGGGCTGCCTCCGACCCCCGGCCCCACTCCCCTCCCCGGGCGGGCGAGGGGCGCTGCCCCGCCGCTCCCCGCGCAGGGCGGCCCGGCCAGCGCGGCTTCGGGGGCCGAACGATCGCTGCCCGTCCCCGCACGCCGAGTGCCCGCACGGGGCCGGCCCCGCCGCCCCCCGAGCCCGCCGCGCCCGGCGGGCAGGGCC
>JAWWLV010000024.1:470920-486740 GCA_035041135.1 Platyrinchus mystaceus | reverse complement strand
GCCGGCGGTGCCGCAGCTCGGGCGGGGCGGGGGTCGGCGGCGCAGCCCCCGCGGCCGGAGCCGGCCCGTCCCCGCCCCGCCCCGCACACAAAGGCGGCCCCGCCGCGTCCCGCACCAGCCCCGCTACGCACCTTTGACCTGCGCCTCGTAGTCGGCGATGATCTCTTTGTCCTTCTTGAACTTGCCCTGCGCTGACATCGTGCGGGAGGGCGCGGGTCCCGCCGGCACCGCCGCCCGCCGCGCTCCACCACCACCACCACCTCACCCGGCCGCGGCCCCGCCGCCGCCCGCCGTCATTGGCGGCGCCGGGGACACCGCGCACCGCCCGCACCGCGGGGAGCGCGGGGCCGGCAGGACCGAGCACAGCCGGGCAGGACTGGGCTGGGCAGGACTGAGCCGAGCCGAGCCAGCCGAGCCGAGCGCAGCCGCTCCCGCCGCCGGCCGAGGCGGGGCTCTGGCGCCGCTCCCGCGCTCAGGTTGCGGGGGGCGGGGCGTCCCCGAGCCCCGTCCCGCTCCCCGCCCCGCCGCGCTCGGCTCGGGCTGCCAGCGGGGACCCCGCCGGTACCGGGGGGTGCCGATCGGCCCGGTTCCCACCCCGCGTGTCCCCGCTCCCGGAGCAGCCCCTCCTCAGCCCAAGGCTCCGGCCCCATCCGGGCGCCGCCGGGCCAGCAGGACTGCACTGGGGCAGATTTGTCACTTTTTGTTAAAATGAGGAAAAAAAGGATAAAGTGTTCGTTCCCGCAGAAGCAGCAACAGTGCTTAAGGCTCTTTTCCAGGGGTCTTGGCTGAGCAGTTGGGACCCGGTGCCATGAAACCCCACACACTCATCCGAGCCCTTGCGCCAGCCATGCTGCAGACTCGGCTTCTGCAGATCCACAATCCACTGAGTGGCTCCTCTGTCCAGCTCCAGCCACGCTCCCACCACTGCTCTGCACAATAGGTCCTTTTGTGGGTGTCCTGTGAGGAGTGAATTCAGGGAGATTTGATGATTCACAGTTACTCTGCCAGCTTACAAAAAATAACCCCAGCCCATTACACAAATAATTTACCTAGTGCGAGCAGGCGGCACAGAGGAGCATTCTGCATCCCAGTGGCTGGGAAAGGCCCGGGGAGGAGGGAGACAAAGCAATCACTTCCAGGGAAGCACAGCCACTGCGGAGCACGAGGCCCGGGGTCAGGGCTGAGCCGGTCACTCCTGCTCCAGGAGGACCCCAGGGAGGGCACAAGCTGTGCCAGACCCCCACTGGCACAGGGAGAAGCAGAGCACGGGGACCACAGGGCAGGGAGGGCACAGGGTGGATGGCCATGAGCGTGGGTCAGTGTTTTGTGGCGGGGCAGGAGCAGCCGGAGAGCGTGTGCTGGTCCCTATGGCCAGTTGTGCACCGTGGGGGACACAGGATAATACGATGCTCCAGCTCTGACACTTAGGGGACAAACCCCTCTGGGGGGTGAACAGGCAGGGCCGGCAGCTGGCAGGGCCTGAAGTGACAGGGACACACAACAGTGATCCAGTGGAGCTGCCCTGTGGGATTCTCCCTGTGCTGGTGTGCCAACCCACGGAGCAGTCAGGCTCCCAAGCCAGCAGCTGCAGAAGTGGAGGAGGGAGCTGGGAGGAGCGGGGCAGCCTGGGCACAGCCTGGGGAAGCAGCGGTGCTCTGTGACCCCCCGATCTGACAGCCGGGCACACGTGAATGAAGGAGCCAAGTGGGGAGGCTAAACAAGAATAGAAGACCTGACAGTGGAGGGCTGGGTGCAGCCAGCGCAAAAGAGGCAGGAGGAAAGAAGTGGGGACAGAAAGAGGCCATGAGCAATCCTGGGGTGAGCTGGAAGGGTGCAAGAGGGACCTGGGCGCAGGAGCTGCTTCCCTGGTCTCAGCAAGGACATCAGTGAAGGAGTGTTGACACGTCAGCTGAGAGAGCTGGGAGGTCTGGGGGCACAAACAGCAATTGCTGAACTGAGATAATGGAAAGGAGTGAGAGAGGAAAAGCCATTGATCTGTGATGGGGAAGCCAGGGAGCTGTGCCCACTCTGTGCCCAAGGCTGTGTAAACCCTCAGCAGGGCAGGCAGCAGGCTGGCTGTCCACTCTCACTGGTTTGGGTTGCATCACTCACCAATACGCTAAAGATTTTGTGTCAAAACATCTTTGAAACACAATTTACCTTGGTCTGGGCAGTTTCTCAGCACTGAGAATGGCAGGATGAGGCAACAGAGCCTGCTGGCAATACAGCTCGTTATCAGATGGATGATGCACAAGGCAGACAAGAACGAGTCAAAACGCTGTGTGGAGGGAGGTGGCTGCAAGATGAACTTATCTCCCAAATATTGCTTAGGTTGGGTGAGGAATTTTTGATGGTGGGCAACATAACAGCTGACATGGGGAAATGGAAGAGATATCGGAGCTCTATTAAGCTGTTAGTGGCTGTGGTAAAGAGAAAAATAACACACATTTTTTACAGAATGGGAACATGATGTCGTGTTCCTTCAAAGCCAGTACCACTCTGAGGGGACCTTACAGTTTGGAGCTCGCTCTCCACAAAAAACCCCAAACAGGAAAAGAGAAGCACAGGCCATTTTATAATGGATTCATCCCAGTGGCAGTCACTTCACCTTGTAACACCCACAGGCATTCAGAGAGCAAAGACCAGCATTTCCTAAAACAACCTGTGCCACAGGACAGATTTTTATTTTCTTGACAGATTAGTTCAAACATATGAGGCCCTTTCTAAGGTCAAAGCTAAGAGTCTAAGGGCATTACACATCTTTTACCAGGGTGGTCCACAATATAGTGGTGAAAACAAAAACCCCAAACAGTCATGAAATGATCCAGCAGTGTCAGGGGTTTTTGTTACTCAGATACCATGAAGAATAAAGCAGCAATGGCTGAAGAAAAATAATCCAATCACAAATTAATGATCTTTAATAAAATCAACATTTGGATCGTTTGTGGAATTTCAACTTAAAACAGCTTCTTAAAAGGAAGGATTACATTCTAATTCACTTTGTGACACTTCCAACACAGGATTTTTAAATGAAGAATGGGATGGGATGGGATTTAATCATAACAAACACTTCAAGCTTGAGGTATAGAGAAACCAACAGTAACTATGGCAACGTGGTCACTCCAGTAAGGCTAATGCAGATTATTTCCAGGGCAGTAGCCTTGTGTGTGCTCAGGAAGCAGAGGTAATGTTGGCTTAAAGCAATTCCTAAATTAAGGAAAATTCTTTAGGCAGAAGCTGTCTTGCACTCTTTGTTTCCAGCTTCAGACTGTAAGTGTTTCATGATGTGCTGAACATACACACAGCGGCCTCAGCAGGGTACAGAAATGCTGCTTCCAGGGAGACACTTGTGTACATTGCCATGAGTCAGGCAGACCCTCTGGTCATGGATTCACAGACTGGTTTGTGTTGGAAGGGACCTTGAAGCTCACCTCATTCCAACCCCTTGCCATGGGCAGGGACACCTTCTACTAGGCCAGGTTGCTCCAAGCCCCGTCCAACCTGGCCTCGGAGACCAGTGGAGCTTTGCAAGGGAAGGCTGGAGTCAGGCTGGAGGCCTCACCAAGCCACAGCTGATATGGACACTGTGTGTTGAAACCCTTCACAACCTCATGCCAGTGCCACAGCTGCAGCACTGCCACCAGTTACCCAGCCCAGAGAGTAAGGCAGCTCGTGTGACATGACCCCAATTCTCCCTTGGTCTTTCTGCCTTCCTGAGGTCTCTGAAAGGCAGAATCCCCTGTGCCGTACCTTGGGTTGATGGAGTTGGGGAACAAGGACAACCTTGATGTTGCTGAATCCATTGCAGCCTCTCTGGGAAGCTGCTGTAGATCCCTGCTTGGTAAGAGCAACTCTTCCAGTCCAGACTTGGGGGTCACCAGGAGATGTGGGCTCTGTCCTGGGCTCGTGGGACCTGTAGCAAACCAGCCAGAGTGAGAGTAAGTGCCCACACAGGACAGTGCTTAGCTGTAGCAGGGTCATCTGGGGAATAAAGTCTCTGGGAACCCAGCCCTGCTGGCTGTCTGCTCTGCAGGAATGGCACAGCTCTAATACAGCTGGACTGCTGGGGAAAGACTTCCATACACACATTTCCCAGTGTAAGAAAAAAATGGTTGAAAACATGTAACACAGAAGTTGTTTGTGCAGCACTACATCACCTTTGTTTTTTCTGAACCTTACATCTTCTTTCCTGCCAGAAAAGTGCTGCTATCTTGTCATATTAACAAAAGAACTAGTTCTCCCTCTGTTCCCTTTTTTATCTGTGTAGTGAAGTGCCATCATAACTTGGCACTGACCTGCCTTTTCACCCAAAATAACTGCAGCTGAAGACAAGTCTTGATTTCTGTATGCAGACACATGTTTCTTTTCAGGTAAAGCATCCCAGAAGTTTGTTTTTTATTTTTACTTTATACAGGTTTCCAACAGCTCAGCTGTAAGTAGAAGGGTATCCTCCAAAAATATGAGTGTAGGGTCCTTGCAGCCATGAATATTCAGAGAAGCAACAGAGCACTCTAAATATGCACCCACCTCGATCTCTGCCTTTTCCACTGTTACACCAGTAGAATTCAGCATTACACTGGTCAATAATTCAAGTCACTGTAAGAAATGGGAATATTTATTTGTGACTAAAAGCACACAGAATTATGATCAACAACTTTGCAACAGCAACTATTCCCCACAGCTCTAATTCTCCTGTAAAAGGCATTGGAGCCACAAGCTACTCAGAACCTGCTGTAAGTGCAGGAGGCCACAGTTGCACTGCACAGACGTTATCAGTGGTGAAAGGGCTCTTGCGAGCAGTTTCCTGCTAGAGATCTGTTACCCGTTTCCTCGGGGACATTGCCCAGACCTGTGGTCAAAGCTGCGCTTTCGTTTCCCTGCTGTGACCAGCAGCTTCCTCTGGTGCCTGTGCAGCCTCTGCTCTGGGAAACAGGCACTCTGTGCCCACACCCAGGCCCTTTAGGAAGGACATCCCCTGCACAAGGCTGGCATTCCTGTGTTAATATCCAAGGTGTGCATCTGAAATCCAAGCAGCAGTTTAAGTCCTGCCCACAGGATGGGTTGTAGTTCTTTGCCCTGGACTAAAGCCCCCAAAGAAGTGCTTTTGCACAACAACTCTTTGGGAAAAGTGACAGGACCTATGCTTCTGGTTAACTCTGCTGGGCTGCTGCCTTGGCTTTGATCTTGTACTAAACCCACGTTGGCTCAGACTCCTCTCAAGCCTGTCCCTCCTGCACACGCCTCGCTGAAGCTGCCAGAGCCAGACCATTAGTTATAGTCCCACTAATTCAGAGTAAAGCTAAATATGTGATATTTCATGTGCGTCAGTCACCCCCCTTTCTCCAAACGTCATTGCCTCTGCCTCTATTTTCTCCCATTTTCCCTTATTCCCTTCTCCCCAGGGGTGAGGTTTCCTCATGCTGCACTCCCAGGAGCCGCAGCTCCACTACCCAGCATGGTTCCATCGTCTCATCTTTCACAGCACAGCTCTCTTCAGGGCTCGGTACAAACCCTTGTCATTTGGTGCAGTTGCATTTGCAGTCTGGCTGTGACTTGATCCATGCTTTCCTCATGTGGGATGATGCTGTTCTCCCGTGGTCACCTGCTGCCAGGAGTCCATCCCAGTGCTAGCAGCAGTCCATGTTTTGTGTCATCTCGGACAAACTCCAGTGGCCTTTCTTTCCCTCGGCCCCGTTCCCCACAGCACTAGCCCTGTTAGCCCTGGGGAGCAGCCCTGTCTCTCATGGCACACACAGGTGACAGTCGAACACAGTGCCAGAGCACTTGCTCCAAGCTCGGGGCTGTGCCCGTCCCCATGCAGGAGCTCTGGAGCTCTGGAGCTGAGGGCTGGGGCTCTGAAGGTGACAGTCCACACATTGAGGTGGGTCCGTGTCAGGCTCTGTTCCACCGAACCCAGGGCTTCTGCATGTGCAGACATGATCCCAGAGATGCAGGTCTGTGGTCTCCTCAGGGTCTGCCCCACAAGAAACATAGACTGTGGGGTGGGGAGAAAGAACTGAAATGCTTTAAAACCAATTTTAACATTCCTAAATCCAGACGATCTCTGTTCCAGTTCCTCAGATTTTACATTTCTGTGCTGTGCCACTGGCATATGTTGAACTTTGCCAAAATTGTACTTGCCAAGAACTGTTTGTTTCTTTTTAAAGAATATCAAGGCTTTGGGGATTTTGGTACAGAATATGAGTCGTGGCTTAAAATATATGATGTCCACATGCAGAAGAAATAAAGCCAAGAAATCCAGTGTTTCTAATCACCCACTGGATTTAAATAAGTTAATTTGATTTAATTGGTTTCTGAGGGGAAGGAGGAAAGAGCAACACAGGAATTCTTGTCAAAGGAAGGCACGATTTCTATCTGAAATCTAAGACAATTAATGCCGCAGGATTCACTTACTGAAGGCAAAAAAGAAGGGAAATCAGGAGTCAATTGAGTTGCTGCAAAATTTAATATCTTGCTGTCATCTTTGTTCTTGGTAGAGAGTTGCTGTAGCAACAGACCAAAAAAGAACTTGCACAAGAGGAGGAGCTTGCTGCTCTTTTAACAACGTCTCTTTATCCTCTCTGAATTACTGTTTATGACCAATCAATCGCATCCCGCAGTATCAATGACTCTAGACACAAGGCCAGAGCCTGCAGGTATTACACCTGTCACACACACAACAGTGTTTTCTGCTCCTCTCTGCATGTCATATGGTGGCAATGTTCTTCTGTAGGACTGAGCCTGTTTTTATCACATGCAAAATGCTCCTATTCCTCGATCCATTTCCATCACCGGGGGCTCTGCATCCTGCAGATCAGCACTGCCGGTAACTATGCAGCTATAAATAACAGACAGTTTTCCCTACCACTGCCTTTCCAGATGATGCTGACGGCACAGTAGCTCAGGAGGACAGGGCATGGGGCAGCAGAAGGCAGCAGCTCCAGGGTAATGACACCAGCAGCCTCAGGGCCATCCCACAGGGCAGAGCGTCCGAAGCCATGTGGGTCACGCTGAAGCCAAGGGAGAACTCCAGCACTGGTGGCTGTCGGGCTGTCAGTGTTTTCTGACACTTGGGTCCCTGCTGTTTACTGTTCCAAATTCAGTCACACAAGATCTCCATTTCTCCATCTGCAATGTGAAACCCACAAATGGCATTTTTAGGCACTTTGGGATCCAGAACTCCTAAGTGCAGGAGCACATTGGAGGGCAGCCATGGGAGCTTTCCCTGTGTGCCCTATGGAAGGGCGCCTTCACTGCCCAGTGGGATCAGCACCCCCAGCCTGGCCATGATGGTCCTTAACATCCCTGCACCCAAACAGGGTCCCTGCACGTCACAGCAGTCCACCTGACATGGTGCTTGACTGAATCTGGCAGCAATGCAGGGAACTGAGGGACATCCCTCCGTTCCTGCCCACTGTTCCCAGCAGCACTCTGCTCCGTTTGGCAGTAGCAAAGGGCAGGAGGAGCATGTGGGTGGGCATGGGGCCCACTGGGACAAGAATGGGGGCTGATCTGGGACACCGAGATTTTGGCCACATCCCTGTTTCCATGTCTGTAAGTGGAGTTAGAATTCCTGCTTCTTTCTGGGGTACTCTCATGTCTGTTGACGCAAAGGAACATCCCCTTGTGTGTAGGTTGGGTGTCCCTGCAGTCCTGCCCCTGTAATCGAGCACCACTGACCTGCTGTAGAGAGTCAGCCTAGTTTGATTTTTTTAAAACTTCACCCTGTTCCTCCTCACTCCAGCATCTCCCTCTGTCCTGGTATTACCCGCAGCCAGGGAGGCTTCTGGCAGCAAGCTGCCAGGTGACTGGGGTGCCCGGCACACCGCAGGTCACCAGAGCAGACGGGCACCACAGCAGTTGCCTCACCAAAGCCACCCCAGGTGCCATCATTGTGTCCCCAGGGCCACAGTGAGGGCCCTGCCTGCCTGTGGACGTGCTGGAGTGGAGGCTGGAGCCCTCCTTGCACCCTGGTTGGCATTTTTGCTGAAATGACTCAGGTCTGTTGTACTTGAGGCAAACGATCCCGTACCTGCAGCCGGAGCCAGGCGCGGGCGGAGGGGCCACTCGCGCCCTTTGTTTGGCGGCAGCAGCCCCTGCCCGCTCCTGCCTCGCCGGGGGCTTCCAGAGGGAGAGGGGAGAGGAGAAAAGGAAAAGCCTGGGAAACTGAGCCTGCACTGTGCACTCACACAAAGCACTATTGTTCAGGGCTCAGAGATGCAGTTTAGTAGGGCAGGCTGTCCTCCCCAGTGGCCCCGGCACAGCACAGAGGCCGAAGGGAAGCTGCATGCGGGGCCTCTGTCTGAAGTGACAGCGATTGATGAGGGAAAAGGGGCCAAATGGAAAACAAGGCTTTGAGGGAGAATTCAGCCCTCTCATTAGAGCTGAATATAGCTGGCCAAAGGGGCCTTCTCCTGGAGAAGCCCCAGGCTTCAGCTGCATTCACAACTTCATTGTAAATTCCAGCACGACAGTGTCATTTCCTGAACAGAGTGGAAAGTTTTGGGGTGTTTTTAAGCGCCCCTTCACAGCAGCAGCACAGAGACCTGGTGACCCACCCTGTGCACCACAGCAGCTCTGAGAGACTGATGTTTGATTGCATTATCTGAGGTCTCAGTCATGTAGTAGCAGCCCACCTAGAGGGTTTTTTTAGCTTTTTTTAAGAACTTGGACTAGGCACAGAGACATGGGGTCCGTGCATTACCCATGAATGTGCCATCCCATGCATTATCTCCCACTGGCCAGGCACAAGAAAAGACATGCCCTGCATGGAACTCCTGAACCCAGGGAGTCTAGCTGATGAAGACATACCTTCCCTGGAGAAGGAATGCTGTTTACTGGAGCAGCATCAATCAAACCATCCTGGTACAGCTGAAGGAGCACAAGCACTTCGCTGGCATGTGCTGTGTCAGCATGCCTGAACCTGGCCAAGCCCCTCCTGGTCTGCAGAGGGCTTGGGCCACATCTGCACCAACGAGGTGCTCCCATGCCGAAGCCCCGGGCTGCCACCTTCTGTTCTGGGAGGGTCACCGAGCCCTGCCTCAGCCTGGGACAGCGATGCTCCCGCAGCTCACAGGGAATCCTGAGCCTTCACACAGGCCACAGCTCGGGCTCAGCCATGAGGCTGCCCTGGCACAGAGGGAGGGCTGGCAATGCCTGCTCCACTCAGTGCCACAGGGACAGAACAGCAGCCTGGGGCAGGCAAGGAAGGTCTGTTAAACCACCATAGGGCACATCTCAGCCCTGGCTGTGCCTGCAGAATGCAAACTGACCCCTGGAGTGAGGCAAGGACAGCAATCCATTTTTATGCCCTGTTTTTAAAGCTGTTTTCTTCCCTCTATTCCCAGCATCACTGTGCTTTGGGTTTGACAATTTGTGTGCACAGTGAACCTAATTTGATTTTTATCCCTTTTGTCTCCCTCTATTCTGCACACTACATTAGGCTTTTGTTCCAAGGCAGTTAAAGCAGATTTGCTGTGTGCTGCGAGCTGCCTCACAGTGCTGGCAGAGCCTCAGAGCACAGACAAGCATCACGTAACAGATATGCTGTCGATAAGGGGGAGGCTTGCACAACGGTGAGGCCCAGAGAGCTGGGATTCTCAACAATAGCAGTAAAACCAATTGAGTGTGAGCAGGTTCCTCCAGCTGGAGAGCTGCACTCTGCACAGTGGTGTGGCTGGAGCTGCAGCCTGTGGGGGACCTGTCACAGAGGTTCCAAGAGCTCCAACAGAAATAGTAGCTCTGCTGTTGTTCAGCAACATCCTGATGTTTGGTTTCTCTTTCCCCTCTTTTTAAACTTAGGTCATGTTGCCTGTGCTGCTCCCGCAGCCCTGTGACACGAGGAGGTGGCAGGGCAGCAGGTGTCTGTGGCCCGAGGTCTGTGCCCACAGCCCCCACAGGCAGGGCTCTGCCTGGCACTGCTGTGCATCCCACCCCTGCTGCTGGACCGGGCTGGCTCCTCCTGTGATGCTGCTCAATGAGTTGCATGTGACTCCTTCTTTTTAGACAGGATCAGGAGTGTCCCAACATGTTCTAAGTATAGCTACAGTTGCTTTCCAGAAAAAAAGTTGCATTAATTTGTGTTGGCACTGATTTGGCAGTGGTTTCCCGTGTGCCAATCATGATACATTTCCTTTTCTACCCTCCCCTAATCACTGCAATAAGAAAAATCAGGTTTACAGTGATCATACCCTGCTGCCCAGAGCAGCAAGGGCCACACTGCTCTCCTGCCTCCCCACTCCTCTCCATCCTCTTCTTCCTGCTGGCACCATGGGCAGCGCAGCACCCAGTTCTCTGGGCTGCCCTGGCTGGGGCTGAACCTGCCAAAATGGACTGCATCTTTTAACTCATCCAAATTAAAGGACCTCTGACATGGGAAGTACTGGGGTATGTGCCCAGTGCAGGATCCTGAGGCACAGACCTCTCAGGAGTACACTGCTCCAGAAGGAAAAACCCAATTTCCTGAGGGCTCTCCAAAAATACAGCTCAGGAATGAAGGCACTGACCTGAAAATCCCAACCAAAAGCTTGATTCAGTCATCTCCAAAGGCACAGCCCACATGTTTGGGATTTTAACTTCTCAAACATCCAGATGGGCCTTTTTATTAATTTCCCTGCCAGAAAACACGACAGCAACCTTGGCTCCCTGCAGCAGCAACCATGGCTCCCTGCAGCAGGATTCCAGAGGCTCTGTGTCCTGTGGCACTGGGCTGTGCAGCTCTGCAGAGGTGTGATACCTGTCAGCCCTCACAGCTTCTCTCCAGTGAGGACATGACCCTGTGTTATGGGGCTCTGGTTCCAAAACACTGGCACTGCAGGGATTCAACTGGATCCAACAGCTCCTAGATTTGAGGAGCAGAGCAAAACACATGTGTAAAACAGGAACTCAGCTGTGCCAGCTGTCCATGTGCCCAGAATCAGTGCAAAACGCTGCTTTCAGATCTAACTGGCAACCTCAGCTGTAACACAAACAACACTGCCTGATTGCTCCCAGGGACTCATGGCCAGTACTTGTATGAAAGGCAACAGTTTGTGGAGGATTTTCATTTAAAATAAAGGCTGATGTGATCTTTCATTTCAGATTTTAATTAAGCTCCCTTGCCAAGCTGCAGAGAAAAATCCTGAAAAATGTAATCCAAGAGCATAGTAAAGTCTCAGATGTCAAAGGTGAGCAAAATCCTCCTCTGCTGTTGTTCTAATTGTAATTTCATTAGTCCAGAGGACACAGAATGTTTTCCAGTGAAGCTCGTGCTTCCCCAATGCTCACAGTCTGACTTTCTGTAGAACACATCAAATGCCAACCAAGATGTATGTATAAGCCCACACTTCCTTCTTGTCACAAGATGCTGATCTACCTGCACTTAGGGTATTATTTTTCCCTCCTCTCACACTCTCTCTCTCAGCTCAAAAAGAGCTATTTACAGAGCTCTTGCTATGTCTCAGGCTGAAGGCCTCAGTCCCCCATTCTTTACAAACCAGTCCCAAGCCCCCTGTTCCTGGGCAGCATGACCTGGGCTCTGTGGGATCTCTCAGCATGCTCAGGATCATCCCCTTCCATGGTCCCTGTGCAGTACCCCTGACCTGCTCAGTTCAGATTTTCATCTTGTCCTTCTCTTTCTGTCCAGAATTTGGTTAGTTTTTCACCAGGGAGATAAGCAGATAGCCAAAAAATATTTACAAAAAAGGGCTAACAGTGGTCTCCAGCACAAACTGCTCCTTCCCTTCTGCTGGACTAAGGAAAACAGTGCTGGGGGCGGTGGTCCTGCCCCAGCACAATCCAAGCAGTTGCTGTCTCCTGTTTCTGTAGCCTTGGCATCCTCCTGTGTCCCCTTGCGCTCCTGCTCCAGGTTCTTCCCAGAGCTGTTTCACTGCCAGCATCTGGCATCGAGCCCTTGGCATGCGCTTAAGGGGAGGAAATATTGCTGACACCAGCACCAGAGCCTGCTGCAGCCTCAGGGGGAAGCTGCTGCATGCACAGGGAGCTGGGCCAGAGCAGAGGGAGCCCCATTTCCTGAGCAAACAACCCGCAAGGTCACTGTTTCTTAACAAGCTTGAGCCAGGCCATGGGGGAACACATGAAATACTGCAGCCCTTCTGCTGCAAATGCTTCGAAACAGCTACAAAAACTTGGCACCAACACCACAAGATCTTTGCTCTGACATATTCTGCACTAAACTGAATCCCACTAACCCATAAAGTTTGCTGTGTGAGCGAGTTTGGGATGGAACACGGGGGATGAGTTGCTGCTTCCTGTTCCCTCAACTGTCACTTCTCATCCAAAACAGCTCCAGCTCACGGTGCATCCAGGTAAAAAAAAAAAAATAACCAGGTCATCAGAGATAGTGACTGACACCTCCACACTCTCCTATGATGTGAAAGTACTGGGGAATCACAGGGTGTGGAAAACCACACATCAAGGACAACCGGTGCCTCCCTAAAGCTCACTTCCACCTACTGATTTACCCCACAAAATAACACACAACTGATTGAATAACGGTGTTATCCCCATGCAGGAGCCCTACACCACATACTGTTGGTTCTCTGGAAGCTGTACCACAGTCCTTGGATATAGAACAGACAGATCACTAAATCGCAGAAAAACAGTGAGAAAATTTAAATCTGGAGTTTGTTCTGGACTCTGCTCACTGCAGAGTTGCACAACTTTCCCAGTTTCACTTCAAAATACCCCCATGATTTAATGCTAAAAAGCTGGGGCTTGAGTGAAGCCTGGATTCCCTGCAGATGATTTCACAGTGTCTAACTCAGAAGGCATCTCCCCTCAGGCTCTGAAAAACCCAGGGCTGCAGAATCTGTTCAGGGATCACTCAGATATGTGCTCAAACAGAGCATTCACCACAGCACAGTAATACACAAAAGTTCACATGTGAACCAGAACATGGTTGTCTCCAGCCCCAAAGAGCACAGAACTGCATGAAGAATTAATACAGAGTGGTGGCACTTCAAAAGACCCTGCTGGGCACTGCAGGTTTGGAATGGAAACTTAATTATCAAATCTGAATTTTAATCTTACTGATATAATCTTTTTAAAACTTTTTAGGGTGAAGGTGTAGCAGTAAGCAGACGTGTTATCCAGGATTACTCCTTTTCCCAGCAGAGAAAGGGCTGTCCACCCACAGCAGTGTGAAGCACATACAACTCTCTGCAAGGCTCTGTGTGAGCTGTACAAGCTCTGAGGCCCAAAGGATCTGCTGGGTTTGGCAGGACAGGTAGCAGGAAATGCAGTGTGTGCACATTGCTGCCTCTCCCCTTGATGCTCCCTGCACAGCACTTCTAGGAGAGAAGGGCTCACACTGCAAGCAGGCACCTTCCTCATGCCAGCACTGCCCCCAGAGCAGCCCAAGGAAAGGTCCCTCAGGCTGCAGGGAGGAAGAGGAGGCTCCGTGGCGAGGCACGTGTGACGAGCCAAGTCACAGGTTCGAGCACAAGTGCCCACACATGGAAGAAACACGGCAGGGAGGGGATAGGAGGGGATGGGCAAAAAGTCACAGATTTTCCTCCCATGCTCCAGAAGCTTCCCAGCCGGGCCCATGGACAGCTCCCATGTGGCAGCAGCTCTCGAGCCCACACTCAGAGGGGCCACGTCCTTCCTTCAGTGTCCCAGGTGCTCTCGGATGCGCTGTCTGTTCAGGCTGTGGTCAAGTGCTCAAGAGGAGGCAACCAAGGCCTGAACCCTGGTTTATGTTTTCAGTTTATTTAATCCAGCATTCTCCTAGCAGTAACTCGAGGCTATTACTGCAGAGCACAAGCAGAGCACAGTTGCAGAGTCCTTGTGTCGCTGCAGCAGCAGTGGGAGGGAACAGGAGTCCCACTGCCACAGACACATTCAAATTCAGAACACAGGCAGACTCCAAAACCACTCACATGTGAGTTGTTCATAAAAGTAAGGAAGATTTCACCTTTTTTTTTTTATTATTTAAAATGGTCATTTCCCCTGCTCTCTCTGTCCTTGAAATGAACGCTTAAGAATGTGTTTGGAATTGTTCAGGAGTCTGGCAACAGTCCCAAAGTCAGATAAAGCTCTTCACAGCTCCTCTTGTCACTGTGCCTAGATGCAGAGCAGAATTTCCTTGCAGTATCAGCATTTTGACTCCTCAGGCCCCCACATGCCTTTCTTCTTCCCCCTCAGATTCCCAAGCCAGGGGGAAGCACAGAGGCCATTTTTTACTTCTCACTCTCTCCCCATTGTCTTTTCATGTGCAGGAATCAAGTATTCTCCCCATATAATTTCCTTATTGGAATAGTGAAGCACAGGTGGAAGCATGATCTGAATTATGATATTATAGAATGGAATCCTAGCATCAACCAGGTTGGAAAAGACCTCCAAGATCATGAAGTCCAACCCCTGATCCAACGCCGCCGTGGTTCCCAGACCATGGCACTGATGCCACATCCAGTCTCATCTTAAAAACCTCCAGGGACAGTGAATCCACCACCTCCCTGGGCAGACCATTACAATGTCTGATTACTCTCTCTGTAAAAAATTTCTTCCTAATATCTAACCTACATTGCTTTCACTAGCCTTGATAAACAAATGCCTTGAAAAATTATTTGTAAAGACATTACTTTTGTCACCCAGTGATCTCAGACACAACAGAACGCTGAGTTAACACAGCTGGGATGTGACACTCTTGTAAGTCCTTCATTGCACACTGATCTCACCTGGTTCTGTTGTCTGTCTCACACATCTGCAGCACTCAGACCTCTCACTGTCCATCTGATATTTTCTCTTGAAATGCACTTTTTAAATGAGATTTCAGATTTGTATATTCTTGTGCTTCTAGAGATGAAAACAACCCCCATTAGCCATGAACACAGTTCATTGGACTGAGTTAAGTCCTTGCCACATCCCAGTAAGAGATACAGATGGATGTGGGTAGATCTTGCACTGCATGCTGGATCCAGTTTGTGTATGTGTGTGTTACACAGGCTCACAGAGGATGAGACAGGTTCAGTCACTTTATTCAGGGAACCCCCTTCCAGAGTGACTCACAGCAAGAGCTTCCTGTCTGCACGTTCCCCTGACAAGGCGCTCTGAGCAGCTCTCCCTCTCTGAAACCCCAAGCACAGGGATAGGATTCCAAAGGTGAATTTTTGTGCAGAATAGGATTCAAGGAGGTGATCAAACTGTTTGTTTCACATGGTAAAAGACAGTGCAAGCTTCCCACTTAAAAGCATTACATATAAAATAGAAATGAACTGCTACTAGTCCATCAGTTTAAGATTTCTTAAAATAAAACTCAAAACCCCAGGCTCCCCAAAAATGTCCCTTAGTTGTGTGCATGCCAGTCTCCTTTCAAATATTCTCAACAGAAGGATTTCCATCCAGTAACATAATTTAAATCTCAGCAGGACATTTTTGAAGAAATCAGCTGATAATTCAGCTGTACTGTCCACAACCCCATCCAGCTGCAATGCCCACACAGGTTGCATGCAGACTAAGAAAACTCCCAGCAGAGTCATTGGCACAAAGGTCACTCCAATTTCTGCCAAGCTTCCGCTGTTTAAGGAGTTGGGATTTCCCAGTAAAGCCAGCAGAGCCTCCCTGCACCGCACACGCTGCTGAACGCAGCACACGCTGCTTGTTCCTGCCCAGGACATACAGCCCCTCACATGTCACTGTGCTCCAGGGAGCACTACAATAATTCTGCCTTTTCTCCTGCAGAAGTGACTAACAATGAGCTCGAAATAATTGACTGGCCAGGAACAGCAGCTCTTGTGTGTGGGTGTGGTGGGGGAAAACAGTTTTCCCCCCCCGAAGGTGAGAAAATGGTAAACCCCCAGGGGGTGGTGATCTTTAGAAT
>JAWWLV010000024.1:432000-470820 GCA_035041135.1 Platyrinchus mystaceus | reverse complement strand
CATCTCACACCGGGTTAAAATTGGGGAGGGAGGCCTGAACTCGGGATTGGATTTTTAGGGCTCTCAAACCACGACAGTGGGCAGCCTCACTGATAGGTGCTGGTTACACTGACTCAGAAGGAAAGAGGTCACAGCACTCACGTACCACTGCCTGGAACACAGACAGCACTGTGGGTCTACAGAAAAGAGCCTGAAACTGATTTTTCTCAGCTCAAAATATCAGTGACAGCAGGAGCACCAGTGAAGCCCTCTGAGTGTGTGGTTTAACATGCCAGACACGGGCCCGAGAGTGCGGAGTGATGGATCCTCAGCCCCTCGTGTCCCCAGCGCAGGGTCACACACAGCTTAACGGAGGTGAATTATGATACTGCAATTATGATACATGATACTGCAATACACTATAGATCTTGTACATTCCATCCCAGAGAATAATTAAAAAGACTTTATAAGAGCGTTTTTTTTGGATGTTGGGGAGAGACTTTATAATTTCATTAGTCTCTGTTCTGGCCCCTAAGTGATACTTGGCAGGTCTTTCAATATGCCAAAGCCTCAATTTGTTCACTAATAAATTAGCTGTTAGGAAAACAAAGCTGCACATCAAAGGCATTAGTAAAACACAGCTGCAGACTCTGAAGATGCTCAGCAGTGTCCGTGGTAGCAACCCGAGGCCATATATTCTGTAGCATCAGTGTCCTTCTGGACTCAGGTAGGAGCTAATCAGACACACCAGGTATAACAGAAAAAACAACAATTGCGGGGCCACAACAAGATTATATATCTCCCTCTTCTGAATTATGCTTCCAGATCTGTTAAAAATAACTGTAGGGATTATCTGTTTTCCCATTGTTAAAGCTCATGCCAGCTCCACCAGCACTGCCACCATTCCCTGTCTTCTGGCTGCCAAAGCAGATTCCAGACCATGAAGTTGTATCCCTGACTGGAAGAGGAAGAAATCTGAGCTGTGCAACCTCCTCCCTTCCTCACACAGGCCACTGAGGCAGCACAGAGGACTGGATCCCAATAGCCTTGTCTGACTGGTCAGCAGCTCACACCACAGGATGTCTATCCAAACTTCATTCAGTCCTTGCCAGCACCAGTTGAAGCTAAAATCCCATGAAAAATTCTGAATCGTAAACTACTTCATCTTTGCCTACTTTTTAATTTATTTCTGTGAGTAAGAATCTTTCTTTTAATAAGTAGTCTCAAAGTAAACTTGATTGTCAGGTCAGAAGCAGATGCTTTAGGTTAAGAGGTGATCTGAACAAATCCCCACACTAATCCTCACTCCTGTAGTAAAGCCATGGCAACCCTCTGAGTAGCAGTGAGGTACTGCACAAGAGGGAGTAAACCCAGTACCAGTGAGCACACAGCTGGAATGCCACTGAGAAGGAAGTGGTAAAGCCATCACCCAAAG
Source organism: Platyrinchus mystaceus (assembly GCA_035041135.1). Classification (NCBI taxonomy): domain Eukaryota; kingdom Metazoa; phylum Chordata; class Aves; order Passeriformes; family Tyrannidae; genus Platyrinchus; species Platyrinchus mystaceus. The sequence continues at coordinate 469,406 of JAWWLV010000024.1, read as the reverse complement.
TCCCCTGAAAGCAGAACTTTCTTCAGGAGGTCACAGGAGGGAAGAGCCTGGCACCCTCACAGGCATCTTGCCCTGAAAAGCTTTTTATACCGCCCACAGCATTTTTACTTTGGAAGGGCAGGTTTTTCATTTCACTTCTCAGTGTGCATATTGAAACACAAAACTGTATTTTAAAAAGCAGTCTCTGGAGCCAGGAAACAGCCCTTTGAGACATCAAACATGGCTTCAAGAGAACATATTTGAAGTCACAGACAATCTACTCTGTATTTCTGAAAATTCCCTCTCTGAGGCCAATGGTTACAAAGTCCTCCAAGACAGATTTGGCAGTGCTGGAAATCAAACTCACCTTCTCCAAATTCTTCTAAATTCCTGTGCTTGTGGAGGACTGAACCCATTAAACAACAGCCAGAGCAGCTCAGCTTGTTCTTCAGGTCACAGGTTCTGGCACGAGAGCACGCAGGCTGCCTGCAGTAGGAAGAAAGGAAAAGTTTCTAGGAGGCAGAATACAGTGTTTGGCATTAGCTTTCAGAAAACAAAATATACTAAATTACATTTGAAAATCCTGATCAAACCCTATTTAATTTCTTAAATTGCTTCCCCAACTAGTATTGTTTCACTTTTCCAACAAAACAAGCCTGATCCAATTAAATCCAATCCAGAGCTGACTACATCTCAGGGGGCTCCTTCACCTGCTCAGTGCCAGATCTTTAGTGAAGAACAAGTGGAGCAATTACCATTTGATGGCTGATACAGGGCATCATTGCTGAGTCTGAGAGGAGCTGAGGGTGAGCGTCTCCCTGGGCACAGGAGAGTGGCACCACCACTGCCCCCTGCAATCCCCGGGATGAGTCCTGCAGATTCCAGCACTCCTGAGAACACTGTGGGGACACAGGGATGACCATGGAGTGCCTCCCCTAACCCCCTCCCTCACTCGAATGACAAAACAAAAGAGCCCAAAAAGCTAACCACAAAAAGTCTCTGTATCTTTCTTCTGGGAGAGTTTGGGGTAGAGGGTTTGATTTAATGCTTTGATTTAAGCAAGAGATTGGTATCTCTGGAGCAGCTTCCATGGGCAAGTTGGAGAAAGAAAAGATCTTGTTTGAGAACCTTCCCAGGCCTTGGGCACAAACTGATGAACACCTTCAGGAATTCAGCAGTTATGTTCATGCCTGCTGACAGAAATTAAGTATCTATGGCTTTTAGGTACCTACAATATTAGACAAGACTTTTCAGTTACTGGAGGTACCCGGCAACTGGACTCAGATGCCTAATGACAGGATGGGAAACTCAGAAATGTAAGCCCAGGTGGCTGGAGCTGCGAGTTACTACTGCCCTGTTCTCTGAACAAATGTCCAGTCCAATCCATTTGCCACAACCAAAAAATACAATCCAGATCTGCATTAGCTGCAGTAACAGGCAACTGTTTTCCTGAATATGCTTTTCAAAGAATTTGATTTTCTAAAATATATATTCATTCAAAATCAAAGGTAAACTTAACAATAATGGGATCTTGCTCACCCACCTTCAAATAAGGCATCAGGCTTTGGCTCCCTGTGGCCTCAGCTTTACCACCACCCCTCCTTTTTACCTCTAGCTGCCAAATGGAGCAACAGCCTATGAAAAGCTGCCCACGTCTGGAGTACTTTGGGAGCCTATTTTAGTAATACTGTGTTACACAGATATTGGTTTGGTCCACATTCAGCAGCCATGCACCATTTCCTGTCCTCATGCCACACGTCCAGGCCCGGGTCCAGCCCCACACTGGTGCTCTGCAGTGCATGTTTCCATGAAGGGTGAGCTGGTCAGATCTCAGATATGAGAGCTCAGCTCACCAGACGGAGGATGCTTTATGAACGTAGCAAGAGAGCCAAAGACTATGATTTCTTGAGCCTCATCTGATTTTAATCATCACAGTGAGCCCAGGGTTACCTTGAAGTGAGCCTCAAACAGATCTAGTGAAGGCAATGAGATTATTCCAGAATTATATTCACTCTACACTTTCATATGTATTTCAAAGGAGCTATGGCTAAATACACAAGATATAGAAAGCCAGTCATTCCTACACAAGTGTGTGATTTTCTTAGATCCACAAGAAAACGTGTTGAACTGCGTTTTTGCTGTCCATGAATTTGGATCTAAAATATTCTGAAACCACAACCAAGAGCTAATCCTGCCCTGTCCTGCACTGTGACATGCTAGCACAAGGACAGAGAGGCAGCTGGGAAATGTTACATATTTGTGACTTACCAGAAACTAAAAAAGGCTCTAGCAGCACCAAGCTGGAGGGAAAAGCCCACGCAGGACAGACTTGTACTGAATCCAGGTAGGAGGTGCTTCCACCACAGCGAGGACTGGAGACAGCAGCATGGTGCAGCAGGCTGCTGCCCTGGGGTACAAAAACGTCATTTGCAGGTATCTGGTAACTCCCAGAAAAACAAGCATGTTGACCGTTCCCAGAGTCCTCATCGCACTCTTTGTCATGTCCTATTGCCCACCAGCCTCAGTTCACAGTCTTCTGACTAAGGCTCACCAGTGCTGCCACAAACTGACTAATTCTTCCCCATCTAGTAACAGCTAAGCTGCCAATTCACTCTTCCCCTGACCTCTGGGTGTCAAAATAACATTATCCTTCAGCTGGAGATTCCCAAACCCCATACAATATTATCTTTCTCTCATGCAGATGAAAATAATAAAACCTGAGGAAAAATTAAGTAATTAGATTAGATGTCGGGAAGAAATTGTTCCCTGTGAGGATGGTGAGGCCTTGGCACAGGCTGCCCAGAGAAGCTGTGGCTGCCCCATCCCTGGAAGTGTTCAAGGTCAGGTTGGATGGGGCTTGGAGCAACCTGGTCTAGTCCTAATTCCAGGACAAGTTATTGGTTTTAGTAAGTTAAGGGTATTGTAAATGTTCTTCAGATGTGTGCCAATATTATGAGACAAATAATAATGACTCCGGGATAATATTAGGACCCTTTGGTCAATTGGACAATTGCTATCTCCATCATTCCATTGATAATCTGAGGAGCAAGAGTGCAGAAACATTCAGCATCCTCTGTGATCCGGCCTGCTATTGACACACACATTCCAAATGGACAGACCCAGCTCCCCCAGGGCACAAACCCTTCCAGACAAGTGGACAGCAATGCTCTTCCTCGGGTATGCACTAAACCAGCCATGAAATCGATGCTGCCAGCTCATCAGGAACCACTACTGCCTGTAAGCAGGGCTCACAGAGCTGCCCAACAGGCACCTGCTTTCCTTAACTGACTGCAGCTGCTCCTGGGAGCCAGGTCGGTTCCTTGGCTCTGGGAAACTGGTTCATAATGGACACAAAAATGCAGCTTTGGTTTGATCTTGAAGACCATTTGCCATATTTTCTTTCCTACCAAAACAATGGTAGGAGAGCTGCTGTGGGACTTGGCCTCTGGCAGGAAACCGTTCTGCAAGTGGTGCCTGGACAGATTTTGAGAGCTGCAGCACAGCAGGCTGATCCCTGCTCTCACCTTCCCATGTGAGGCCAGCTGGGAAGGTCAGAGCTGCTGCTGCTACGCCAGACATACGGAATCCATTTAAGTGTCTGGCAAACACCTTCACCAAAATATGCTGAAAATTCTGCTATTGAAAGTAGCTCAGCAACCTGAGCTCGTTATCCCACTTGAACGACAGAGCTCACCCTTGCTGTACAAGTTGCTGCAGGATAAAGCTGTGCAAAATCTGTGGCTGCCTCTGCTTTAGCACATTTTAAGTTCTCATCGGAGAAGTCATTTCACAAACTTTCTCCAGTATGTTTATGATCCAAATTCCATGGTTTTCATCTTATATTTTCAGACTTGAATCACAAGTAAACCCACACCTTCCCTCACCCTTCTCATGTGAAAGCAAAGCGATGCTTCAGAAGGCTCAATGGCAGGAGCAGTGCCTCAGACCTCCTGCTCGACATTAAATGTCACAGTGCAACCAGAGCTCACAGGCGGAAATGAAGACAGACAATGCTGCTGCCAGTACACGCTGCATCTGCACACAGAGAAGCTGCAGGGACAGGTGGTGTTTACATTTATCAATCCTGTACTGGGAAAAGGTAAAGACCCTGGGACCTGAAGAAAGGAGGAAGAAAGTAGTGCTTCTTCAGCTTCATGCTGATCACGCTTGGGCACAGTGACACAGGCATGGCCGCGGCAGATAGCTGGGGTGGCCTCTCTATGCCTCCTGAAAGAACATTCAGATGACAGATCTTTAAAAAAAACTCTAGTGCTGGAAACATGCCAAGGACAGCAGCCCGACGATCGAGGGAACTGAGCACTTTTTGCATCAAGGAAGGAAAAAGGAAATGGCCACCGATGGTTCACACGTGGGACGCGGCAGCAGCGCTGTGCGGGTGCTCGGGAGCTCCGTGCGGGACCCCGGGGGCTGCGGGGACAGAGGGCCACGGGCTGTACCGGGTTTGGAACCGGGCAGTAACCCAGCGCTCCTCCGGGTAAATCGAGGGATCCTGTTCCACGGTGGGAACGCGCATGGAGCCATCGCCTTCCCCGACCCTGCTGCCTTCCCTGGATGTCCGGTTACAGCCGCCTGCTCCCTGTCCATCGGGGCAGGAACCTGCCCGGCTGTCCTGTCACCGCCGGTGTCACAGAGCGGCCGCGGGGGAAGCACTGGCCGGCGAGCCCCGCACGCCGCTCGGCGGGCCGCGGCGCCGCCTCCCGCCCGCTCGGAGCAGCGACCCGCGGGCAGCGGAAGCGGAAGGGGCGGGGGCGCGCGGGCGGCGGGAGCGGCGGCCGTGGTCGGTGCCGCGCGGCGGTCGGAGCAGCCCGCGGTCTCTCCGTGTCCCGACAGCCTGCCATGGCGGAGGCGGCCGGTGTCCCGACAGGCTCGGTGTCCCGACAGCCTGCCATGGCGGAGGCGGCCGGTGTCCCGACAGGCTCGGTGTCCCGACAGCCTGCCATGGCGGAGGCGGCCGGTGACGCGGGGCTGGGTGCGGGTCCGGGTGCAGCCCAGGAGGGCGCCGAGCTGGCGGCCGTTATCGGCGCCACCGTGCCCACGGGGTTCGAGCAGACGGCGGCCGAGGAGGTGCAGGAGAAGCTGGGCTCGGCCTCCAGGATCAGCAGGGACCGGGGCAAGATCTACTTCGCGGTCCCGGCCCGGAGCCTGCCGCAGGTCCGTGCACGCCGCCTGCTCGGCTGTCCCCCGCGGGTCACGGCCCCTCTAAGCCGAACGCTGCGGTGTCGGAGGCCGCGGCCGGCCCGGGTGCCGCAGCTGTGTCCGCCCTTACTGCGGTTTGAAGGGGAGATTAAGTCGAAACTGGGGAGGTTAAATCAGTGCAGAGGCGTAAAGTGGTAACTCCCTTGGGGACTGAAGTGGAAAATCGTGCATGTAAGATGGCAAAATTCTAACGGTAGTAAACACAGTCCCCACGACACACAGTTAGTAACGTGCCACCATGCCTTCTCATCTCCTCCAGGTCCACCGTCTGCGGTCAGTAGATAACTTATTTGTTGTTGTTGAAGAGTTCAAAGACTATCAATTTAAAGAAAATAAGGTGAGATATTCCTCATTTTTCAGTCAGTTCTGGGGTTTGAAGTGTTGTTTGGTTTGGCTGTTTTTTAAACACTAGTGTCAACGTATTTGACTAACAAGTTTGTTGGGCTTTTCAGTTGTGATATTATTTCAATTTCTCTTTTCTGGCTTGTAAATGGAAGCGTGGCCATGTTGTCTAACATTTCTTTAGTTAAATATGTTGCATTGGCAAAATCTGGGATGAGAGCTGGTTCCATGTTTGTAGGTCACAGACATAGGACAGTGGTGTATCGCTTTGGTCACTTAATGCAGTGCTAGCTGTTTCTTTTATGAGATAAACTGTGAAATCCTGTCGGTCTTGTGATTTTCAGAGAAATTCCTTTTAGTTATGGCAAGAATTGGACAAAAAACTGTAAGTTTTGCTTAAAGTTGTAGGGGGTTAGTGTTTAATAAACTACTTTGATAGACCAAAAATAAAAGATAACTTTTAAAAGAATGGAATGACTTCAAAGCACAACTTCTTCTGTCTGTTAAAGGAAGATGCTTTAAAGGATTTGGAAGATTTGGTTAAAAAGCTGCCCTGGACCGATCCGTTGAAAGTTTGGGAGCTGAACAACAGCTTAAAAAAGAAAAAGACAAAACGCAAAAAACACAATTTTCAGAGTCCTGCAAGCAAGGGGAAGCTGAATGATGGTGGAGAAGAGGGAGGAGCAGACCAAAAAGACACTAATGACCAGGAGGACTGTGCCCAGAACATGGCGGGTGTGGAACCTGCTGGCAGCCAGGATACAGAGGAGCCCCAAGGGATGGCATCCCAAAATGGGGGCGAGGAGGAAGAGGAGGATAATGAGCAATTGGATGCAAGGGACGAAGTGCAGGCGAGTTCTGGGAGTGGGACCAAGGCTGGTGGTGGCCAGACAGCCGAAGGAGAGGCGAAGGTGCTGAAGTTCCGAGTGACGTGCAACAGAGCTGGAGACAAGCACAGCTTCACGTCAAACGAGGCCGCGAGAGACTTTGGTGGAGCCGTGCAGGAGCACTTCCAGTGGAAAGCTGACATGACGAACTTTGATGTGGAGGTATGGTGGTGTGCCTTGGAAATGCCTATGTTTCTGCTGTACAAATGTTTAGTTCTTAATTGCGATGCTTAGCGATCCCCAAATTGCCTTTCAGAGACTGTGGAACTGAAAGTGTTCATTTCCCTGGCACTTTACATGTGTCCTCAGATCCCAGCACTTGCTGGTGCTTTGGCTATCCATGGTAATAATCTCTAGAGTGGCCCAGTGTGGCACCCCTCCCTTCCCTGGGCCTCTCATTTGTTCAAACACTGCTGTCTCCTCTTGTTAGCTAATGAACCCAGCACAGTTGAGCTGGGGCTGCAAAGCTCTCCGCTCTCTCCCAGCCACACCAAAGGCTTGAGTTCTGAGTATTACCACTTGCTATAGCCTTTGGGCTCCTTCATATTTAAATGTAATGTTGGTGCCTACTGCTTTGCTTTTACCCTCAGTAAACCTGTCCTTATTCCGTTGTTTAATACCACACTAAGTTATCAGGAGATGCTCCATCTGGAAGCTGGTTTTATGGGTGAAGGGAACAGAAAGGGTTAACAGCAACTGTCCAGTGTTTATTTCCTGTCAGAGGATAGCAGAGCTTGGGAAAGCACAACCAACACCCCTGGTCCATTGGTGGTGCAGGACCACTGTTTCTGAGGGACAGAAAGACTTAAGTTTTTCTTGCAGGACTGTTAAGGGCTGGTCACTGCCCTGGAGCAAGATGCCAATATGGTCTCCACCACGAATGTGAATTTTATTGGTGCTTTGCAGATACTTCACTGTGACTTGCAGGACTTACTTGGCTTCTCCCCCAAACTTAACAAACTAAAGCTTTTAGGAAGCCAGTGTAATTGTCATAGCACTTTGGGAAGTCTCGTGTAAAAGATTCTGTGTGACAGAGAATATGTGAATGCTCTCCCAAGTTCTGTCCTTTATGGTTATAAAAATGGGGCTTTGCTTTTCCTACAAGAAGAAAAGCTCGTTCCTGGTTTTTAAATTGCCATATAACTTCCCATAAATATTTACCAGGCATACTATGGAAACTCCTGAAATTCAGTTCAGGTTTTTTCTTTAGGTTCTTCTGAATATTCACAACAATGAAGTGGTGGTGGGGATTGCATTAACTGAAGAGAGTCTCCACAGACGGAATATCACACACTTCGGACCCACAACGCTGCGTTCCACTCTGGCTTACGGCATGCTCAGGTCAGGGCAGTTGCATTCTATTATGCTCAGTTAATGAGTCCTTTTGTTTCAGAAATTAGACCCTTTATCCCCCTACTGCTTCCACAGAAGCCATTTCTGTTAATTCTTGAAAAAAAATTTAAAAAGCAGAGTTGCTGACACAATGTGCTTTGTAGTTACAGTGGCTGTTTCCCAGACAAGAAAAGTAAATCTTTGCTGCGTTAGCCTAGTTTCAAAGTAACATATCACATTTGTGAAAGAATTTCACTACATTGCTGTTTATAAAATGGTAGTTAACGTATTGAAAAAATAATCACAAATTTTTTTTGTTAGAAGGGTAGAATCAGAATTATTAAAATAGTTCGCTTTCCCTTCCTTAGAGAAATTCAGATTTTCTTGGCTTTTCTCACCATATCTTTTCTTCTGTCCTTCAGACTCTGTGATCCCCAGCCCACGGATATCATAGTTGATCCCATGTGTGGTACAGGCGCAATACCAATAGAGGTGATTCTTCCGTGATTTTTTTAACTTAATTAAACTTAACAGTAACTGCAACTCAATAATGTGTGTAAGTCTTCTTGGTAATGACTGAATAGCAAGGTCCAATCTCACCAACTTTTGAACAGATACAAATACAGTTTTTGTAAGTGACCATTTTCCTTCTCTAAGCTATAGCAGGAAGAAACTAAATCCAAAAGTATTTTGAGCCTTAAAGGTGCATAATACCTGTAACAGCTCTCTGTTACAGAACTGTAAATTCCTTGCCATCCACTTGCAGTTGCTTTGTTGTATTTTGTCATGTTTGAGTAATTCTTCTGTTTGTTGTGTTTTCAGTCGAGCAGTGTTGATGCTAATGTTGCTTATTATCAATTCTCCCCTAGGGAGCTGCGGAATGGCCCTGCTGCTACCACATTGCAGGGGATAACAACCCTCAGGCTGTGAAGAGAGCAGCAAACAACATCTGCTCCTTACTGAGGAAAAATGAGAGTAAGGACAGGTGAGAAGAGCACAAGGGATTTCTGTTTCCTGCAGTGTTGTATGCAGAGAAATCCACTTTGCATTGATGCTTTTGAGTGTCTAGTTCATATTTTCCTGTTTATTCTGCTGCCAACATTCTCGATCTCCTCAGTGTCAAAAGCTCCTGAATGCTCATGTGTGAGGTAACTGCCTTTGTCCTTGCAGCAGCACTGCCCTGGGCGTTCCCTTGGACATCATCCAGTGGGATATCTGCAACCTGCCTCTGCGGACTGGCTCTGTGGACATTGTAGTGACAGACATGCCCTTTGGGAAGAGGTGAGGAGTGCTGGAAAGGTGTTGTGCCTCACTGCTGCAGCTGCATGGGCTCACCTGGCCGGGCCTGGGCTTTTCTCCGGTCAGGTACTTCACTGGGCCCTAGTTGGGAAGGTGTGACAGGCTCTATGGTAAAAATACAGCTTGAAAGTAACAGTAACTGTGGTCCTGAGTGAGCTGATCCCTGTCTGAGAGACCAGCATCAGTGAACTGGTTTGAGTGATCACAAAGGGCATCTGAATGTATCTTGCAGGATAGGGTCAAAGAAGAAGAACTGGGATCTCTACCCAGCCTGCCTGATGGAGATGGGCCGGATCTGCACCCCGGGGACAGGCAGGGCTGTGCTGCTTACCCAGGACAAGAAATGCTTTGCCAAGGTATGTTCTGTGAGAGAAAATCAAACCTATTTACACTTGAAAATTGAGAAAAAAATTGTAAGCTGTCATCCTTACAGATGTTCTATTTATTTAGCAAAAATTACTAACATCTAAATGCAGTTCTGAGCATGAAAAGTCCCTTGACATTGCCATCAGATGTGATTTAGAATAATAAAAAATAATGTTACTGTCTTAACGCTGCTCTCCGGCTGGTTTTGGCTTGCAGGCCTTGTCACGGGTGGGACACATCTGGCGCAGAGCTCAGACCGTGTGGGTGAACGTGGGGGGACTCCACGCTGCAGTGTATCTGCTGAGGCGCACCTGGGAGACAGCAGAAGAGAGAAGGTCCTTCTGGTAAACTGCATGGAAGAAGACACACCTCCAGAATTTGTTGAATGGCCATTTGGTAAAGCAGACACCACAGAGCTTGGGCCTGGCGGTTCCAAACCCAAACAACCTAAGCAGAAATTGTGTCACACAAATATTAAACTAGGGATCAACTTGAGAGCTGCCAGTTGTAATGTGTGTTCTGAAAACTCGTTATTTAAATCACCTCTCCTTGCCACCCAAACTGAAATTCAGTTGTGGCATTAGTAATGCTCTCCATGGCCTATATTTTTCGGTTAAATGTTTATTCCTCTGCTTACAGTAGAAAACATGTTGAGGCAGCTCTGAAGGTAACAGTTAATTTATTTACCAAACTGTAGAAATCTTACATGTGTCTTAAAATGACTAACAGGACTACTAAGACTGTCACCTTGAAGAGTTCAGAGGTAGTATTTCTCTAATGTGGGGTTTTTCCAAATTGAATTTTTCTAGTTTATACCATAGCTCAAATGTTAACCAAGAAAATAAAACATTATCTGGTTTTTATGGTCTGATAAGCAAATTCCAATTAGTAAACCATATGCTGTGCTACTGGTTCTCTTGCCTGTTACCTCATCTTAGTGCTAATTACCAGTAAATGTCTAATCCATATTTTAGTCTTCCACTGGCTTAGCTGAGGGGGTGACTCACATGGCCATAGCAAACTGTCTGTCTGTCGTTGTGTTTGAGAACAAAGATACTTTTAGCAGCTATATTAATAAGTTCATGTTTCCAGTGTCTACTGCAGACACATCAAAGTGGCAGTGTTTGAATTTCTTAGGTGGTTTAACTGTCATAGTTATGCTGCCACAGTATTTACAAAAATAATTTCCTGTTAACTAACTTGAAGATGCAAATAGTTTTTCTTCTCTAAACATACTGTGATTTCTCAAGCCTCTTACTCTGCTCAACAGAGGCTGAAAACACATTACTGGTTTTCCCTTTTCATTATAGTGTGTTCATGCTAAGTACTTGTAAGTGTTCAGAGGTGAATTAACAAGTATTAAAGTTGTAGAAGTTTTGCATAAGAGATGACTCTTAATTGTGTTCTTTTCTGGTTTGTGTCCAGATTTAAGACTATAGGAAAGAGATTATGTACAGTAAGAGCTTTGCTCTTTTACAAATGTGAATCTGTTTTTGAGTTGGACAGTTTGAAGCAGTTGCTGTTAAAGCCCACACTTCTGTTTTTATGGAAGATTGGCACCAGACACTGAGGAATAGCAGCTTTTTCCGCTTAGGACAATCAGCCTCACTGTCTATATGTGCTGTGCAATCCCACAGTGCTGCTCACAGCTGCTTTACAGTATCAGGATCTGAACTATGTGCTCCTTCCACGATGTGAATTTGCTGTTTTCCTCTCGTAGAAGGAACACGAGGGAAGTGACTCCTTTTCCACAAGGGCCATCAAACAAGCCTGCCTGGCAGTTCTGACACCTCCAGCTCTATTGGGAAAAAATCTAATTGACAGGTGATGGTTCCTCTTGTCATTCTCTAACAATGTACACACTTCTCCCTCACAGGCTGCTAGAGGGGCAGAAATTAGGAAAGGATCCCTCATCTAAGTCTTGCTGGAGAATGTTGAGTATTCTAAAAGAAAAACCTGCTAAGAGGTGTTGAGACATACGAGGAAAAGGCACTGTCTTTATGCTTTTAGCACTGTAATTTACTGTGACTGCGGAGAAGAATATACTTAAACTGCCTTTGCACACTTCATCCCTACCCAGGGTAGGGGGGCTGGAAAGAGATGATCCTTAACATGCCTTCAAACCCAGAGCATTCTGTGATTCTGTAAAGCACGGTGTTTAGAGAGGTATCTGTTACCACATACTTGAGGCAGCAAAATTAATGGTTTGGGTTGGAAGAGACGCCCTGCCATGGGCACTTCCAGGGATGGGGCAGCCACAGCTTCTGGGCAGCCTGTGCCAGGGCCTCACCACCTTCACAGGGAACATTTTCTTCCCAATATCAAATCCAGTAACTTAATTTTTCTTCGAGTTCTTTTGACACCCAGAGATCAGGAGAGGAGCGAATTGGCAGCTTAACTGTTAGTGGATGGGGAAGAATTAGTGTTGTGGCAACACTGGTGAGCCTTAGTCAGAAGAGCAGCGCGTTGAGGCTGGCGGATGATAAGACACGAGAACTGGTTGACAAAGGGTTCCCCACTCTTTCGTGAGGAAGGGTGTGGCAAACCCTCGCTGCTGCTCCCAGTGTATTTGGGAAAGGGGCCCTGAGGGGCAGCGCCGTTCCCGCCCCCGGGCTCCCCTCACGGCCAGCCCCGCCCTCCGCTCCCCGCCCGGCCGCGCGCAGGCGCGGGGGGCGGGGCCGCGCGCCGGAGGGGCGGGGCCGGCATGGCGCCGCCGTGGCCGCCGGGGCCGCTGAGCCGGCCGGGCGGAGCGGGGGCCGCGCTGCGCTCCGCGGACACGCGGGAGCTCGCCGAGGTCATCTTCAACAACCACAGCCCCCGCTGCGTGCTGCCCGTCTGGCTCGACTTCGAGGGCCGGCCGTGCTGCTACCCGGTCCTGCAGCCGCGCACCGGCCGCGTCATGCGCAGCTACCGCGGTGGGTGCGGCGGGACGGGATGGGACGGACTGGGGCGTCGCGGTGGTTGAGATGGTAGCGGTGGGGTTCACTATTTTCTTATTTTTCTTTTTGTTTTTCTCCTTTTCCTCTTTCCGCTTTCCCCTCTCTCCTTTCCTTTTTTCCTTTCCTTATTTCCCTTCCTTTTTTCCTTTTCTTTTTTCCTTTTTCCTTCCATCCCCCTTTTTTTTTTTCTTCCATCCCTTTTTCCGTTTTTCCTTCTATCACTTTTTCCTTTTTCCCTTTTCCCTTCCATCACCTTTTCCCTTCCCCCTCCCAGTTCACACCAGTGACCAGGGTGGCCTGTGAACAGGGAGCTCAGCTGGAGAGCAGCTTGGTCCCTCAGGGGTACAGCTCAGTCCTTCGCGGGTGCCCCTCAGAGCTGCTCAAAGTGCCATAACTGCTGCCTTCTCACCTTGTTCTCTCCCAGGGCACCTCTGGCTGTTCCGGGATGCAGGGACCAACGATGGGCTCCTTGTCAACCAGCAGGAGCTGTTCGTGGCAGCCCCCAACGTGACCAAAGCTGACATCACACTGCCAGGTGAGGGACAGGACTGCATATGCCCTGGGGAATTCTGAACTTAGTCTCTTTGAACTTCAGTGTAAAGATGAGTGAGAAATCAGAAGTAAATCTGCTCAGATACAGGAAGAGGTGGTGAGGGATTCTAGGTAGAGCTGTGGTGCTGGATAGAGCTAGGGGCAGACCTCTCTTGTAAAGGGTCTCTGAGGGGTTTCATAGGTGCCTCATGGCAGCCACGTCCCTCCCCTCTCTGGTGAGCCCAGCCTGTGGTGGGTGACACTGCTGCGGGCTGTGCTCTGTGTTCATGTGCTCAGAGCTGCACTGTGGGTGTTGGAGCAGCAGCCGAGGGCCCTCGTGACGAGGCTGTGTTTTGTTTGACCCCAGTGTTCACCCTGAAGGAGAGATGTCTGCAGGTCGTGCGCAGTCTGGTCAGCCCGGTGGACTACAGGAAACTGGACATTGTTCGATCATTATATGAAGAGCTGGAGGATCATCCTGATATTTGGAAGGATCTTCAGCGGCTTTCTCTGGAGAGGAGTGAAGCACCGAGGAATGGAATTCTGGAATAACATGATTACTCACTTCAGACTCTTCAATAGCAATCCACTGAGTTTGAGCAACGAGAGTCACCAGGAAACACGCCAAGAACCGATGCCTCCATTTAAAGTTCTGAAACATAAACTCAGTTAAGTTGGTGATGGTAAGCCAGATCCCAAAGACTGAACAGCACCTGGAGTGTGCCAGCTTCTGTCGGGCCTGTTCATTACGTGTATAACAAACAGCCTCGCACAGATGAAGCTCAGAAGTTTGGGCACTGCGTAGGGATCAGGGCAGCTATATGGAACATATTCATACAGAGTAACTTTCATTGTATTGGAAAGTAAATTACACCAAGGATTAATTTAACCCAGACTAATGGTTCTAAGTGGCAGATGAACACCAGTTTTGTTTGAGTAATCTGTTTTGATGGAATTTCCCTGTCATGCATAGCCTCGATGTGCCTGTGGGGGTTTGTATGTGAGGGTTTCCAGTACCACCTGAGGACCTGATAAACGTTATGTTGATGGAAAGATGATGTGTAAAGGCTTAGGATTTTTTCTGCCTCTTACCTTTGCACTTACACAAACCCATGTAGTTAGTATCTGTGCTGCAGCTGGCATGTTTTTGCTCACATCATACCTTGAATGCCTTATTTGCCTTCATGATTCGATTCTTGCCTGGCTGATCTCAGCCACAGAGACCAGATCCTAGTTTTGGGACACCTTTGTCCTTCGCAGCTGCTTTCCCAGCAGCCTGTACGGGGTTCACATGGGGTTCTACAAGAGGTGGATGCTTTGAGTCCTGCCTCTTCCCATTGCAGTGCTGTTGTCCACATCACAGTGAGGGGCCTTTTTGGGCCTGTCTCCTCAGGAGCAATGGGGGTTGTATGGGCTCACGCAGCCAGTTCACAGGCAGGGCCATGCTTTGTGGCAGGCTGGAGAAACAGAGATAACATTTCTTTGCCCATATTCTGTCCCCACACCTCAGTGGAATGTGTCCTCGTGAGAATGCACAGAGTTGAAAGCAGCATAGTTTCAGCAGACACATGAATTTTCCATCAGTAACAGATGTGGTGCTGCTCAGGTAGAAGCAGGTTGGCAGGAGATCACAGCAGGTTGTTTCTGTGCATACATTTGTTTCCAGTTGTGCATTCTGGGAGCAGCTGTGAAACTGAGAATCGGTGTATTCTGTAAGTATGGAATGCCTCCCCTATTTGTTGACTTGTCTTTCCTATGTATTTGAAGTGTGTGAATTGATCTTAGACATAAAAATCCACACTAGCTTTCTGACTAATTCTGTCAGGTAACTTGCAGTGCCTGTGTTTGTATCCCTGTGATACTTGGACAGTCATCGTGGTTGATCAGTAACCGGCACTTTGGACTGTACAGCCTGCCCAGCCCATGGCTGCAGGACTGTGCTGTGGCTCACAAGACCTGTCAGCACAGCTTTGGGCAGTGTCTGGGCAGAGGGAGTACATGGCAAGTTCTGCTCTTACCACCTCTCATAGATCTCTGAGGGGAAAGGGAGCCCACATGGGCCTCGGGAGCAGATGGGTCAGTGCCCCAGGGAGGCTGAGGAGGGGAGGGTGCTGCACTCTGCTCCTGCCCATACCCAGGAGGAGGTTCCCTCCTGATGCCCCTGAGGCCATGCACTTTGATGAGCATGGCAGTTCCATTAGGCCCTGGCAGAAAATTGGCCTGCTTGGCTGCAGCTTTTCCTGTAACAGAGTTGGCATTAAGTGTTGGCTTTAACAGATCTGTACATGGCACACACGTTCTGGGTATTTCTGAGCTGGCTGGGATCTGTGATCTTTTGTGTTGCTTATTAGAGTGTATTTTTCTGTTCTGGAGTGCTCCTTTGGGTCAGAATAAAAGGCTGGAGAAACCCCATGTGGCTGTAAGACACGAATATTGGGAAGTGGAGCCTCCTACTAGTTACTCAGCTGCGTTAGCAATAAATGAATGTCGTCACTGACTTGTGGCAGCCTCCCTAACACTGGGTGGTTTCAGTGAGTCCCAGCTCTGGCTGTCCCAGGAGCACTAACTGTGGTGAGAGCGAGGGCTCAGGGCCAGCCCGGGGCTCTGCTGCTGCACCAAGTGGTGAGACACAGCTGAAGGGGAGAAGCCCCGGAGAAGTAACAGATGGTTCTGATATTGCGTCCAAGGGCTCCAGGAGAGCCCGCGGCAGTTCAGAGTCCTGCCCACACCACACTGTTGGAAAGGGAAGGCTGAACTGCATGAATAATACAGGATTGTTCTAGTCTGTTTGGAAAGTTAGTTCCAGTTTCCCTGTAAGATCCTGCATTACATGTAATGTTGGGAGCAGAACTGAAGCCAGACATGGAGTTGGATGTGTTCTTTCCCCTCATTTTCCCGAGGCAAATAGTCTAAAAGGTTTCTCAAGATTTTCCAGTACCCAAGGGGAAGAAGTGTCTTTTCTTCCTGCTTTTGTCCAGTTCCTTGCAACACAATTTCAGTCTCATCTTACATCACTTCCAGAGATGCTCTAATTTAGATGTGTGTCAGAGGGACGGTAAGCAGGGAAAAACCCCGTAAATGCAATTATTATTGTTGAACTGGTACTACTGCTAAAACAGCTCATCTCAAGGCAGTCTTTGAGTTGTCATATTTTAAATAATAATACACTTTGGATATTTTTGTTTAGGTTTTTTTCTGTCTTTTGACCTTATAGCTCTATCAATACCAGCTTTTCCTTGCTACTGTGGGGCTAAGAGATTCATTGTTACTTGAATGGTGTTTGAGAGGTTCATAATTTCTCAGGCCAGAAATATAAAAGACTGCCAAAGTTTGAGGGTTTGCTACTGAAAACGAGTTAGTTGTACTGTTATGTATATGCAAAGTACAAAGAAATAGTAAATTAAAAGCTCTCAAAACTTACAGCACTGATTTCAATTCATTTAAATGTAGACCTAGGGCCAAATACGAGCAACAGGAACAGAAAGAGGGATCGTTTCAGTTCGGTGTTGCGGGCACTCTGTGGTAGCAGAGGTACAGCAGGAAGGCTCTCCAGGTAGATTGTTTTGCCAGAAGTATTTGTAGCATTACACTGGCTAATTAATTAATTAGACATTTTAATCAATAGCAGGTTAAATAAAAGAAAAAAATTAGAAAAATTGCCAACTTTAAGAACATACTTTAAATCTAATCCTTGACAAGCAAGACCTGGCCCTCTGACCACTTCTGATGTTTTTTAGTTCTCACTTCTTGCATCTGCTGTGGTACCACCCTCCTCCCGGGGGATCCCTGTTCGCACCCCCCGTGCCCGCAGGGGCGGAGGAGCCGCCGGGAGTGTCCCGGGCCGTGGGAAACCGTCTGTGTCCCCGTCACGTGGAGCTCTCGCTTGGGCAACCGGGCTGGAGCGGTGACCGGTCACGGAAAGGAAAATGTGAGCTGCCCCGGGGCCGGGCCTGACGTCAGGCGGGGCAGGAAGCGGCGCTGCGGTCGGAGCCTGCCGGGGGCGGCTCGCTGTGTCGCCGGCCCTTCCCCCGCAGCCGGGCCGGGGCAGGGCCTCGGGGAAAGAGGAAGCTCTGGGAGAAAATCCGCCTGCACAGCTCGCCGAGGAGGCCGAGAGCGGTGAGCCCGGGCGGGCACGATGCGCGGCCGCCGCTGAGGGGCACCGGAGCCATGGCCCTGCCGCCGCTCGCCCTCAGGGCGGGCTCGGCCCCGGCGCTGTACATCCACAGCATGCCCGCCTGGGTGCTGGAGGACTTCTGCCAGAAGATGGACTGCTTGAGCGACTACGACTGGATGCGGTTCGGTGAGGGCTCGGGGGCGGGGGGCTGGCGGCGGGGAATGGGGGCAGCGGCGCTTTGGGGGCCCCGCGGCCGAGCCCTTCCCAGCGCTCGGCACAGCATATCCTGAGACGGGGAATGCCCGGCACCCGTCTGGTTTGCTTTTCAAACAAAGGTGGAATTCCAGATTTCTGTGTTCCCTCCCCTCGCTCTCCAGTCACGCTGCAACTCCTGCCACTTCTCACTGCCTGTTTTCACAACATCCCTCACATCTGCTGGCATGTTCTGGTTTTTTCTTTCTTCCTTCTCTTCATATATACTTTATTTATCTACTCATACTTTCTGTCCCTATTCTTCTCCATCCTGGCCATGTCCAGTCAAAAAGTACAGAAAATGTAGTCCCTGAGTTGGTTGGTGTTTTTTTTGTTTGTTTGTTTGTTTGTTTTTGGTCTGTATCCCAGTCCATACAGTTCTAACCTGAATCTTTTCTTAGTGCATACCTTCCTTTATTTGACATGATTTAATTTCATTCAAGACTTCCCTAACTGTCTGCTGAATAAGCTCTTACCCCAGTTAATCTTCTTGATGTAGGGTGGGCTCCATCTGCACTACTTTCAGATGTATAAAAGTGTATTTCTGACGTCCTTCTGAAACCAGCTAGGGTGGGAACTCGGGAGTCTCTGTCTCCACACTCTAGTGCAGTTCTCAGCCCCCCTCGTTCAGGCACAGCCCTGTGAGACGGCAGCCCCGGGGCTGTGGCCGTGTGGGATGGAGCAGAGTGATGTGAGGTGGGTTTCGTGTGGAAAAGCGAGATGGGAAGAGCACAGGGAGTGACCAGCATGTGCATGGTAGGGCCAGCCTTGGCACGGGATCTCCTGCTCCTAAAAATGCCTGTATTTCCCTGATAGCTTTATCAGCACATAACTAACACCCAGGTGATTCAGCTACTGTTTGGCTCACCACAGCACTGGGATTTAGGAATGCAGGCAGGAGTGCAGCAACACCACTGACTGCTGTCACCTAATTTGGGGAAATCACCCCAGGAATTTAATTTGAACTTACTTTGGTACACAAAGTATTAAGGAGAAAGAAGATTACAGGGAAAATATGCTGAAAAATGTGACTATTTTTTTCAAGTGTCTATAATACAACATTTTTTCCAGAATAGTAGAAGGAAGAAAAGGGATATCTTACTTTAGAACAGAATTTTCTTCATGCCCACATAGCTAATTTATTGTGATCCTTCCTTTTAAAACTGTGCAAATGCAAAAGTGAACTTGCTTGTTTACCTGCTTGCCCTGCTAGTTTTTCCTAGTTTTTAAACAGCAATATCTGTTCTCTCCCACCAGCCTCCTACGTGATCACTGATCAAACAGAGCTACGGAAAATCAAGTGCATGGAGAAGACAGGGATCAGCATCACAAGGGAGCTGATGTGGTGGTGGGGCGTGAGGCTGGCAACAGTGCAGCAGCTCCTGGACCTGCTGCAAGGGCTGCAGCTCTACCGAGCAGCTCAGGTCATCCTGGACTGTGAGTAGCTGTCCCTCTCTCCTGCAGGTCTCTGCTGCTCCTCACAGCATCCAGCCTCCCCCCCAGGACATCTCCCTTGCTAGCTGAAGAAACTTTTTGTTGGGAGTCACATCCTCAACTTCTAAAATATCTCCATTGATTGTGATTTTCTTCTAAGTAAAATTGGTGGTAGGAGGGAAGAGGTGACATGGGAGGACTCAGTGGTCCCCCCAGTTCATCACCCCACCTTCGTAGTGCCCATCTTGGACCCTTAGAGAGGTGCCAGGGAGACAGGCTGTGCCCAAACCTGGTCTGGGTCTTTTATGCATCAGACAGGGTTTCAGAACACAGAGGCTACACAGAGGGTCCTGTGGCACTAGATCACATCCTGGGAAGCAGCATGTTACAGCCCCTGCTAAGATTGCTCACATGAGACCCAGGTATGATCGGCCTCTCTGGTGATGTAAAATGCAGAATCAGGCTTCCAATACAAGAGCAGCTTCCAGCAATTGGCCATGAAAAGTAGAGACACAACCCAGACAAAAATTATCATCATCCCTGCAGAGAAACACCATCCACCTCTGGGTCTGCCTGGTTTGCTCAGACACAGTGCACAGGGAGATGTTTCACTGGAAGATTACTTCCCAAGGAGTTGTATCTCTGTTCAACAGTTTCTTCCACTCTCTAGTCTCACTTCTGAATGACCATAATAATTTTTTTCTGTCAGTTCTTTAGCTGCAGTGCTGTCCTGTTTATCTGATGTGCAGGAAGTTGCAAAAGCCATGAAAAACCCTGAAAAGTAGGTTGAATGAGGGAAGAGATTCTAACTTCTGAGACTTGTACGTTAAACTACAGGAGGAAAACGCTATCAACTGTCAGTTTTAACTAAGCCTGCAGAGTGCTCGATGGCTTATTTCCCAAATCTGTAAATTTGGGATTTCATAGCATTCTGGCACAGTAACAAACATACCTGAGTGTTCTGAGTTTTAATTTTCAGACCTAGTTTCATTCAAACCTGAATTCATAGGTGGCATTAAAGAAAGTGGATACAAACCCCAAACAGAACATGTCCATTGCTACCATTAGTGGTCTTCAGGTACTGCTACTCCTGAGCCTCAGTGCCTGAACCTGCCATGGCTTGGCTTCTCTCACACAGTTCACTGGCTCTTGGTTCATACAAGTAGCCCAGATCACACATCAAACACTTCCTGCTTGTTCCGGGTACTCCCTGGGCTTTGTTTGTACAAATCAACACAGAGCTGTTACCTGATTTCAGATGCAAACAGAGGCCTGGCACGTTTGATTCTGAGATCACCACTGTGCTTAAGATACAAAGCTGATAGAACAACAGGACAAAAAAACCCATGTAATAATACTTGGGCTTATTTTCTTTTATGTAAAAATAAAACAATTTTGATTTTTAAGAAAATTCTGAATGTATTGCTGATAAAAGGAGCCTGGTAGAAGCAGAAGTTTAGAGCTACAACCAGAAAAATGTTGTTGTCAGGGAGTAGAAAGGCCTTATATCACCCCTAGTACACACAGGGCATTTTCAGGCTCCTTTTCAACGTCACTTTTAAATGTGTAAATTCACATGCTTCTTCAGGAGTTTCTGACAGCCTCCTATATCACAGTATCTTGAACTTTTGTACTTTATTTTGTTCCTGTCCTAACTGTAGCCTAATCTCATTTGAATAATTCTCCCTCAGATATACATGTTTTTCCAGTCCCTGTACACCAAAAGCACCTTTGTAGTTCTTTTAACCTTACTTCAAGTTGCTTTTTCAGGCCTGACTCTCAGATTTTGCCAAGCTTTGTACAGCACAGGATCTGTTAGAGTTGTAATGAATTGATAATTCAGCCTTTAATTTTCCCTTAGATACCAATAAGTCTTGAGCTTTGACCAATTTTATGTTTTTCCTAGATTGTCTCTGGTTTGTTTCTTTCTGTTCCATAAATAAAAGTATGAGTCTTCATTGCAAATAGTTTTGTATAGGAAAGTGTTTCCTATCTTGCCTTTGCTCTGTTTTGAAGGGACATCTGCCTCTAATGTTACCAGCCCTGAGAAAAAGGAGCCAGTAGAGCCCCCCAGCCAGGAGATCACATCTGTACCTCCCACAGAAGGGAAAAGGAGAGAGAAAGAAAACGAGATAAGTGTGTTGCCATCACCAGACTCGGCAGGCAGTAAGTACAGTCCCAGACTCTGAGTGTGCTCTGACATGAAATGACTGCACAGCCAAGGCTGCTGCGTGTTCGCGGTCAGGATCAGACAGTGACTGCTGAGCTCCACAGTGCTCACACTGCAGTGTTTGCCTTTTTCCTAGCACTGCTGTATCCTGTTTATTCCTGACTTCAGCACAGTGCTTCCTGGTCCTCCTTCTATAGCTCCTTTGGCCTCGAGAGATGCTGGCTGTGTCTGTCCCCTGGAATCTCAGGATCCCAGGTGTCTGACTGCTGTGGTTCCATCCTGGCTCCCTGCTAAGACTAGACCAGTGCATGCATTTTTACTGCCCTGTGTCCCTCTCTCTGTGCACAATAAATCTAGGCCAGCAGAGAACCAGGCAGGGGTCAGCAGCCCCTCTGCATGGGAGAGGGAAGGAGAGAGAAGGTAGAACACCTGCAGTAACACAGACACAGGGAGCTCCATGTCCCCAGCCAGGGCTGCAGAGAGCTGCGCAGTCTTCCTGCAAACAGGAACCAGGAAGAGAGCTCCCTGTCTTTACACAGCATTTCACAGCTTGTCAGAGATTATCCCTGGTCAGGAACTTCAACAAAATACCCTAGACCTTCATAATTCCCAGATCTTTATAGTTAGTCACAGGCTGTGGTATTATAAAAATAAGGTGTCTTTTCAGTGCTGTTATTTCAGTTTCAGGTGCTGTTTCTGAAGAAGCCTTGTATTCCCTCCCTGCTCCACCACCTCCCCCAAGAGACCTTTTGAATTCCCTGCAGTCCATTCCTCCTGTCTCATCAAGTGTAAAGGTAAATCCCCTCAGTACTCACTGACTATAAGAAGGAAAATTGCTTTTATGACATCCTGTGTTTTTTTAGTTAACAGTTTATCCCTCTACCTGTAGAAAAAGCCATAGACCTAGTGAAAATGTGGGGCTCAGTTACAGTGAGTTTGGACTGAATACAGTACTAATGCTTCAATTGGACTGCTTATGGTTTACATCTCCTTTTGCCAGTGAAGGACCAGTGAGGGAAAAATGTACAGTATGCATACTGCATAGCTTGGAAGGGATAACATGCCCACAAATAACAATTGAGTTTGAAGAGCTCTCCAGTGTAGATTTTACAGAGGACTTACTGTTTCTGGTGTGATCACGGGTCAGGGCAGTAGATACCATTGCCCAGTCAGAACTGCATACATCTTTTAGTTTCATTTTATACTTAAAATGTGGTTTCTGCTCAAAACTGGGCTAGTATTGAATTTAAGTGTTGCTATCCAGAGGCTTGTGTAGCTGACAGCTGAAAATCTGTGGAAGTTCATCACCACTCTGAGCCTCTGCTCCAGTGCTTAACCATTTCTGTGGGAAAAGTTCTCCTCATGTTCCTAATGATTTCAGCACACATTTCCTGTTCCTGCCTCCCCACAGCTCTCCTTTCTTTCAGACTGTCTAGTTAGATCTGTCCTGTCCTCAGGGTGTTTCCCAGATCCATGAGCACACTCTGCTCCCATCAAGGTTGTTCTTGGCCTGTTTTCTGTGGTTTATTTTGTTTGAGGCCTTAAAACTCTTCCACAATAACATGGTTCAGAAGTACCAGCCAGGAGAGTAGATTACCTCAAAGAGTGCAGTAGTTTCAGAGTTTCTTGAGAAAGAGTTAATGCTTTGTTCCCTCAAGTCTGGTGCACATTAAGGTTGTGAAAGTTGCATGATTAGGCTACAGTGGAACTCTAATTACAATTGGTATTAGGACTTGCCACACTGGAAGCAAAAAATTATTGTGAAACCGACACCAGGTGCTCCAGAAGTAAATGTGAAGTTCCTATCAGAGCATAAATACATTATGAGGGACACCACTTTCTTATCCAACTGTCTCTCAGCCATAAAGATTACTAATTTTTGTAGCTTAAACTAACATCACATTAATATATGGACTTTTAAACAAAACTAAGTCTCTTTTTTGGGAAAGGTGAAAATGTAAATTAGTAACTGATTTCAAGTCGCTTCTACAATGCAAAATTTTTACATCATAACAACATTATGTATTACCTACACCCTAAGGAGTGATTGCACAGTACCTTTCAGCTTAATTCAGCAATCACAGTGATTGCTTAAATCATGGAAAAGAAAATATGACACATGAAAGAAGGAAAAAGCACGCAGATTTTCATGAGATAAACTTGTTTCTTCTACAAATGTGTAGCCTTGCAGCTCTTCTACTCCTCAGCAGGAGACAATGGCTGATCTCCCCAGCGGGAGTCTCCTGTGGGCCCAGAGGGAAGTTACTGATGCCACGAATGGTTTCAGTGACAAGAACAGAATCTGTGAAGGTACTTTTGCAGATGTCTACAAAGGTCAGAGGAACAACGTACTGTATGTCATCAAAAGACTGAAAGAGGCAAGTACTGCACCTTTTTCTAGAAGGGGATATGTTATTAGCATCTCTTGACCATTAGCAGTCATTTAATTTTGTGTGGGCAAGGAACTGGAATGGCTACACAAGAGGAGAGATAAAAAGGAAATTATGTAAATAAGTAAACCTAGATCCAGCAAACACACGTGATGGATATTTATCCATGGGAGTAGCCTGTACTGATTGCATCAGGGGTGTCTTTACAATGGTTTTTGTTCTAATTCTCAATTAATTGTGGCCTCTGACTCAACATTGCCATCAGTGGTACTAGCCTGTTTCCTGCAGTAGCTCATCAGCAAGAGACCAACAGATCTGTATAAATGCAGCACCTCGTTAGTTATGACTGACGTTGTCTTGCATGTTCTCATTTTTCAGCTGGAATGCACAAGCCCAAATTCCACCCAGAGGTTCTTCCACACAGAAGTGCAGATTTGCTTTCGGTGAGTGGTTGTCTTTCAGGGGCAGCGGTGCCTGTCCTGCCCCTGGTGGGTGTTCATCAGCCCTGGGGGTCTGTCGGTGGGCTCTGTGCTGGGCCAGGCCGAGGGCTGGGGCGCTGCCTCACGGGAGCTCTGGGCAAGCAGCCCTGGGAATGCTGCCAGCCCTGGCTGTGCTGGCACAGCCTCTGCAGCCCTCGGGGTGGGGAGGGCACGGTGCCCCCTTCGTGCCCCTGCTGTCTGCTTGGGACAGGGCTGCACTGCCCTGGGCTCCTGCTCAGTCAGTGCTCTGCCAGGGGCCCTGCTGGGCTTCCAGCTGGGCTTACCATCTGGGCTTCCAGCTGCAGCACACCCTTCCAGTTGCCTTGAATTTAGGAACTTAGTCCAGCTCAGGGATGTATTTTTCTGTATTGCTCGTATTTCATTTACAAATCACTGCGGGTCTGTGCCTGCAGGTGCTGTCACATCAACATTCTGCAGCTGCTGGGCTTCTCGGTGGAAACTGGATTGCACTGTCTGATATACCCGTACCTGTCCAATGGCTCCCTGCAAAACAAGCTCCAGTGCCATGTAAGCAATGATCTGGCTCTGTGATCTACCTGTGGTTGCGGGTCCTGCCCTGCTCTTGCGTGAAAACCAATTGCATCTCTTTGGAGAAGCAGCCAGAAAAAAAGGGTGCCCAAATACCTTGACTGCAAGCACCAGAAAGGCTGCAGCTCTCTCCTGGAGTTTTGATTGGGACTCAGACTAAACCTTTGGTTTTCAAAACTACCAATGTCTTACAGTGTTTTATTCTATAAAATAAAGATTTTTTTCTCCCTTCCTTGCAGGATGATTATGCTCCACTGACCTGGGAGATGCGAATTAGCATTTCTGTAGGAGTCATCCGGGCTGTGGAGTATTTACATAATTTTGGAATTCTTCATGGGAATATCAAAAGGTGAGGGGTTTGGCATATCAGCATTTCCTTGGTCACTTGATAATTCCAGGAGTTCTTTAGTAGTAATGGCTAAAACTTATGCAATTTGGAAATCCATTTGCAGTATTTTCCGCTGTCCCTTGTTCTGTAGGGCCATTACCCTTATTTCTTTATCCTGTCTCTCCTTCATAAATGATGGAAGTATATTCTTTTGAAGTAATTTTTTGAGTGCTTGTTCTTCCTCTTCTTCCTTTCTACCATTCTCTGCAGCAGGCAAAATGCTGGACACTTTCAGTGCTTAACTTCAGGAGTGTAAAACCAATTCTTTGCCTCAAGTTAAAGTAATGACTTGACCAATGCTGTTATTTGTCTGTCCTTATCACAGCTCAAATGTCCTGTTGGATGAAAACTTCACGCCAAAGCTTGGACATTCTGGCCTGCGATTGCATTCTGCTGATAAAAAATCAGAATATGCTGTGATGAAAACCAAAGTCTTACAAGCTTCTCTTACTTACCTGCCAGAAGATTTTATCAGACATGGGAAGTTAACAGAAAAAGTGGATATATTCAGCTGTGGTGTGGTATGGTTCCTTTTTCCATGCTCTATTGCATTCTTTGGTGCTTCTAGACAGGAAATTGGATATAAGAACAAATGCCTCATGTCACTGTTTTGCTGGCAATTTCATATCATAATTGCTGGCTCTAGAATGTGTTGAAATCCTGTTTTTAATTATGTTCACAGTCCAAATATACTTCAGTTTGTGGCAAAGTGAGGTGAATCTTTTGAACAACAGACAACTGTTTCTTTTTGCAAAAAGAAAGTATTAGTGCTGATCGTTTATAAAAAGTTAAATTCTCAGAATTCTTGCAGAATTGCCACATGAGCTGCTACAACCACCTGTAATCTGGAATTTCAACAAAAATAATTGATAGTCTGTGAGGTCACCTGTCTCCAGGTGTTTCATTTAAATAAGAAGTTACTCTGTTCAGTGTGATTTCTTATCTACATTTAGCTTGACTTTCCTCTCATCCTTTGTCTCAACAGTAGCTATTGTACCTGACTATAAAATCTGGACTTGGGTCTGGTGGTAGATCTAAAGTCTCATGAATGCTCAGAGCTGGCATTGCTAAGCCATCTGAAGTAAAAATAGAATATCAAAATGCCTTGGCAGTTCAATATTTCTTTAGTTACAAAACTAGTTTTTAAAATTGTAATTCATTCTAAACAAACTTTATCTTTCAAATACACTTTCTAGGTCTTAGCAGAGGTACTGTCGGGGCTTAAGGCATTGGATGAAGGCAGACACACGATTTATCTGGTAAGAAGCAGCAGGAATAGTGAACACCAACACAAGTGAATGGGGTTGTTGTCTTAAAATTAATTTTATTTAAATACAGTTCGGTATTTGCCATGTGCTGTACCACGTCCTGAAGAAGGGATGTTTAGGAGCCCTGTCCAGGCTCTGTTAACATCAGTAGCCTGCCTGCCTTTAGACAGAGGCAGAATAGATATTCCCATTTCACACAGCACACTCCTGAGTGTCGGCCTGATTGTATTAGGAGAGACTCCAGAATAAATCCATGCTTATTTGAGAGACAAGGCCTTGTGCCGAAACGCTGCTGCACATTTTCTGTGTGCCAGAAGGGTGGTCTGAGCCACACTGAGTGGGGGAACCTGCTAGGTGAGAACTGCAGGTGCTCATCTTCGTGTTTATCAGGTGTTTGTGTCTTGCACTCATGCCTGGAATTGATAACCTGGCACGTTTCCCAAGCTCAGGTTACAGCTACACGTTCTACTTTCACAAGCAACCAGAACATCCAGGCTCACTGAATCCATTGCCACTATCTGCAAAGAGCAGCCTCCACCTGCATTCCTTCTGTGGGATGTGCTCCTGATTTCCCATCTGGCTGAAGCTTTGCAGGGGAGAACAACAGTTCTGTCACATACTATTTCCAAGCAATTCAGGAACATTCAAAGGGGTTCAGAAAATCAAAGATTCTACATCTTTGATTTCTTTAACACGTTACAAAGGCCTGTGCAAGAATGCTGCTCTACAAGTGTTGGCTCTTCTTCATCTCTATCTAAAGGGGCACAAGCCAAGAAGAGCTGGGCCTGCTTTAGGGAATTTGGCATTGGACACACACAGAGAAAGCCTCTGCCCTTTTCTCTCCGGTGAAAACAAACCTTTATGTCAGTTGTGTGGAGATTGTGAAACCTTTTCAGTCTGTGAACCAGCCATTGAGGAGCACTAATGACAACCATGGCAATACTCATTCTCAGAGATTGAGGCAGAAATAAATGCTTGTGGTAATTTTGCCTTCACTAATGCATCTCCTTCCTTTGAACAGAAAGATATGATTCTTGATGAAATTCAAACAGTGAAAGAAAGCTCACACTCCAAAGTAAAAACTTTGGAAAAGCTGGCTGCCAAAGAAATCTGCTGCAAATACCTAGACAGGAAAGCAGGACACTTGCCAGAAGAGGTTGCAGTTGATTTTGCCTCAGCCATCTGCCTTTGCCTGAGAAAGAAGAGTTCCAACATAGCAGAGGTAATATTATTAATACATGAGCAACATTTCAGTCTCCTTGTCATTGAGGAGAAGACAGCATTCATGCCTTACTTATTTTTGGGAGTGTTGACATAGGAGAATGTGGAGGGGTACAGGAATTATTCTGCATTCACAGATATGGTTGTTAAAAACAGGTGCTTGAAATTATGGAAATGGCTGAAAATAAATTAAGAGAGCATTACACCTGTGGAAGCAGCACTTCTGGCTTCTCCATGAACACTCCAGAAGAAACTGATGATGAGACTGCCAGTCTGAGCATGGATGTGCCTTCTGCAGTGAGGAATCACGAGGAGGGTGCCCAGGCAGCGATCCTGTCCAGCGCCAGCCCCTGCGCCCCTTCCCTGGGAGCCGCGGCACCCAACACCTACTGCGGACACACGTCACGGGTCCCCTGTGAATCAGATGAGTCCAGCAGTTTCATATGGAATCCCACAGAAAAATCCACGGAGGAGCTATCTAGCCACAGCTGTACCACTTCAGAAAAAGTGTCAGGCTCTGACTGCAGGGCCAAGCAGGAGAAATCTGCCAACGGCCTGCAGGAGAGGAACGCGGCGTGTGCCAGAGGCGGCGGCAGCCCAGAGACAGCAGCTGCTGCACAGGGCACCTGTGCCCAGGGCAGCCTGGACTCCTCCTGTGCTTCACCAGGTAAAGGTGCCCTAGTGGTGTGAGAGCAGGGACAAACTACTTTCTTCTCCAGGATTGCTTAGGTTCTTCTTCCTGCTTCTAAACATTTCATCTTTTCTCCTCTATTATGAATTTACTAGTAAATCTACACAATGTTTTGTGGGTTTCTATCAGATATTCTTTCTAAGCTAGTTTGGTTGGTTGGTTTTTTTATTTTAGAGTTATCATCTATTCCTTAGACAATAGATGGAATTTTTTTTCTCAATATTTGGGCATTTTGTTTTTCAGCCATAGCCAGAGAGACATCTTGGAAAATACAGATAAATGATCAAAAAAAGAAGCTCATGGAAAACATTTTACTATATGAAGAAGACAAGTTAAACAGTTCTGAACTTTTTGAATCATAAATTGGCTGGATTTATTAGCAGTGGCCAGCTTAGAAGAAGAAATAAGGACTGTCTCTTCATTAGAAAGATGGTAAAAATGTGCTTTTCATGTAAGATTTGAATCAGAAACATCAGCCCTGAGTGAAGGAAACAAAAGTGATCACAGAGAAGCAGCAGAAAATACTTGTTCTAAAGCAGATTAAAGAACAGTGCCACTCTGTACACAGAAATTCCTTCTGCCTTTTCATCTGTAATGTGAAAAGGAATGTCAAACACAAAGAAGTGCCAAGATAGTTTACAATCCTGTTGCAGTGTTTCAGAAAACATCTCCAGATAATGTCTCATGAAGCTACAGTGCCAGAGTTACAGAGCAGGCACTGAGCAGCAGCCAGGCAGCAACGCCCTGTGTTGCCATCCCCCTGCACACAGCAAACAGGAATCCTCAGAGCCACGGGGGAGGTTTTCCAGTGAACCTCCTATTCCATCTGATCTTAGTGCACATACTCAAAACGCTGCCTTAGCAGAGGGGATTCTTATGGAAGTTCTCAGACATGCTGTACACAGCTTCATCCCAGCTGGAATCGCACTGAGCACAGAGGAAGGTGAATGACTTCAGCTCTGCTCTCGGAGTGTCTCCTACACACAGGTGACACCACGTAAGCCCAGCCTTTCAGTTCACTGTCAGCACCTCTGAGACCATTGTTTAATTCTTAAACTTCTGTTTAATTCTTCAGAGGAGTGCTTTTGGGAATTATTTTTTTCTAAGTGTCCTTTATATGTTGTTAAGGTTTCTCATTGTGTTTCACATTATACTGTTGTATATCAAAATGTCTTTAATTTTATTAGAGGACACTTGAAATATAATTTGTTGTATTTATTTTGGCAATGGGTCAAAGATAAGCTAGTAAGGGGACCTGTAGATGGTTCCACGCTCCCCATGTGTTCTCAGAGGAGCCCTTGTGGGTATCCTTGGCTCACCCAGCAGCGGCACCTCGGGCTCAGCCTTGGGGATCATGTGCAAGAGAAAAAATAGAAGCTTGTATGCTGGTGTATTTATGACCAAGTGAAAGCCCCCTTAAGAAAGTGTCACTTTTATTTTTATGATATTTATTATTTGTGCTATTGCTAGCATATTCCACTCATGTGCAGTCTAGGGAAATACTGATTTATTATAAACCAAAAGAACTATCAGAGCATGCAGCTCAGCTTACAGACAGGAGACTGCTGCCTCCTGAGCACAGGGACCAGGGCATGATGTGCAGAAATGGCTACAATTCACAGTGCAATTCAGGGAATATTAAAAAAATATATATATGAACTATATGTAATTATTCTCATTCTATAATAGTATATTTTCCTGGCTTTACATGAGGGCCTCATACCTTCTATTTTTGTAGAGTACCTTGTTCATTTTATGCATTAGTATGAGCAAGTATTTTAATATGAGCAAGTATTTTAACTAAAGACTATTAAAATCATATTTATCAAATTAATCTCTACACTAAAAACTGGTAAAATCCCTTAATTATAAGTGCCTTGGATACTGTCTGTGTGTTTGCCAGTGTCAGATTTTTTTTTAATTTTACCAGAATCAAATCAAGACAACATTAATACTGATATAAGAAACATTGAGTAGATTTAGATTGGTCAATAACCGCTTAATTCTATAGATTTGAGATACTTTATGCTGCTGAAAATTCCTTGTTTTTCATGGGTACATTCTGGGAGATCCATGGTGATCTCGGGCCTCCTTCAGGAAGGAATGCACGGGACACACCACAGAGCTGAATGGGAAACCCGAGTTTTAAACTGAGAAATGCAATTTGTACATAGTTCTGTTTCACCAAAGTGCTTTAGAGGTTTTGTTCTCTTGTAGTCATCTAATTTAATTGTTATTCTTTGCCTTGTTCCATGCTAATTTTTAAATATTCTGAGGTGATATACATGGTCTTGTAGAGTTACACAAGTATTTAATGTAACATATATAAGAAGTGCATGGTCTTACATCGATACAGTTACATAACTGGGCTATTTGGAGGCAAGTTTATACATTACTATTTGCTAATAGCATTGTGAATAAAAAAAATGAAAAAAAGTGTTTCTTTAACTGCCTCTTTTTCGTGCTTTATGGCACAGAAAATGAGTGTCAGTCAGCACCAGGTCCTGCCCCGGACACTGGCTAAGGGAGGGTTTAAAAATAACTTCCAAGTGTGGCAATGGGTTCGTGCTCTTCTTCCTTCCCTTAGGATGAACAGAGCTGTAAG
Source organism: Platyrinchus mystaceus (assembly GCA_035041135.1). Taxonomy (NCBI): domain Eukaryota; kingdom Metazoa; phylum Chordata; class Aves; order Passeriformes; family Tyrannidae; genus Platyrinchus; species Platyrinchus mystaceus. The sequence continues at coordinate 438,953 of JAWWLV010000024.1, read as the reverse complement.
AGCAGAAGAGGGAACTGCCACTGTTTACGTTCTCCCTCGGAATTGCCAAGATCAGAGGAAGAGCCGCAGTTTTGTAAAACCCACCCTTGTGATGTACATTACAGCGGGGAAAACACCCCACAAAGACCCCACCAAACCCCCCAAAACAAGAACAAAAAACCACCTACATACAAAGAAACCCAGAAAACAAACCCCAGAATATTTTCTACTTACCTAATCTATAAAGAATTAAACACTTAAAGGCATTATAAAATAATAGCTGCTTATTTGGAGGGACTCTTGATTGTATTTCTTTAATTTGATGTTACTGTATAAGAATTGGGTTGATTACAGCTCAGTTAGTCACCTTACTTCATTTTTCACAATGAATAATCAAATTGGTGGAAAAAGACAAGTTTTACTTTTCGTAAGGGGCCCAGTGAAAAGATGATTAAATACAGCACACCAGGCTTTAACCAATAGGACTTTATTCTGTTGGTATCTCAACAAAGGAAAAAAAAACAAACCTGAGGTACAGTACAGACATGTGGCTAAAAAAAAAATCTTCAAACCATGGTTTGATTTACCGATCTTAGTAAAATTACCAAGTTTGAGACCATTGTAAAGCAGAAGACATATGCATTCCACTACCCCTTTTCATCTTTGGGAAAGCACAGAGACTTCCACTTAGCCAAGCATGTTATTTTCAGGAAGATCTTAGCACTGTTTTGCTGCTACCAGCAGGGCTGGCCAGTACACTACCAGCTAACTCGAGAACTCCACCAGCCCTTCCCCTCACTGGGAACAAACTTCTGGCCTTTGAGGGCACAGAGTATTTGTCCCTTTGCACAAAGGAGTTCACACCTCTGACAGTATCCTCCTGTTCCTGCTCAAATGCTTCAAGTCTGACCACTGCATATCCAATCAAATTTGATCCTTAAACCAGAAAAGCAGGGTATAATTCCTACAGCATCAAGGAGTAGTATCAGGCACAGTACTTTGCTACGCTCTTTACCTTAAATTTAAGGGAATGTCAATTAAGGCTGATTATCAACATTTTGTAGCCTCCCAGTAATAGCTTGAGTGCTCATAAAATTGGATAATTGTTTCCCATGTTCATTTTCGATAAAATCAGTCCTCATCCAGCTCAAGAACCATTGCAAATCAGGGACAGGGATCTCTTGCTGCAGCTGGAGCCCTCCCTCGTGCATCACTGCTCGTTCTGCTGCCCCTCAGTCACAGCAGACACCCCTCCTTGGCCCTTGTTCACGTCGCTGATACACGCCCACAGTCCGTCCACTGACTCCTTCCACAGCGTCACCTCAAAGACAGAGCAGGCACAGCTTTCAGCCTAAACACACTCTCAGCTTCCCCCTTCCTCGCAGCCACCACAGCACTGGTGAATTCTGCTGTCAGAACCCCAGAAAAGCAAGTTCAGCCTTCATTTCTGCTTCCCAGTAAGGACTCAGAATGCAGGCAAATAGTTTGCCAGAGGTTATGTTCTTCCAGCTCTCTTGATAGTTAAAAAAGTCACCACTGCAGCAAAGAAGACTCTATGAGAGCCTTGTCTTAAACAAGTGACAACAGCCTGTCCCTGCTCCTCTGGAAACAGGGCACATGCAGTAAGAGCCAAGGCAGCAGTACTCACTTTGTTGTCTCCTCCAGACACCGCAAGGATATTGGCAGTGATGGACCAGCTCACGTGCCAGACAACATCATTGAACTTGTGCAGAAGCTTTGGTGACCAGGAGTTTCCAGAGGCATCATCACACGTCCAGATGAACACTCTGCCATCCTGCAAAAGCACAGAGGTCGAGTTGGCTGGACACAGAAACACCACCCTGATTGCCCCTGGAGCTCCACTTCCAAATCACAGCTCTGATGCCGCCCCTCGATGTGTCTGCATGGATTTGTGCTCAGCACTGCAAAGGGGCTGTTCCTTTCTATAGCTAAAGCCAAGGCAGTACAGCTCTGATGAGAAAAAGTACCTACAGTGACTTGCAAATACGAGAGAAGAGCTCCCAAAATACTTATATAGCAGCTGAAATATTTCCCCAGAATGAGATTTTGTTTTCCAGTTTTTGTTTTCCATGGCAGCAGCTCACTAAGCAGTCTTCATGATAATAAAAAAAGCATTTAGAGAATTATCAGCAGCAAGAACACCACAGTCAACATGAAGGCTGAGGACATCAGAGCTGACTACAAATGCCAGTTATTAGAAAACAGTATTTTTAGCTGGAGGTTCAGTGAATTTGGTCCCAAAACACCAAAATATGGCATTAGTTTGAAGGTATTCCTGCTATTGACACCATCCCGCTCATGATGTTCAAAATAGCAGCCAGTCTTTGGTACAGAGACACACACACACAAACCTTTGTCCACAAATGCTTCTACTGAGCTGCTGAGCCTGGAAGGAACAGGATTCAAAGGCTCGTGTGCACTGACCCAGACCCAGCAAAGGACTGCCAAGAGGAGCTGTTCCAGCAGCTCTACCCTTCCTGTCCCTTTCCCAGGGGAGCGGGGAAGGCAGCGGGGGCAGCGAGGGCACTGAGAGCCCGCCTGAGTGGGAGCCTCACCTGGGAGCAGCTGGCAATGGTGCTGGTTGGCAAACCTATGGATGGAGCCCAGGCTACGTCTCGCACCCAGTCACTGTGAGCCTCCAGCTTCTGCTCCTCTTTCCACTGACTGTCTTCTTCCCTGAAAACACAATTATACAGTCACAAAGGTGGCAGCAGCATTTCTCATCCCCTGCTCTGGAAGGCTTTGGCTTTGTAGTCAGGCTCCTGGTTCATCCAGGTAATACAAAGCACAAGTGTTCCCCAGTTCTCCAAAAATCTCTACGGCTTTAAGTGACAAAACTCCTCGCAGGGGGCAGAAAGCACAGGCAGAGATTTTGTTCTCATCTTCAGTTACTGTCAGACATCTGCTCCTGCCCAAGTCATGGTGGTAACCAAAGACCATTAGAAAGCCACTCTCCAAGACAAGATGGCACAGGGCTGGCACAGACTGCACAAACCACAGGAGATACTGTGCATCAGTAAGTTGTTTCCATTTCTAAAGCACTTCCTAAAAATGGGAATTCAAAGCCTAGAAAGAGTGTCAGGTTTTATTTGATAACAGGGCACTTACTTCCAGATCTTGACCAGGTTGTCGCAGCCCCCTGATGCAAATCTTTTGACGTAGTTTGGCTTTTGACCAGAGGGTTGTTCTATAAGGCTCCCTGGTACAACAGCAGGAGCCCAGCTGACTGCATTACATCCAATCTAGGTAATGAAAAACATTACTATTAAAAGTTGCTTACTTTAAACAAATAAAGGAATAAAGGCTGCTGAGGGGGCAAAGGAAATGTAGCATAGTGTCTGTGGGGGGTGGGGAATAAGCCCATCTCAGAAAATGGGGGTCTTGCACAATGCTGGATGGCTATCAAATGAATCAGAAATCCAGACACAGTCTAGTCTCACTAAGGCACTTATTCAGAAAGCCTGAGGTAGGTAAGGAACTGCTTTATGTGGAAATATCATCCTGGGTGTGTGAACAGTGGAGACAGAGATAGAAACTGCCCAGACACAAGGTACATGCAGTTGCTAAGATTTTGGAATGCAGGAGTAGAAGGAAGCTTTGGTCTGGAGCCCAATTTCCTTCTATTGAGAGCCATGCCATTAGCTTATGAAGTTTTGCTTAAGCAAAAATCCTCACTGTTTTGGGAAAAACACATGTCCTGCAATTTTTTTGGCCTCAGTTTATTCAGTTAGTTGGTGCAGGTATTCCTAGGACAAAGGCCATTTCCTGCCAGGTAACTTTCAGCACTGTGTTTAACAATAATGCTCAATTAACAGGCATTAGCAGTGCTGTTTAGTAGCCTTCACCTGTCTTTTTTTCACTTCATTTTAGTTACTATGAAGTATGCCTGTCCACACTGGATGAACTTCAAACAAGTTACTCTTGGTTCTCGATGTTTCCCATCACTTCACTGTATTTCAGTATTTATCTAGTCAAGTTCTTTGAGGCAACAATCCCCTCGGTGTTACCTGCAGCTCCTGGAACTCTGCTGCTCCAAAGGACCAGACTCACCGTGTGTGCATTGCTGATCTTTTTAACCTCCCACTGCCCGTCTCCCGTGTAGCTCAACAAGGAGATGGCGCCGTCAGAGCTGCCGCAGGCCAGGATCAGTCCATAATCATGTGGTGCCCAGCAGACAGAATTCACTGAGAAAGGACAGACAGACCACATTACAGCACAGGGACTGCCTACAACTGACTGATATCAGTCAGTCACCAAGAGTGGCTCTGAAAGCCGAGAATGAGTCCTGACATTCCTGAATTTCAGCAAAGCCAGTCAATTAACATTGTTTACGGAATGACGGAGAATGGCCTTTATTTTTGGACCCCTTTTAGAATGAGAACACCAACAGAGCACTCTTAATGAGGTTAAAAAACTCTGACAACAGTGGGGAGCATCACTGACTAAAACAAGAGCTGAATGGCAGGCAGAGGATGTAAAGTAGAGATCAGTAACACAGCAAAGCTGAAGACTTCGGATCTGCATTGGCTGGACAAATCACCTGAAAACAAAAGTTTTCATTGTAAAACAAAACACTGCATGATAAATTCATTTTTTCTTACTGGACACAGACAGTATTTTCCTCAAGAATTCAGTCCTCTGTCATCTTTCTTTGAAAGCTGATTTCTTTGTATAACAACTCCTGTGCAAACACTGTATGAATCAGGACAGGAGGTTATCCAGTAATATGACCTTAGGTAAACGTCCTGTTTGTGCTGAACAGATTTACTCTCTCTGCACTATTTATCCCTGTTTGACAGAGGCCTTCTTCCTTAACACTGACAGATTTACTCTAACCTTACCCAAATTCCCTCATTTCCCCAGATTCATTTCCCAGCTCCAAACTCCCATACCTGAGGAATCATGTCCTGTGTATTCATAGGTCTTTTCCCAAGTGCCATTGTCCTCCTTCCAGATAATAACCTTCCTGTCATAGGAACAGGAAGCCAAGATATTCCCATACATAGGATGAGCCCAGGCAACCTGCCACACCGGACCTTCGTGCCTGCAAGAAACAATGTCATGTGGAAAAGGGAAGAGAAACCCCTCCAGCTGTGGCTGCCTCACAGCCAGCACTGGTGTGAATCACTCTTCCAGAGGGGATTGGTGGCCTGATATGAGGAATGGGTAATGCTGAGATGGCAATGTTAGTGCCCTGCACGGGGCTGTCAGTGCCATAGAAAACAATTTCAAACGTTTATCCTGGTATTAGTACATTTTACCTCTTACAGGTGTCAAAGTACTAAATGAATGACCAAGCCCCATTGTATTTCCCACTGGTGCTCTGTCCCCTTCCCAGATTGAGGAGTTTTTCAGCACAGCCCTGGAGGAGTCCACCCTGGAATTCAACCTGCACTTTGTGCTGCCCAAGGGCAAAAGGGCAAGGTATTAGGAGCTTCCCCCAGTGAAACTCTCCTGTTATGACAGCTATAAGAGCTTCCCCCAGTGAAACTCTCCTGTTACAACAGCTCACCCTCTCAGGTCTGCAATGAGGATCTGCCCTCCGTTGCGGACGTCGAAGATCTTCACGGAGCGGTCAGAGGAGCAGGTCGCCAGGCGTGTGCCATAGTAATCCATCTGTGCATCGTGCTGCAGGGAAGGCAGGGATGGCTGTGCTCAGCATGCTGAGCTCGGCTCAGAACCCCCACAGCTGCCCCAGGCTCGACACACTGAGGTCAAAAGGGCAGTTTTAGACAATCTAGACACACAAGTCATTTGTTTCCCCAACTGCTTCTTCACTAACTAGGCGAGTGTTACACAGAAGGAATCCAGGAAATTCTGAGTAGCAACACAGCATTTTCAGGAGAGGGCTGGGAACTGGTGCTGCTGACTATGAAGCAGTGACCAGTTATGTATTCTTGTTTTTTAAAAGGTAAAGTGGGTGTATGAACACTGACAGCTTTGAAACTTTGTCATCACAGAATCACTGAGGCTGGAAAAAAATCACTCTGAGACCATCAAGGCCACCCTTTGACCGATGCCCACCTTGTCAGCCAGCCCAGAGCACTAGTGCCATGTCTGGTTGTTCCTTGGACACCTCTCTGGGCAGTCCCTGCCAACGCCTGACCACCCTTCCCATGAAGAAATTCTTCCCGAAGAACTGGGCTCATCTAACTGGGCCCCTTCCTTCTACAAATTACTTTGAAACCTTTCCTCCTGCCCACACTAAGACATCCGGTCCAAAAACATCCACGTAAAGGAAAACCAGTTTCATCAGCCAAGGTTGGGTACCATTTAGAATTCACTTACACATATATTATTTCACAGAAACAAGCCTCTGCATGAAAATTAAGGTTTGAAATAATTTCTCCTTTCCGATGTAGCTGAGTCTTCCTGTCCACCCAGTATAGAATGGCAGGGTGGGGATTTCAGACAGCGTTCTGCATCCAACACTGCACGAATGTCCCCTCACACGGCACACACATCCCAGCCTCCCCCCTCGCACGGAGCGCCCCAGAGCAGCTCTGCTCCAGCCGGAACCGGCCCGGGCGGGGCCGCTGCCCCCGCACACTTACGATCATGTCCTCGTGGGACGTGTCCACGGTGTTGATGACCGAGACCTGCGGAGAGAGGAGCAGAAGGAGCTCAGCGCACCATCGCTCGGCCGCGGACCCCGGAGCCCCCGGGCCGGTTCCGGCCGCCCCTCGGCGGGCAGCGCCGCGCGCCGGGACAGCGCCGGTTCCGCACCGGGACAGCGCCGGTTCCGCACCGGGACAGCGCCGGTTCCGCACCGGGACAGCGCCGGTTCCGCGCCCGCCCTCCCGCTCCGGCCCCCCCGGCGCTGGCCCCGGGCCGGTCCCCGCAGTCCCCCCGCACCATGGCCGCCCCGCAGTCCCCGCAGTTCCCCCGCACCCTGGCCGCCCCGCAGTCCCCGCTGTCCCCGCAGTCCCCCCGCACCAGGGCCGCCCCGCTGT
>JAWWLV010000024.1:409110-431900 GCA_035041135.1 Platyrinchus mystaceus | reverse complement strand
GTCCCCGCAGTCCCCCCGCACCATGGCCGCCCCGCTGTCCCCGCAGTCCCCCCGCACCATGGCCGCCCCGCTGTCCCGGCCCGGCTCTGCCCGCCTCAGACGTGGCACGGCGGTCCCACACACAACCGCTCCCGCCGCGCCCCGCCCGCCTGCGACGACGTTCCGGCTGCGCCGGGTTCCGGGGGCGGGCGGTGCCTTCGCTGGGCAGGGGCGGGCGGAGGGAGCGGGGCCGGCTGAGGGAGCGGGGCCGGCTCGGCTCGGCTCGGCCCTGCCCCGTCCTGCCCGGCCCGGCCCAGCCCAGCCCTGCCCTGCCCCGGCCCCGCTAGCCCAGCCCGCCGAGCGGGCAGAGGCACCGCCGGGCCCGGGCCTCCCCCGCCGCCTCGAGGGCTCCCTGCACGGAGCTGCCCCGGGCCCTCGCCATGGCCAGCGTCTCCTACCACATCTCCAGCCTGCTGGAGAAGATGACCTCCACCGACAAGGACTTCAGGTGCGGCACCAGGGTCGGGCCCCGCGGGGGTGGGCGGCAGGCACGGTGCCCCCAACCCGCCGGTGTGCGGGATGGCTCTGTGCCTGAGGCTTTGATCCCTTCTGTTGGCCGTGTCTCAACCCAGCTGAGTCCTGGCCGAGGGGGGAATGTAGAGAAGCCAGCGGCGCTCCCTGCCCCTGCCTGGGCTGCTGCCCCATGGAAGTCGAAGAGAGAGTAAGAGTCTTGACAGCTGGACTTAAAGTTCTTACTTATTTTGGGAATGAAGAACATGGTAGCACAAAGGCTGAAATAGTTCTAGTTTGCTTTTCCTCTAGGTGAGATGGTCAGTGCGTTAAAAGGGTTGAGAGACCTCAGCCTGGGCAGCTCTGTCCCTGGGTGACAGAAGCTGCTGGCCATGCTCAGGCTGCTTTATCAACTATTTCTGTGTGATGGGAAAATGTGCCTCCCTAACAGGACTAAGATGCTTTTGTTCTCTTTGTTTATGTCAGCAGAAAAGTTGACATCTTTTCAGGGTTGGGGCCAGTGGCTTGATGTGTAAGGCACTCTATAAAAAGTAATGAAAACTAACATTTATGAAAGATTTCATCCCTGAACATATTGTTCTCAGTACCAATCTGGAAGGTGATGTTTGTGCCAGACTTTTGAGGTATAAAAGAGAGAGGTTAGTAAGAGCCTAAAAGTAGGTTGACTTTTGCAAGGCTGCTGATGTTTTCATATGTTAAAATAGGTACTTTATAAAGAAGTCAGTGATAGTGTAGTTGTATAAACAGTTTGTTCAAAGAACTTACAGTTAACACTCCAAACTAGATGTGTCCCACACCATGTCACTCACAGAGGTGTTGCAGGGCCGTTTCCTCCCAGCACATGGCCAAACGTGACCCACTGTAGGAGCAGCTTTCTCTTGCTCCCCCTGCACAGCTGGATCTGTGTGGGAGATTCCGAGGTCCCGGGGCAGGATGGCAGCCAGCAGCAAGTCCAAAGCTGGCATTGTTGCCATGGAAGGCTCAGCTCAGCCTGTGGCCATAATTGGTCATGCTGGGTGTGCGCAGACAGTGAACTGTGAGTGCAGCTGAAGAGCTCTTGCAGGATCAGAAATAGATTGCATTGGTAATGTCTTTGGGCACAGTCCTGCTGCTTTCCCACTCTGGTTTTCAGGCTGGCTTTGGAACACCACAGCAGTCCTTCGTCCCAGATGTACCTCGTTGCTGCTCAGGAATGGGCTTACAGATGGAAGCTCCAAATGTTGCCTTGCACAGGAGAGCTCTTATGTGCTGAAGGAGTGCCATCAGAGCCTAATTGTAAAAGGACATGTTATTTTGTAAGGAGAGGGAATGGCTTTGTGGTTCCTGTTAGGCATTCATCCCGTGCAGGGCTGACATTAGAAAGCAGCTACTAAACAATAGCCACGCTAAGATTTCCCAGAACCTCAGACTCCTCTACCAGCAACTTTTGCATTTCCTGCTCCCAGGAAAATAGATACTTTCCAGAATTTCTTAATATCCATTTTGTCAGTGTCCCTGTCAGAAAACTGACTAACAGTCAGCTGGGTGTTTGTTTTTCCTTCTAAGCTGGAGTGATAACTACTTGCTTGGTTTTGTTCACAGCAATCTAAATATAGCCTAGGGCACTTCTGAGTAGTTTGCACTAAGTTATGACTTTATTTTTCATTTTTGAGCACGATAGGCCTTCTCCATGTGTGGGGTCATACTATCAGTGCTAAATTAGCCAGAAATACCAAAGCCAGGTATGTTCTTAGATCCCAGAACTGCTTTTGTTAGGCCAGGCAATTGGTGAAAAAACCCACCATGATTTTTTCTGGCATAATTAACCATCTTCATTTAGTCACTGAGAAAAATACAAAAGTTGTGTGCCACTTCTAGAGTTTTTGTTTGCCTGACCCCTGTTAGGTATTTATCTGCTTGCAAGATAGCAGTAGTTCTCTGTACCTTGCTTTTCAGGACAGTGTGAAGGGTGGTAAGTTAGTTACTCTTTGGTAGTGTGTTTTCATACACGCACCAGTTGCCAACTTCTGTTGTCCCAGGAGATGCAAAGGCGATGCATTTGTGTCTGTACATCAGCCAGTCCACTTTTGTCCTTTGTCCTTTCAGGTTTATGGCCACCAATGACCTGATGATAGAACTGCAGAAAGATTCAATAAAACTAGATGAAGACAGCGAGAAAAAAGTTGTAAAAATGCTTTTGAAATTGCTGGAGGACAAAAATGGGGAAGTACAGAACCTTGCTGTCAAGTGGTAAGAGCCTGGGCAGTAACTGCCGTGTTCCCTGTCACTAATAAAGCCATTACAGACCATAGAGTATGTGAGAGCAGAGCCTGGCCCTGGGCACTCCCTCAAACCTCCCTTGCAAGGGGCTTTGCCCTCTCACAGGGCACTGCACCTTTTGTCTCAATACTCACAAGGTGTGAACACACAGGTACCTTTGTAGCAGGAGGTGATTTTGAAATTAGTTCAGTGTTTGTATTATGAACCTTACCGTGAAAAGTGGTATCCCTAAGATTTTTCTTCCTCAGAGATAAGCCCAGTTTAAAATGTTGGTCATCAAGCTCCTGGTGTCTCCTGGGCTTTGAAATCTCGTTCTGAGTTGCCTGTGCTTCTCTCTTTGATAGCGATGGTACCCTTATGGCATTTCAATTTTAGGTCTGAATCCTCCTCTTCAAGGGCATTTTTCATACAGTTTATAATACACTTGGGTTTTTCCTTGCTTTGACTCCGAGTGCAGCCTGTGCTGTTGCTTTGCCCTGGACTGTTTCAATATTTTTTTAATCCAAATGAACAAAGGCAGAAAGTCCCTCTATTAGTGACTCCTCAGATGAAGGGATCTTGCTGCTGCCATTTTATTTCCTGTCTCTTTCCCCAGCATGGCTAAGTTAGAGTGTTCAGTCTAGAAATGCCATTGAATGGCTCAGTTCACCCCAGGGCTCCAGAAAGGTGGGCCATTTAAAGACAAATTTAGGTTCCTCTGTTTTTCCTTCTGTGGATCCTATTTATATTCCCTTCTTTTTAACCACATGCTGCCTCTATCCCTGTCCTTTCTCTGTGACCTTTAGCCCTTTCTTTTTGATTCCCACAGTCATGACATTTTCTGTCCCTGCTCCTGCCTCTGCCTGCTTTGGGCTGGCTTATTCTGATTTTTAAAGTGAAACAGTTGGGCACTGAGCAGAGGACCGACTTCTTTGCCTGTTTATCTCTGATTGTATCAGCAGTAAGTACTCATTGTAATCTCTTATCCACCCAGAATGTGATAATGAAGAGGCCTCAAAATGGAACCAGGAATATTTCCTTTCCATGCTTAAGGAGGTACTTACAGCAGTTAACGTCCAGTCAGTCATTCCCAGGCAGGTGGCCAGGATCTCTAAGAAGGGGAAATGTGATGGTTTGAAGGACACAGGCATTTGGATCAGGCCCTTCATCCTGACTAGCTTCTCCTCCCACAGCCTGGGCCCGCTGGTTGGCAAAGTGAAGGAGTACCAGGTGGAGACCATCGTGGACACGCTGTGTACAAACATGCTGTCAGACAAGGAGCAGCTGCGGGATATCTCCAGCATTGGCCTCAAAACTGTCATCTCTGAGCTGCCACCAGCTTCCACAGGTACACTGCTTGTCCCAGTTGGAGGAACAGGGGATCCCAGCTTTTGGGAAACGGGAAAATGGGGGGTTCAGAGCATAAAAGTTACCAATTCCTTACTTACCTGCCAGAGGACAACTAGTGAAATACAGAGGAGAGACAGTAGAAGCTGAGGTACCAATGTGATGAAAGATGGGTTGAAATGAAAACTTGAGCACTGTTTGGAACTACTTATCCCAAAAACACAGCAGGGAATACCTGAGATTCCTGGTGATAGGAGTTTCCTCTGCAGCCATCTCATGTATATGTCCTGATAGGTCTCCTAGGGGGGATTTCTTTTTTCAGTTAGGAGGCACTGAATGGTTCCCAGCAGCAAAAAGGCTCCTTTTTAACTGATAGCAGGGTAAAATCTCTCTCTTTCAGGCTCCACCATGACAGCAAATGTGTGCAAAAAGATCACAGCCCAGCTGACGGGAGCCATTGGCAAGCAGGAGGATGTATCTGTGCAGCTGGAAGCTCTTGACATCCTGTCAGATATGCTGAGCAGGTACCAGAGCATTTTCTTCTGGAGCTGTGCATAGCAGGGGGCTGCAGGAATGTGTTTGCTTTTGATTTCTTTATTTCCCTAATCCTACTATTGGGACTTAAAACCACAGTATTTGGGTTGGCTGCCCCTGGGGAATATCTGAGCAGAGCAGGTCCCCAGCGGGGACAAGAGACAACATGCTGAGCCTTTCTGTGCTTGGGAATGGCAGTGCCACTGGTGATGGATCCCACAGGGGCTCAGCTCACACAAACACGAGAGGGTGAGGGCAAAGCAGGGAGGTTTATTTTAGACCCGTGATCCGATCACACATGCATTTTTTTTCCTGGCTGCCTCTCTTTCTCTTGTTGCATAAGTCAGAGTGACAGTGTCATATGTCATCTGCATGCAGGAAATTACTGACAAACCTCCAGGTCGTCCAGAAGGACACATCAAAAACTCCTCTGTCATGGAGACAAATAGCCTCTCCATGTGCTTTACAGAACAAGTCAGTGTTCAGACCAAAATGCCAAACCCAGTGTTCTCCCCCTTCCCACAATGAGCATGAAGTCTCCATAACTGAAGGATTTTTACATTTGTTGCTGCCAAGAGGGCTTTTTCTCTGAGGCTTGGACTTTCAACTTTTGCCTTGTTCTGTTGATTGCAGACTGGGGGGAACACTCTACTCGTTCCATTCCTCAATCCTGACCTGCCTCCTGCCCCAGCTGACGAGCCCCAGGTTGGCAGTACGTAAACGGGCCATCATTGCCTTGGGGCACCTGGTCTTGACCTGCAGTGGAAACATCTTCTCAGAGCTCACAGAGCATCTGCTGGCTGAACTGAAGAGGAATGAGTCTACATCTACCACCAGGACATACATTCAGTGTGTGGCTGGCATCAGCAGGCAGGCTGGGCACCGCATAGGTAGGATGAGCAGCTTGAAATGGCACTGGGAAGTGTACCTGCATTTTAGAGCGGCTGCTCTTAGTGGTAAAAGAAGAGTGCTCACTGTTCCTAAAGTGTTAGTGGCTTGTGTTTTGTGACTTCCTCTGTGATCCTGGCCTGGCTCTCTGGTCTCTGCTTGGAAGGGAGGAAACACCAGAGTATCTCTCTGGCTGCCCTTCTGTAGCAACTTCACCTCAAGATCTTGCAGTGCTTCCTTGGTCTGAATTAACACCTCTGTGAATTAGGCCAGTTGATTCACCCCATTTTAAATGAGAGGAGAAATGGAGGGCAGCATACTGTATTACTTGCCTAAAAGACTTGTCTAAAAAAGTTGAGATTAGGTTCTAGAAGATCTCTAATCACAGCTCTTCCCCTGACTGAAATGCCAGCAAGGGGCTGCAGACAGGGAGCAGGGCTTAGCTTATGAAGATCAGCAAGGCTGGTTTTGGCGGGCTGCTGGCTCCTTGCCCGTGAGGTCCAGGCCAGGAATGCTCTGCCAGGCACAGGAAGAAAGTGGCAGGTGGATGAGCTGTCAGCTGCTTGAGTGAGTGAAGGTTGGAATGGTTTTTCACTGCTGCTTGCTTTGTCTTTCCCAGGAGAACACCTGGAGAGGATCATGCCTCTGATCGTTCAGTACTGTAACGTGGACGATGACGAGCTGCGAGAGTACTGCTTCCAGGCCCTGGAGTCCTTCGTGAGGAGGTGTGTGCCCTTGGGGAACACCTCTGTGCCAGCCAGTGCATCCCTGTCCTGGTGTAAATACCCATTCTTCCAGCATCCAGGGAGGACAGCCTTACTGCACGTGTTCCTATGGGAATGACAGTTCACATATGAAATCTGTTCTGCACAGGCAGGGTTGGGCTGGAGTTACGAGCTGCTTTACCTCAACATGTGAGGGTGTCCTTCTGTATTGGTTTTGCAGGAGTGGGAGTTTCCTTTGTCCTTGGAGGGTTCCTCAGCTGGAGGGAACTGCCTCGCTCCTGGCCCGTGGAGGGAGCTGGAGGCAGGAAGGAGGCTCAGGCAGAAGAGCTGCTGAGCTGCATCTCTCCAGCTATTTGGTCAAACATTTACTGCTTGGAAAATGAGCCCTGCAGAGCTGCTGAGGTGTTCTTCCAGGAAGGGAGGATTCAACCAGGGGGTGAAGGCAGTTGATTTATTTTTCCTTATAGAAATCATTGCATCCTCCCAAGGGGAATGTGGCTTTGCTTTGTGCACAGCAGGAAGGAGCATCTCTGGTTTAGCTCATGTAAACAAAATGTTCAGATGGTCTGTGAAGCACTTTCAGATCCTTTTAAGATTAATTATATTATTTGCACATTTAAACCAGCTTAGTCTTTGATTAACTCTTAGGATTCTTATTTGTCCTGATAGGTGCCCAAAGGAAATCGACCCTCACATCCCGAGTGTGATGGGGCTATGTCTGAAGTACATCACTTTTGACCCAAACTACAACTATGATAATGAGGAGGAAGAGGAAGAGATGATGGAAACTGAAAATGGGGAGGATGAAGAGCAAGGTGCCTGCTTGTGAGGATGGCTGTGCTCAGCAGAACACAGGGTTAACATTTCTCCCCTTCCTGCTTTCTCCTGCTGGAGAGGGCAGCTCTGAGGATCAAGTGATTCTCTAGCTCTGGTTTTATCATAAGGTGCACCTTGTTTTCCCTTGTGTTGTTTCTAGAAAGCGATGATGAGTACAGTGACGACGATGACATCAGCTGGAAGGTCCGCAGGGCTGCGGCCAAGTGCCTGGAGGCCGTTGTCAGCAGCAGGCACGATCTCCTGCAGGACTTCTACAGAACTCTTTCCCCAGCCTTGATAAGCAGGTTCAAAGAGAGGGAGGAGAATGTCAAAGCTGACATCTTCAGTGCTTACATCTCCTTGCTGAAGCAAACGCTGCCCACCCAGAGCTGGCTGAACAGTTCTGATACCCCTGGCAAGGGTGATGTTCCCCTGACGATGCTTCGGAACCAGGTGTGTGAGCAGGTGACAAATCACAAAGCACTGAGGACAGGGGGGTACCGATGACTGTGCTGAGAGCAATCCTGAGAATGTGGCTAATGGAAGGAGCCCTGGGACAGGCAGCCAGGGCAGACCAGATCCAGGGGGCCAGCTGTTCACTGTCTGTCTCCTGCTGTTCCCCGAGAGAGAGTGCTGAGGCAGTGCTGCCATCTGTGTCCAGGCTGAGGCAGGTTGGCCTCTGGCTGAAGGGTCAGGCTGCTGCCTTACTCTTATTGCAGCTGCTGCTCAGGAAACTCATTGAATAAACTGTTGTAGAAACGCACCAGAGTGAGTCCCTGAGAGCAGTTAGGATGACTGTGTCCCTTTGTCACTTGCTTCTCCAAACTGCAGGTCCCCAACATTGTCAAGGCCTTGCACAAGCAGCTCAAAGAAAAGAGCATCAAATCAAGACAGGGTTGTTTCAGCCTCCTGACAGAACTGGCCAACGTTCTTCCTGGTTGCCTGGCAGATCACATCCCTGCACTCATCCCTGGTAAGCTTGTCCACAGTCTGGGAAGAGGGAGTAGGTTTGGCAAAATCCATTCCAAACACATGTGCTCCTTGTCTGCGTGTTCCAGTTTTATCCCTGTATATTATTCTGCTCAGCATCAGGACATACACATCAAGTTCCGCTCTGTGCAGATATGCTGAACAGCTCCCACATTAATCCTGGCTTCTGTCTGCACTGGAAGCCAGGATAAGAACATCAGGTTCATTTCCAGTCCCCTGAATAGATGTTTTTGGGAGTGCCTACTCCAGCCTCTTTTGAAAACAGCTGGAATGAGATCAGAAATACAAGTGACATTTTCTTTTATAAAATCCAGTGGCATTTAAAAAAATTCTTTATATTGGCTGATTATTTAATTTGCAGCATCAACATTTTTGTCTGAGCTCTCCTGCCTGTGGGCTCATAGAGCGTCCCACTGCTGGAGGGCTCAGGTCCTGCCTTCGCTTTTGGTGTGACTGTTTAGTGGATATGAGAAAAGTCTCCTGTGACTGTCCCTGGCTGGATCCATGCACCTTCCTCTTTAGGAAATGCATGACATCAGTCCTGTTGTCTCCTTTGCACAGGTATTGTTTTCTCCTTGGCGGATAAATCCAGCTCCTCCAACATGCGGATCGACGCACTGTCCTTCCTCCACGTCCTTCTCTGCAACCACCAGCCGGAGGTATTTCACCCTCATATCAAGAGCCTGTTGCCTCCTGTTGTGACCTGCATTGGAGACCCATTTTATAAGATCACGTCAGAAGCTCTGCTGGTAACTCAGCAGCTGGTGAAAGTTATCAGACCTCTGGACAAATCTTGCACTTTTGATGCCAAGCCCTATGTGAAGGACCTTTTCTCTGGTACTCTGAAGCGGCTGAAGGCAGCTGACATCGACCAGGAGGTGAAGGAACGTGCCATCTCCTGCATGGGACAAATCATTTACAACCTGGGAGACCATTTAAGCACTGATCTCCAGCCAACCTTGAAGATATTTCTAGAGAGGCTCAAAAATGAAATCACCAGACTGACAACAGTCAAAGCATTAACCTTAATTGCTAGTTCTCCACTTAAAGTAGATTTGAGACCTGTTCTAGGGGAAGGTCTCCCCATTCTAGCTTCCTTTTTGAGAAAGAATCAACGTGCCTTGAAACTGAGCACTTTGACTGCTCTGGACATCCTGGTGAAGAACTACAGCGACAGCCTCAAGCCTGCCATGATCGAGTCTGTGCTAACAGAGCTCCCTGCCTTAATTACTGAGAATGACATGCACGTGTCCCAGGTGGCCATCATGTTCCTCACGACTTTGGCAAAGGTTTATCCATCCTGCATCTCCAAGATCAGCAGCTCAGTCCTTGCTGAAATCTTTCAGCTTGTCCACTCGCCTTTGCTTCAAGGAGGGGCTCTGAATGCCATCATCGACTTCTTCCAGGCGCTGGTCCTGATGAAGACAGCCACCACGGGTTACCCAGAGCTGATGAAGCAGCTGACAGCACCCGTTTACTCCTCGGGTTCTGCCGGGGCCCCGCTGACGCTGCACAAACAGGCGTATCACTCTGTGGCCAGGTGCGTGGCAGCGCTGTCCTCGGCCTGCCCCAAGGAAGCCCCTGTGACAGTGAACCAGTTTGTTCAGGATGTGAAAAGCCCCAAGTCCAGTCCTGCTGTTCAAGTGCTAGCTTTCCTCTCCCTGGCAGAGATGGGCCGTACCATGAACCTCAGTGCTCAGAGGGAGCTCAGAACTGTCATCCTGGAAGCGTTTGCTTCCACCAGTGAAGAGGTGAAATCCGCTGCCTCCTACGCGCTGGGGAATGTCAGCGTTGGCAATCTGAAGGAGTACCTGCCCTTCATGCTGAAGGAGATTGGAAGCCAGCCCAAGCGACAGTACCTGCTGCTGCACTCCCTGAAGGAAGTCATCAGCTCCTCCCCGGCCGACAGCCTCACGCCTTATGTGGAGGATATCTGGGCTCTGCTCTTCAAGCACTGCGAGTGCACAGAGGAAGGGACACGCAACGTGGTGGCAGAATGCCTGGGGAAGCTGACTCTGGTGAACCCTGCCGAGCTGCTGCCCCGGCTGAGGAAACAGCTGCCAGCAGGTAACGGGGATGGCGATGGCCAGAGGGGGGAAATGGCTGCCTTTTGCTGGAAATTCCTTTTGTAAACTGCTGGTGGGTACAACAGGGAACTAAACCAGCCAGAGAGGCGAGCAGGAAATGAAAGATCTCTGCAGGGGAGATCAGAGGAGCACTGGCCTGCACAGGGACAGGAGGGTCTTGGGAACAGGGACCGCATGTGGAGATTGTGCAGGAGCAGATCGAAACACAGAGTTGTTAAGACAAATGCTCTGTTCTCTTACCTCTTCAACATGTGTGTAATGGGACCAAGAGCAGAATGTGTGCTACAGAGTTATAGCAGTGACTTTGTCAGTTGGTCTTTCACTGTTTTTCTCTCCCCCTTCATCACAGGTTCTCCTCATGCCCGGAGCACTGTGGTCACTGCCATCAAGTTCACAATTGCAGACCAGCCTCAGCCCATTGATGCTCTCCTGAAAGGCTGCATAGGTAGGTGGTATGGACAGCAGTGTGAGGCAGGGGTGTGAAAGGCTGGGCATTGTTAGCAGTGCAAGGATTTTTCACTCCACCTCATCTAGTCCAGTTAGTTTTGATCTGTATTCTTCTGCTTTTGGGATTACAGAGCAACACTGTCCTGTGAGTCCTTGTTAAATGCTCTGATGCCTTGCTCTTGGGCATAGTGCATTGTTTTTTAGGGGAGCTTAAGTTCCTTCTGTATTTAAACTCAGACTTGAAGCGCCTCACAACAAGGATCTTGAAAAGTACAGTCTGTATGGAAAGGGTCTTATATCTAAGGAGCCCACACATTGGATCTGCTGTATAGAACTGGGCCTTCTGTTTCAGAGAAGATCTGAGCAAAAAGGAAACCAAAACCCAATTTCCTCAAAAACCAAAGGTGCTGATTTGACTTTAGGGTGAGGTAGCTAGAGACCCAGTTTGGTTTTATGCCAAAATGCAGGACAGTCATATTTTTTCCATTTATGGTACCCCAGAGGGAGGAAAAGCACCTCCAATGGCTCTGTTAAGAGTGTGCCACTGGAGTTATTTTACCATAGATGCTTCCATAACCAGCCTTCTTGAAATATACCTGGATACACTTTTAAAATCCTTTAAAAACACTGCAGCAGGATTGACTGGTACATTCTTACTCCACAGGTGACTTCTTACAAACTCTGCGAGATCCAGACCTGAACGTTCGCCGTGTGGCTTTAGCCCTGTTCAATTCTGCTGCTCACAACAAACCTTCTTTAATCCGGGATTTACTGAACACGGTCCTGCCCAGCCTGTACAGCGAAACGAAGGTCCGAAGGGAGCTCATCCGGGAGGTAGGTCCAAAGGGAGCTCAGCCACCAGGTGAATGGGCTTGGCTGGGTGCCACACACAGTGACTTGCTGCCCGTGTAGGTGAGATGGAGCTGCTGCCCTGTCTGCTCTTAGGTCACACCTGTTGTTTGTCTTGGTTAAGGTAGAAATGGGGCCATTCAAGCACACAGTGGATGATGGCCTTGATGTGAGGAAAGCTGCTTTTGAGTGCATGTACACTCTGCTGGAAAGCTGCCTGGACCAGCTGGACATCTACGAGTACCTGAACCATGTGGAGGATGGGCTAAAGGATCACTATGATATTCGGGTCAGTGCTGTGCCCTAATAGAATTTGCTCTGGGGGCCTGGCCTGCAGTTGAGCTGTGTGTCCCCACAGCAGTGTGCCCCTGCCATGCCATTTCCTACTCCCTACAACTGCTGCAGCCTTTCATGATTGTCTGTCTCTGATTTGACCATGGTGGCCTTGACAACACACCCCTGGTGTAGCTGGCTTGGTAGGAAACGTACCAAAGTCTAAAATAAGTTCCTTCAGCCTTTAAAGCAACGATTGTCATTTGTTCAGAGGGACCAGTGACACTATACTGAAAACAATCTAGCAGTGTAATAATGGCTGCTGGCCTCACATCTGGATAGGAAGCACAACATCCTCTTCCAATGTGATTTGCTTTACCCCAGCTCAGAGGTGGGCACAGCCCCATGCTGGGTGGTGCTGGTTGTCCCCGTGGCCCTGGCAGATACCAGCACTGCACACACCAGGCCCAGCTGCAGCGCTGGCCTGCTGGCTGCCTGGGCTGCATTTCCAGTGTCACCAAGGCTCTGCCCAAAGCCCCTGGCACAAGTGCAGAGGAACACAAGCTGGTGTGGGTACAGTCTGGCCCGTCAGCAGAGCGGGCCCAGCTCTGAGCCCGGGGGCTGCAGTGAACCAACCTGTTTGTGTCCTGTCCTGCCCAGATGCTGACGTTCATCATGCTGGCACGGCTCGCTGCCCTCTGCCCCAGCGCCGTCCTGCAGCGGCTCGAGCGGCTCATCGAGCCCCTCCGGGCAACCTGCTCCACCAAGGTAAGAGCTGGAACATACAAGGGGCTGGGGCAGGTCCTGCCCAAAGCCACTTCTGCTCTCAGCCTTCTCCCTCCTTCTTCCTCCTGCTGCTGAGCCACCCACTCCCCTCATTTCCCCAGCTCTAAAATACTCTGCTGGTCTCCGCTGCTGGGTCGGTTCTGTGCCTGAACCAGCTTTTCTAAATGCCAACTGCAAACAGGGCTTTGGATTTGCAGGTGAAAGCTGGTTCAGTGAAGCAGGAGTTTGAGAAGCAGGATGAGCTGAAGCGCTCAGCCATGAGGGCAGTGGCTGCTCTCCTGACCATCCCCGAGGTGGAGAAAAGTCCAGTGATGGCAGAGTTTTCATCCCAGATCAGATCCAGTCCTGAAATGGCATCACTGTTTGAGAGCATTCAGAAAGATTCTGCTTCCCTCTCCATCTCAGAGTCAATGGACATGAGCTAAGCTGTCTTTCCCCCACTGCCCTCCTGTCCCTGCGATGCCCCAGCCAGAGACCCCAGCTGGGCCGGGGGGAACGAAGGCCTTTGAGCTGCTCTCCTGCCACAGCCATGTGCAAGTCCTGGGCAGCCACAGGAGAAACTTCCTGGATCCAGTGGCACTCGCATCAGACACCTCAAGGATCAGGGGAACACATCCTCCTGTAGGGGAGGGGCTGAAAGATGAGCAGTCCCACTTCTGAGCAAGTTTTAAGGGGCACACAAAGCAACTGCAACTGAGTGTGGTTCCACAAACAATGGAAACTACTTCCTGATATATTCCTTACTGCAGTACAAAGAAATATAGCTTTAAATGGTTTAATGTCTGCACATGCACTTTCTACCCCAGATTGCCCAAGAATGTATTTACAGTGTTTCCCTAAATAACATGACTTAAAGCTGAAGTCATGTCTTTAGTGATGAGCATCACTCCCACAGGCCTTTTGAGAAAGCAGACTTGCACCAGCCAAGCTGCAGGAGCTGCATGGGGCAGGGGGGTTACCTAAACCCCAGGCCTTCCTGCTGGGGCTCTGCAGTTTGGCATTTGGGCAATACAAAGCCCTCTAGCTTGGCTTCCATTTTTAGTTTTGACTGCAAAATACCTCAAGTGTCTCCTCCAAGGGATGATTAGTGACTATCTCAGTGACAAACCCTGCTCTAAGCTCTGCTTTGCACCAACCTATTGACCCTGATCACAGATCAGCAGGAGGCACCTGCAGGAGCGCAGGTGGTCTGTGTTAATGTCGAAGGGGTGAGAGGTGCCAGGCCAGAGGTGCAAACACACAATCCATAGTGGCCGCTGTGCTCAAATCCTGCTCTGTGCAGGAGAAAATGCCTTAAGGGACAGAGAATGTTAACAGCCAACTAGAGGACAAGGCCACCATGACACACTAGGGCTGTAGCCATGGCTCTGCCCTATGCTTCTTTTTTTCCTCTTTTGACAGGGTGGTTGATGTGAAAAGTATTTACAGTGCTGTGTGAAAAGACAGCTATTGTCTGAATGGTATAAAAATAAAATACCCTTGTGAAGCTGCATGCCCCGAGTTCACTGACCATCACCCTGACACTGCACCTCGCTGTGCCAAGTGCCCCAGGACAGCCAGGCTGGGGCTGCTGCCCCTGCTCTGCCCACGCAAAACAGCACCGAGTTGGACTGACGCTTTATTAAACACACCCGGGCTGCAGAGCCGGTTACTCGTTCTCCTCGCTGCGCAGTCTGGCGTTGGGGTTGGTGATCTTGATGGCGAGCTGTGCTGCTCTCTCCACGATCACCTTCCTGTTCTTGGAGGACACGTTGTGAGCTATCTCTGCACAGTACGACCTGTGGGAGACAGATGGCACATCAGATTCAGCTCCAGCAGAGCTGAGAGCAAAGGCAAAGCCCTCTGATTCTGTCCCACCACAGCAAGGCCCTCCAGAGACATCCGGCTGTGCAGCCAAGCACAGGGGCATCAGTGCATGGGAACTGAACCACGCTATTTCCACCCCTTCACCAAACCTGACCTGCCTGGCATGAAGCAGAAGCTCCCCTCCAGAACAGCTCAGCCCTTCTGGCGAATGACTGAGTCCCAGATAGGTGTTAATGGTGTTGGTTACTGTTCTTATTGCTTTGTAGTGAAAGCAACCACAGAAGCAAACTCAGTCCCAGATCTGACCCGGAGCTCCAGTTCTGACCACGGTCACCCGTGACACATCACAGCCCTGTTTGCCACTGTTATGTCTGTTTTTACCAGGGGTATGAGTTTTCTAGTCCTAAGGTGCCTCTGTGCCCCCACACCAGCAGCACTGAGAAAACCACGACAGCATCTGTGCTCGTGAAAGCAACAACCTCCCTTGTGTCACCCCGACCGCTCTGCCTCTCCCAGGGGGGAGCACACAGGCCCCACACACTCACTTGTTGCTCATCATCAGCACTTCCAGCTCTTTGACATTGTGGACCAGGAACTTTCTGAAGCCCGTGGGCAGCATGTGCTTCGTCTTCTTATTGCTGCCGTAGCCAATGTTGGGCATCAGGATCTGCCCCTTGAAGCGCCGGCGCACTCTGTTGTCGATGCCCCTCGGTTTGCGCCAGTTGCGCTGCAGAAATGCACAGATCAGTTACACAACGAGATCAGCCTGAGCACCCCTGCCCCGAGAGCTGAACCCCCCTGCCCCGAGGGCTGAACCCCCCTGCCCTGAGGGCTGAGCACCCCTGCCCCGAGGGCTGAACAGCCCTGCCTGGCCTGAGGCACCGGCTCCAGCCAAGAGCGGCCCCCACAGTCCCTTCCTGCCCGGCTGCTGCCGCCCTGCTGCGCTTCCCTTCACTGCCATCCCAAAGGCACCCCCGGAGCTCTCGGGGACTGACAGCGGCTGCTCACCTTGATCTTGACATAGCGGTCGGACTGGTGTCGGATAAACTTCTTGGTCCTCTTCTTGACGATCTTGGGTTTCACGAGAGGCCTGAGGGCGGGCATGGTGGCTGTGGACACGGAGCGGGGTGAGCGGGGGCCGTGGCCGGGCGCGGCGCGGCCCCCTGGGCAGCGCGTGTGGCAGACTGTCTTCCCCCGCGGGCCACGCCGGGCGGGCGAGGGAATGGGTCTCCATCTGCTGTGGCTCTGCCTCCCGCCTCCGAAGCTGGCAGAGCACTGGCAGCTCTCCAGATGCGATCCTGGGAGGTGCTGCGGTCACCGCCCCCCCCGATGCTCTGCCCCGGGTCCGGCGCTCGCACCGCAGCCAGACGGACCAGGGCTGCTCGCGGAGAGCACTGACCGACACCCAAAGGCTCGGCCGGGCCCGTGACCGACGCCGCTCCCCGGGGAAAGGGGAAGCAAAGGGGAGGGGAGGGGGCGCCGGTCCGTGCCGTGAGCCCCGGGGCCGGCCGGGTCCCGGCTGGGCAAGGCTGGCCCAGGATGGTCCCGGATGCCCCGGATGCCCCCGGATCCCGCCCCGCACTCACCGGTACCGATGGCCCAGGATGCCTCGGATGCCCCCGGATCCCGTCCCGCACTCACCGGTACCGAAGGCCCAGGATGGTCCCGGATCCCTCCCGCACTCACCGGTACCGATGGCCCAGGATGGTCCCGGATCCCTCCCGCACTCACCGGTACCGATGGTCCCGGATGCCCCCGGATCCCCCCCGCACTCACCGGTACCGATGGTCCCGGATGCCCCCGGATCCCTCCCGCACTCACCGGTACCGATGGTCCCGGATCCCTCCCGCACTCACCGGTACCGATGGTCCCGGATCCCTCCCGCACTCACCGGTACCGCTGCCGCGTCCCCCGCGGTCCCCGCCGAGAGAGGGAGGAGCCCCGCGCGCAGGGGCTTATGGGATACGCGGGAGGTCCTGGCAGCTGCGTGAGGCGCCAAGGCCGCGCGGAGCGGGCACCGGGCACCGGCGGGGTCCGGACCAGGAGCCGGCACCGAGCAGGCTCTGTCCGGAGGAGAGTCCCGAAAGAGCGGATCGGTGCTTCCCGCCTGCGGTCCCGAACGACGCTCTCGGTACGAGGCTGCCAGGACCTGCGGACGTCACTTCCCCCAGGCAGCGCCCGGGCGCTGCTTTCGCCAGTGGAGCCGGGCTGGCGCCCCCTGGCGGTGCGGAGGTCTCGGTGCCGATGGCGGCCCCTCTCTCTCCCCAGCCCGGGCTCGACCGCCCGGTTCTGCCGCCGCCCGGGCACCGGGAGCAGCGAGGGGCTGCTGCTCTCCCGGCCCGAGCGGGGATCAGGATCAGTGACCTCGGGCCCGTCGCGGTGCCGGCGCCCGGCAGCAGCCGGGAGGCGCCGGTGCCGGTCCGCAGAGTCTCCTGTCCCCGCTCCTGCTCCAGCCCTCGGCCCGTGCCCAGCAGCACGAGATGGGAGCCGGCTCCGGGGGCGGCTCCGGCGGGCACGGGGAGGCGGCTGCACGCCCAGGACACGGACCGGCACTGCAGGAAGGGACAGGCACTACAACCAGGGACACCTTTATTAAAAAAATAGAGATCAGACACCTGTCACCACAGCGGTAACCCGAGCCACGACATCACACAAATATCTACACCGAGAACCGTGAGGACACCCCAGGGCAGGCAGAGGGGCTGGGGGACCTCCAGCTCGCCTGGGCTCAGTCAAGGCTCAGCCTCTCCCGGTTCTCCCACAGCCACGCGTGGTACACGTTCAACTTGTGGTCCTGTGGCTGCACCTGGAACACAGGGAGAGTTCTAAAACACCTCCTCTCAAAACACCTCATCGCTCCAACACTGTGAGTGTTGGTTTTCTATTCCCAGGGTCAGTGGGCACAAGCCCAGACCTGCCCCGGGCACAGCGCCCACCTCCTTCCACTCGTTGACGCAGAAGATGCGGTAGGAGTCGTTGCCGTACTTGCCGATGCCGTGCAGCTCGATCGGGTACCGCCAGCGCTTGCTCAGGTACTCACCTGAAAGGCAGGGCACAGCCCTTGGGCTCCCCTCACCTGCACCAGGCACGGGAAGCACCAGGGCAGAACTCTCCTTCTCTGCCACTGGAACACGACTCCATTTTGGCACATTTCAAATGAAAACCCCAAGTTTTAGGTGCTTCTTGGTGATTGCAGGCCATGAATCCCCACAGGTACATCTTAAGCACTTTTTCAGTAAATCACCAGGGGAGAGTTTCAGTCACCTCTCCTCAGAACAAAGTATTCCTCTGCAGGTTCTGAGTATAGAAAATATTAGAATCATAGAGAAATTCTGCTGGAAGCACCTTCTGCAGGTCACCAGAGCAACCCTGAGCAGAGCCACCCTATCCCAGTGCTGCAAACACAGCAGTGCTGCGGGGGTTGGGGCTCCTCTGCTCCAGGAAATCTCCTGGTCTCCTGCACAACTTACCCTGGCTGGCACTTCCCTCCCCATTCACACTGGGATCAGCAGCTCAGCCTGTGTGACACTAACAGAGCCCAAATGATGCACAAAATAACCCACCAGGCCACCAAACTGCCAAACAGAGAAGCCACGGAGCAGCATTTAGATTGAAGCCGTTTGCCTTTTGTAACCGAGACCATTCCAGGTATCAGGAAAACCCACCCGAGAACCTGATGATGGTTTTGGCTCTGAGTTCGTAGAGGCCGAGAGGTTTGAGCAGCTCTGACATCTCTTTCCAGTCTGCAGCCCTGGCTACCTCAGGAGAAGGGTACTTCTTCAGGAACTCCCAGAGCACTGGAATTGCCATTTTCCCTGGTGAAAGAAGCCTGTGAGCAGAAGGCTGGGCCAGGAATTCTTCTGCATTATCCAAGTGCTTTCTTAAGTGAGCTCTTCCAAGGCAAGAGTTACCAACTAAAGATTGTTTCACGCTGACGTGAGTTAATATACACCTATTCTTTCATTAATGCCATTAGAACTGGCATCAGTTTTATCCCTGCAACACCTCCCAACATTCACACAACACCAGCTCCTGCCACTCTGCTTACCTGAAGTTTTATTGAGAAATATGGTGGCAATGAGAAGCTTCCATGGATCATGGAAGAGTGTTTCTTGGACCAGATTGAAAGGAGAACGTGGAGGGGTCCATTTTCTGAGGGCTTTCCTTCTGGGTGGGCCGGCGACTGTACAGGGGCAACACAGAAACATTTACTGGACAGAAAAGGACAGATTTACCTATTTAATTAAAAAAAAAAAAAAAAAGACTTTTGAAGCAGATTGATCTTTGTGGGGGCACTGTGTGCCCTCAGGCACAGCTGCAGCCAGAGCCAAGGCTGCCAGCCTCAAACTGCAAGGCACTTGCCAGAACATCACTTGATCCTGAGCCATCCTATCCCTCCCCCATAAAAAAAAATATTTCCCTAAAGAATACAATACCTTCTTTGCTGTATTTACTGGAAAAATATGGACTTGTTTTCCTTCTCTCCACTTGTGTTCGTGGGACAGACTCTTCTGTAAAGAAATAAAACCTCAGCATTAGGAAGAAGAACCAAGTTATTTTGCTGTCATGTTTCATACACCACTTTATGCTGTGATGGAAACAGAAGAAATTTCTGTCATGCACAGAACACACACATGCCCAAGATCTCCTGCAGGTCTCACACTGTAGAGCTCGAGAGCTTGGAACAGAAAGTTCCAGGTGTGACTAAATCTGCATTAAGTTAAACGCTGTTGGATAAAGAAATGAGACAGATTTGGATGTTAGAGCAGGTCAACCCAAACCAGAACACCTGGCTCAAACAGTCAGGACAGCTCCTGGCAGAAGGTGAGGGCTGGAGTCCCACTCTGCTCACACACACATGTACCTGGTGCCCCTCTGGCAGCTGTGCAGCTCATCCTGTCCCACGGCTCCGCATCCGCCTCGGTGTTGGATTTGACATCCCGCTTACCCACAGGCCCCCACTCTGGCTCCTTCCTTGTCTCCAGTCCGTGGGATTTCTCCTCAGCTGGGTCACTGCAGCCTGTCCCCATAGGCCCCTCCTCTGACAGGTGCCCCAAGTCTCTCTGGGAGCCAGCAGCCACTGACCTGAGCCGTGTGCCTGCCTGTGCCCTGGACACTGCTGACAGAGATCTGCCTGCACCCACAAGCTCAGCACTCAGATCACCCCCACCCTGGCTGTCAGCCCTGCTCCCGTCTGTCTGTCTACAGAACCTCTTGTTCTGAACACGCTTGGTCTGCCGTGTGCCACAGACTCTTCTCTGCCTCTTGCTCTGGGGGTCACCTTGGTTCCTCCTGTCTGAGCTCTTCTCAGGTTTTCTACTCTGGACACTTTTCCCACCTGCCCCCTTCCTTTTAGTTTTCAAACCCTCCTCTGGATCTGTGCCATCCATGACCAAATCTGTGCTTTCCAAAGTCGATGTAACATCTTCCAGCTGTCTATTCGCAGTGTGGATGTTCTGAATTCCAACCTTGGACCCATTCTGTGCACAGAGCTTCTGCACTTGGCTATGACAATCGTCCTTCTCCAGGTTGGTCCTCGCAGCTCTCGTGCTGCATCCCCTCACCCCTGAGCGTGTGCCTCCCCGAGGAGCTGTGAAATCAAAATCTGCTGCTTTCAGTGTCGTTTCTCCAGTTTTCTGAAGATACTCCACAAGTGCTCGTTTCGACCTCAGCTTCTTCCCTTCAGGGCTGCGGTAGGAAAGGAAAGAGAGCATGGTCTAAGACAAGAGGGCATGGTCTAAGACAAGAGGGCATGGTCTCAAGCTCTGCCAGGGGAGGTTTAGGTTAGATATTAGGAAGAAATTCTTTACACAGAGGGTAATCAGGCATTGGAATGGGCTGCCCAGGGAGGTGGTGGATTCTCCATCCCTGGATGTATTTAAGAAGAGACTGGGTGTGGCATCAGTGCCATAGTCTAGTAACTGTGCTGGCAGTGGACCACGGGTTGGACTTGATGATCTCAGAGGTCCTTTCCAACCCAACTGATTCTATGAAAGTAAACTAGTGACTTGTTCATTCTCTTGCTTTTTGCTGAAAAACTTATGGTACATTTAAAAAAAAAAACCAACGGCAGAAACAGTTGCTGGAGCACGTTTGTGTGGCTCGGCCAAGAAAGGCCACACAGAGCTGACAGCCCCCGGCCTCACCTGACAAAGTACACGTCGATCCTGCCGGCCGTCCTGCCCGCCCGCCTGCGGCTGCTCTCCCGCCGCCACCCGCGGGGAACGGCGCTGGGCCTGCAGGGGAACGAGAGCCCGGGTGACGTCCTGCTCGGGGGGGCCCGGGGTCGGCGGGGCAGGTCTGGGCCCGAACCCAGAGCCCCACAGGGTCCCGAACCCAGAGCCCCAGAGGGCCCCGAACCCAGAGCCCCAGAGGGCCCCGAACCCAGAGCCCCACAGGGTCCCGGTCCCGAACCCAGAGCCCCACAGGGTCCTGGTCCCGATCCCGATCCCGATCCCGATCCCGATCCCGATCCCGATCCCGATCCCGTCCCGTCCCGTCCCACCGTTACCCGCCCGTCACTCCGGCCGCCACCATTTCCCGCGCCCCGGTCACGTGACTCCCCGTCCGGCGCGAGCGCCCCCCGGCGGGGCGGCAGCGCCCCCTGTCGCGCCGGCCGCCCCTGCGCGCAGGCGCGTTGCCCATGGCGACCGGCGCGGGGCGAGCGCGGGCTGAGCGGCCGTGAGGGCCGAGCGGTGCTGAGCGGTGCTGAGCGGGCCCGGCTGTGCGGGACAGGGCCGAGCGGTGCTGAACGGGCCCAGGGCCGAGCGGTGCTGAACGGGCCCAGGGCCGAGCGGTGCTGAACGGGCCCGGCCGTGCGGGACAGGGCCGAGCGGTGCTGAGCGGGCCCGGCCGTGCGGGACAGGGCCGAGCGGTGCTGACCGGCCCCGGCCATGAGGGCCGCGCTCACCTGGCGGGACAGGGCCGAGCAGTGGTGAGCGGCCCGGGGACACCCGGCGTGCGGGGCGGTCCCGGAGGTTCACTTTTTCTGCCTCCTGACACGGGGTTTTTGGTTGGTTTGCTTCCCTCAGTATTTACGACCTCGCGTTCAAGCCGGATGGGACCCAGCTTATAGTCGCTGCTGGAAACAGGCTGCTGGTAGGGAAACCTTCCTGTCCTCTGTCCTCTGCAGCTGTATGAACGTGATTCCTTCCATATTAACTTATGAATATAACCTATCTGAAATCCCCTTATCTCTGCCAGCCCAGCCTCACAGCCACATACATATTAATGCAGGCCAACTCTAAAGTGATTTGAAGCTTTTTAATATTTCTTACCGAGTTTTAAGCTCTATTTCCAAAAGTAATGAGATTTAAGTTATTTGCATCCTCTCGTGCCTCGCCCGAGGTTTGAAATCATGAGCCTGCCCGCAGGCCTGGCACAGAGCACGGAGTGCGGGGGCTGTGCTGGTACAAGTTTCATTAAAATCTCTGTGAGAAGGGGAGAGGCTCAAATCCACGTCCCGCTGTTGTGGGAACCTTCAGCTCCAGCTGTTTGTGGGTCCCTGGAGCTGCTGCAAGAGCAGCTCCGGAGCAGCTGCTCACAGGTCCTGCAGAGCTTTGGGGTGGGGCAGGCGCAGGAGCTGCAGGGAGGGATGGATTGTAGAGTTCAGCACTGCAGGACAGGAGGAGTTATTTTCAGTGCTCACAGAATGGTGAATTTAGTGATGCTCCCTTGCAGTAATTATTACTTTTAAACATCTAATGTGGAGAAAGATGTTTAACAATAAGGTGTAAAAGATGAAAATAAGAGATAAAAAACCAGACGTAAAACAAGCTGCCAAATGAGCTGATGGGAAATCTCTCTTGTGTGTAATTTTCTAGTACTGATTCTTCTTTCTACCCAAGAAGTATCATGTTATAGAAAGCTGCTTCTATGCTTGAAAACGTTTCGTCTTGCATGAACTGTGTGCTATGCAAAAAGCAGGCACAAAAGGAAGTGCATAGTTTGTTGTCCCTCAGTAATTTTAAATCACAGTCCTCACCCTAGAAGCTTTCAAGGCTGGGTTGGACAGGGCTTGGAGTAACGTGGTCTAGTGGAAGGTGTCCCTGCCCATGGCATGGAGGTGGAACTGGATGAGCTTTAAGGTCCCTTCCCCTCCAAACCAGTTTGTGGTTCTGTGATTCACTGGAAGATTGTTCATATAAGTTCTTCTGTTTGTATGTTTTGTTTGGTTTTTTTCTCCCCATTTAAACAGGTATATGATACTTCTGATGGCACCCTAATTCAGCCTTTGAAAGGACATAAGGACACTGTGTACTGTGTGGCTTATGCCAAAGATGGTAAATATCCCTTTGGGGCTTTGTTAGTCTGGTTTGTGAAGTGCATCTCTCCCGTTTGTTATTGCCCGTTGAAAACGGAGAGATGGGCGTTGCTTCGGTCACAGCGTGGGAGTGCTGGGGTTTGTTCTTTAGCAGGTGCTGGGGTTTGTTCTTTAGCAGGTGCTGGGGTTTGTTCTTTAGCAGGTGCTGGGGTTTGTTCTTTAGCAGGTGCT
>JAWWLV010000024.1:305469-408826 GCA_035041135.1 Platyrinchus mystaceus | reverse complement strand
CTTTACCAGGTGCTGGGGTTTGTTCTTTACCAGGTGCTGGGGTTTGTTCTTTACCAGGTGCTGGGGTTTGTTCTTTACCAGGTGCTGGGGTTTGTTCTTTAGCGGGTGCTGGGGTTTGTTCCTCAGTGGAGGGTTTGGTCTGCTGTACAAGGTGCTGCCTGCAAGGTCACCTGGGAATCCAAGAACTGGCGTCCCACTGCTCTTTCAACTTCAGTTTAAGTTTAGTACTGGTTAAGTGTGTATTCATGGGTAATGTGAGGAGAGGGTTCACCCCAGAGATCCCTCTTTCTACTACTCACCGTTTTTCCCATAGTTCTTCTATCCTGGAGCTTTCTGATCTGATCCTTCACACGTTACCTGCTCACTGCAGACCTCCCTCTACTTCCAGTTCTGTCGTGGTCTCTGACTCTCATTCTGTGGGCTCAGAGGGCTCCCTGCAGCTGCTGCTGTTTGAGTGATGGGTGTTCCTGTGACAGTGTTCCCATTTTCCTTGTCCCTGTTGCCGTGAATCTCCAGCTTGGGGCTGGCAGCACTGGAAGGCCGGGTTGCTCACAGGGCTGTGGGAACGGTGCAGTAGAACCACTGGAGTTCCACATGGCTGGGGAAGCGCTGGCACATCCAGGCACTCAGTGTCAGCCCTTTTATTACTTGAGCCTTGTCAGGTTCAAGAACTTCTTGCTCTCTCTTTGACTGAGTATTGGTAGTGAAAGTGATTTTTGTACATGTGGGATTTAAATGATCTCCAATTCCTAGGCAAGCGTTTCGCATCTGGCTCTGCTGATAAAAGTGTGATAATTTGGACTTCAAAGTTAGAAGGAATTCTGAAGTACACGTAAGTGATGCCATTCAGTTCTGTGCCTCAAAAGCCGGTTTTGATTATGCACTGGTGCTCTCAAAGAGCACGAGCTGTTAGACTTGGGAGAAAGTTCATGAAGGTCAGAGAAAATGCCAAGGGTGGTAGGGGAGGGAGGAGGAACAGAACAGTTGAAGTGTCTGAATGAGGCAGGAAAGCAATTAAGGGGATAAAAGGGGGTGGGGAGTCGAAATAAATCTCTGAGTTTAGAGGGCTGGTAGAGAACTGGGGAAACTCAGAATGAGTCCGAATAAAATGAAACACAGTGTGACTATTCTTGTATAATAAACCATAATTCTGGTTCAAAGATCAAATTAAAGATGGATTTGGTACTTTTGGTATATTTCAGCCTTCTGGCTCTGTGTTTGTATCAGCCCTCTGAAGTGATAACTCAGGTTCTGTTTCAGACTGCACATTTATCAGGAGTTGGTTTGCACGAGCTGGTCACTGCACGCAGCCTGCGTGAGCACACTTGGTTTAGCATTTGGATGCCACCCTTAGTCACATTTCACAAACCACTATTGCTCTACAGTTTTAGCTAATCTTGATGAAATACACTGTATCCTGCCACTTGGAGACAATTTTTGTAAGGTTTATTACGGATTTACTTTACAGTAATAGCAGATTAACTTGATGTACTGTAAACCAATCCAGTTATTTTGGCATCTGGTAAAGCTTTTAACTCTCTTGCTGAAAGTCAGAAAAGGGGCATTTAAGAATGATTTATTGAAATCTGACTGCAACTTCATTCTAGGCATAATGACTCTATCCAGTGCATTTCCTACAATCCTCTCACTCATCAGCTGGCCTCCTGCTCGTCTGGGGATTTCGGTATGTCTTTTCCCTTGAACTTTTCCACTGCGCCAGTGAATACCATTACAGTTGGATAGCTAAGCTAGCCACAGATAGGTACAGCTCTGTATCTCCAGCAGAGATGTGACACAAAGCTATCTAAAGGCTCAGTGACATTGGATACTGATTTAAATCACTTAATCTCAGTGGGAAAGGACAGTGTAGTGAGGGGCCACAGGATAAAGCATGCTGCTCTGTTATAACTGGAATTTTTTGCAAAGACACCCTCTGATTTTTAGATGGATTTTTTTCCCATTTACTAATAAATAATATATATTTGAATGTCCTTCTAGCAGCAGACAAGACTTTGATGCCTTTGGAGTCCCAGCCAAGTTCTCTGACAATATTAGTTTCCAGTCTGAACTCTGGCTCATGCTTATTTTTCATTGGCTTCTTGTTTGTTTTCATCAAGGCTTGTGGTCTCCTGAACAGAAGTCAGTCTCTAAACATAAAACGAGCTGCAGGATCACCTGCTGTAGGTATGTTTTGAGGATTACCTTAAGTCACCTAAGTTAGTTTCAATACAAACCATTCCAACTAAGATGCAAGCTTAAAAAACCACGTTTTTTCCCCCCTTCTTTTTCAATAGCAAAATTTTTGGGTTGTATTTTGCTCTGTTTATAACCAAATTCTTCTGAAAGCATCAGAGAGGTGTTCTGGTCTCGAGCAAGTGTCTTATGTTCTCTGTCCCTCTGTTTTTCCATCTTGTGCAATAACAATAAAATTAAATTAGAGGAAAAATAATTGCAGTTTTTGTTTGTAGAGCTGTTCATCCTCTGTGCTGTTGGTGTTTTCACTTGAAGGAGGTATTACTGTTGTGGGCAACCTGAAGCAAGGGTTCATTAACTGAAGTTATCCATCTGACTGCAGTAGAGACCAGATTAGACCTCAGGCCCCCTCTGTCCCACACCAGGCAGTTCTATCTGATCATGTTATAAATGTGGTTTTTAAAGCATTCTGGTGGGCTGCCAACACTGCCATCCCCAAAATGGATCTGTGACTTAGCACATGTTACAAGTGTTGCAAGCAGATGATAGCTTTAATTTATTTTTTTTATTTCTGTGTATATGATAAAATGTTCTCGATGTAGTGCATGCTGTTGCCATAAATGTGGATTTAGATGCATAAACAAACTGTAGATTTACTGGCTACCTCTCAGAACTCCCTCTTAGAAATATATTTGAATCTACCATCCCTGTGTGAGTGTGCTGTACATCCTACCTTCCTGCTGCTTGTCTGTAGTAGTTTACTCTTCAATATGTGTGTGTTTTCTCAGCTGGACAAATGATGGCCAGTACCTTGCTTTGGGGATGTTCAATGGCATTGTCAGCATAAGGAACAAAAACGGTGATGAGAAAGTGAAAATAGAACGTCCCGGGGGTTCTTCCTCTCCAATATGGTCAATTTGTTGGAATCCTTCCAGGTAAATAATTTCATCCTTCCTTTTTTTTTTTTTGCTGAATAGATAATCCTTGGCTCACTGATTGCAGAAAGGCTTGACTTTTATCCTTGATGAAACATGCCGTGTACGTTACCTTTTTTAAGGGATCATATATTGGGGTTTTGGCTTTGCTGCCAGTCTTTAACTGAGTGGAGAAGCTGGGAACAAGTTCCACTTAGATTGTAGACGTGGGATTCTTTAGGTTGGAAAGCCCCCCAAGATCATTGAGTCCAGCTGTTCCCTCAGCACTGGCAAGGCCACCGCTGACCCGTGTTCCTAGGTGCCACATCCACAGGGCTTTTAAATCCCTTCAGGGATGGGGACTCCATCACTGCCCTGGGCAGCTGTGCCAATTCCTGACCATCCTTTCAGGGAAGAACTTTTCTCTGTGTTGCCCCTCCCCTGGCACAGCCTGAGGCTGTTCCCTTTCCTCCTGTCCCTGTTCCCTGGGAGCAGAGCCCGACCCTCCCCGGCTCCCCCTCCTGTCAGGGAATTGCAGAGCCAGAAGGTCCCCCCTGAGCCTCCTTTTCTCCAGGCTGAGCCCCCCCAGCTCCCTCAGCTGCTCGTGGTGGTCCAGACCCTTCCCCAGCTTTGTTCCCTTCCCTTGACATGCTCCAGCACCCTCAGTGTCTTTCTAGTGAGGGGCCCAAAGCTGACCCCAGGATTTGAGATGCAGCATCACCAGATCTGCAGAAACATTTCTTTTGTCTTTTTTACTGATTTTGATTGGTGAGTTTTTGGAGGGTGTGTGGGTGGGTTCTGTTTGAGCTGGGGGGAGATAGGGGAACTATTTTTTCACTTCAATTCAGAGAGAATATTCTCCCAAATATGTGAACAAACAATTGCTATTGCAGTAGGTGGCAGAATTTTTGGAGTAGAGTAGATGAAGAAGAGGAGGAGTCAGTTCGCAGCTATTTAGAGGAGATCCCAGTACTGGAATCCAGGCCTGGCAGTAGGCAGGATAGTCAGCCAGAGAAGAAAGACCACGAGGAACAGGAGGTCCCTTTCAACCTGTGAGTGAAACTTCCAAGGAACATATGTACCTCTGTTACCTAGAACAGCACTTTACAGGAAGGACCAAGGGCGGAGTATTATGCAGGGTACAACCTCAGATATTCAAAAGTTAGGAGGTTCTAGATTAATAGTTACCTGCATAGGCCTAGTTTGTTCTTCTGGTCTGTGTTCATCGTGAGATAGGTGTGTGCTACTCCTACCAGGTGCAAGTGTCATGCACAGAACAAAGGGAGGGGACTTGCTAACACTTGGCTTACCTAATGGGTTTTTTTGTCTGATTTTTTTTTGTTCAGATCCTGGCTAGAGGCATTATCTGCAGCAGAACATTCAGGTTACCACTCCTTTCCTAGGCAAGGAATTGTGGAGAAGGTGACTCTCCTGCTTTGCTTCAAGCTGAGCAGGTCATATCAGAGTACCAGAGTTAAATTGGACCTGAAGTCTTTCCGCAGCCTGCTGCTGGTCTCACATGAACACATTACACTGATAATTCAGTTCCCCCTTGCTCAGCTGTGTAGACTTGGATGTGACAGTGGCCTTGTACTCCTGTAGCTAAATCAGAACGTGGGCCCAGGGGCTTCATGTGTCAAGGGACCGTTTGCTCCACTGCTCCCACAGCTCCTGGTGAAGTGATGCCTCAAACTTTGAGTTACTCCTCTAGAGGAGACTGGTTTCTCTTTTATGTCCCCAAGTTGTCTTCCACAGTTTTCAGTTACAAGGGGTATCTGCTGTCCTTTCAGTTTGTGACTTTTAACAAGGAGCATACAGTAAATTCTGCTGTCCTACTACTTGGTTCTCTTGGAAATTTATTAATAAATTGCTGTAGAATTACTACTTCGTTTCTTTTATTTTTTTGGTAGAGATGAACGCAATGACATTTTAGCTGTGGCAGACTGGGGTCAGAAACTTTCCTTTTACCACCTGAGTGGCAAGCAGGTATGTCTTAAGAGAGTTTGTTCAAGAGTAGCAGGGTATTTCTGATTCTGTTTTGTGTCTTACATTCAAAGTGTTTGTATGCTGTTGCCTTATTAGTTACATTAAATGTCTTCTGTTTTCCTAGCCTTTTATGAGTCTTCCTTTTTCCTAACCCTTTCTCCTTCGGCCCTTGTTTCTCCCATGGCAGCTCAGCTGCTGTCTTGCAATTCTTGTATGAAGACCCTTACAACTTTGCTGACTTTAGTGACGTGGCTCACTGGTCTGTAGAGAACATATTGGTATTTTTTTCAGTGGTTAAAGGGCTTTTGTGAGTTGTTGCATTCTGAGCAGACTGGTTTGTGATTGGAAGGATTGTTGGACATATTTTAGAACTGTCTTTGGGAATTTTAAAGTAGCCAGTGGTTCTGGGTATTGAAAAGCTGTGCATAGATGAGACAAATGGTATCAGAAAATATGAAATGATTCTTTTGTTAACATTTTTGATGGTTTTTATTTTATTTTGCCTTGTAGATTGGGAAGGACAGAGAGCTCAGTTTTGATCCATGCTGTGTCAGCTACTTTACTAAAGGAGAGTATCTCTTGCTGGGAGGTTCAGACAGGCAGGTTTCTCTCTTCACGAAGGACGGCGTGCGCCTGGGCACCCTGGGAGAGCAGAACAGCTGGGTGTGGACCTGCAAAGTTAAACCAGACTCCAACTATGTGGTGAGTAGGGACATTTCTCTGACATTTCCACAGGGAATTTGTCACCTGAGGTAAGATCATACGTTTCAAACTCAGTTGCTTAGTTTAGCCATTCTTATTGAGGCAGCGGAACCTGAGCCGTGTCTAGGGAGGTCCTAGAACTGGAATTACAAATATCCTGCAGAAGTGAAACCTGGGCTCTAAGAAGGATGTAAGGAGCATAATAGCTGCTTTCACTGCATTTTGATTAAAAAAGAGAAGGGAAAAAGAATTTAAAATGTCAGCTAATAACTTCTGGACTGACCAAATCTAATTCCATGATGGGAAGAAAAGGCCTACAGGGCACTTGTCAGCCTGAAGTGCTGCACTCTGAGTCCTGTGCAAGTGAGAAGAGAATCAAAGTGAATTTAAAAATAAACAAACACCTCCCACTCCCCCCCCCAAAAATCTAACCAAAACCCAACCAAATAAACCTAAGCCCCCCACCCAGCATGGTGGTCTGTGTGGTCTCTGATGAGATCAGTCCTCATTCTGCCTGCACTTTTACCATGGTTAAGCACAAGTTGGCTGTAACTGGTATCCATCTATACATTATGCTGGAAAAAAGACGTGGTGCTCATATAAATACCACAAACTTTGCCAATTCTCATCTAGGTGTACCAATTAACAAATTATTTTTTTTCTGTGCTCAGGCAGTAGGATGCCAAGATGGAACAATCTCCTTCTACCAGCTGATTTTCAGCACTGTCCATGGCCTCTATAAGGATCGCTACGCCTACAGGGACAGCATGACTGACGTTATTGTCCAGCACCTCATCACAGAACAAAAAGGTAATTCCAGGCAGGCCAAAGCTTTGCTCAGTTGGTTTTGGGTTTTAATTAACATCCATCAGAACACTTGGGATATACTCTGCATGTACCTGACAGACTGTTGTTACTTCTGCAGACTTCTGCAGTCAAACTGTGGAACAGAGTTTGCAGGAGGTGAGTGTGAACTTGGACTGTGGAGGCTCAGTGCTGACAAGCTTAATGAAAGCTGTGGGGATTGGAGGAGGCATTGGGAGGGACAGGGGCTCTGAAGATAAGGTTTTAATCTCTGAAAATGAGATAAAAATACTATACATCATATTTAACTTTTTTTTCCTTACTCGTAGCCTGACGGGTTTCTGCTGATTTTGCTTCTTCATATCTGCTGGCTTTTTATGGCAAGGAGTCAAAGTACTGCTCCAGAATGTGCTGTTGACAAATCATAGAGGGTGATAAACTATGATGGGGATAGTAGATCACGTAGATGCAGAACAACAATCATATCTGAGCAAGAATGTGCTTTGAATGTTAAAGGTGCTTTAGAGAGATTCAGTTTTAACGTATTAGTCAGTTTTATGATTTCTGTATCTGTTATTTTCGTGTCAGCTTATACTGTATTGCTTTGGTGTTCTTTCCTTCTAGTTAGAATAAAAGGCAGAGAGCTTGTGAAGAAAATTGCAATCTACAAAAACAGATTAGCCATCCAGATGCCAGAGAAAATCCTGATTTATGAGCTGTACTCGGATGACTCTGCAGATATGCACTATCGGGTGAAGAAAAAGATTGTAAAGAAATTTGAATGCAACTTGCTGGTGGTGTGTTCAGATCACATTATTTTATGCCAGGTATGTGCCTTAAAAGCTAGACTAGTCCTGGGGTGTGTTCAGAGTTGAACACAGCTGGCAGGACATGACTGTCCCATGGGATGTTGCAGCTTTTCCAAGGCAGTGCTGCTGTGCTGTGCAGTGCTGACGTGCTGCTGGGCAGCTGCTGTGGCACAGCTCTGGTGGCTCTGGTTCAGTAAAACTGTCTGTATAGTGAATTTGATAAATTAGGATGGAATCCAAGGGAACTTTTTGGTGGGAGAGAACTACTAGAAAAAGTTTGGGACTGTTTGATTTTCTTTGTTTGTTCATAGCATTGGAAAACCTTAAAGAATTCACCCCATTAAATTGACTATTTGACTGTATGATTTTTATATGTAAAAGTAGGCACATCTGCTAGTATAGGTATAAATGTAGGACATCAGACACAGATTTCATCTTCACCTCCAGGCTGTATTTTATATCTTACTGTGTTCTTAGGAGAAGAGATTGCAGTGCCTCTCATTTAGTGGTGTTAAAGAACGAGAATGGTTGATGGAATCTCTTATTCGTTACATTAAAGTAATTGGAGGACCCTCAGGAAGAGAAGGCCTCTTAGTTGGCCTAAAGAATGGTCAGGTAACACATCATGTCTGGTATGTGCCTTTTCACTGCAAATAAAATCTGTTTTGTGCTCCAAGGGGGAGATGTTAAGAACAGCAGGCTCTTTTACAACCTAGAATTTTGACAGATTCTCATCTTGGGATTAAAAATTAATTACTTCTGTCTTTCATATTCTGTGACAGTAAAATTAATACAAATATGTTTAATTTTGTCTAAAGTCTGTGAGTTGTTAGGATCAACTGACAAAAATGGCGTTGCTGTTGAACTGAGAGCACGTTTGCCTTCGGTGGGTGTTGGGGGTGTGTACACCTCTCCTGATGATCCCTTGTGAGGGTGTGGGTGTTCTCAGGGTGAGAGTGCTGTGTGTTTCACACACCAGGTGGCAGCCAGAAATGTCCAACTGGAGCTCTGAGGTATTGGGGAAGTTGAGATCCTGTGTGTCTTCTGTATCTGTTATATATTCCTGTATTAATGTAACTGTTTAAGTAGTGGAGCATTCAGAATCCAGGATGTGTAGCATCTGATTTGTTTGTATAGGCTTGCAACCCAGAGCATGTTGTGGCAGCCAGTCTGCTCAAGAGACCTCAAACTGGAAGCATTTACTTAGCTCATAGTTTGACTCTGAAAAAATTTGCAATTGCACACTTTAAACAGCACCAAAATTTGTTCCTGTTACGCTGTTTCTGGTTATAGGGAGAAAAATGGGTGGAGTGACTTTGTTTCCCACCTGTCTAGATCCTGAAGATCTTTGTGGATAACCCCTTCCCGATCGTGCTGCTGAAGCAATCCACGGCCGTGCGCTGCCTGGACATGAGCGCCTCGCGCAGAAAGCTGGCCGTGGTGGATGAGAACGACACCTGCCTCGTGTACGACATTCATACCAAAGAGTTGTTGTTTCAGGTAAAAAGTAAAAGTTGTTGGGTTTTTTTAAAGGTGGGGCAGGAGAGCAGGAAGTAATTCAAAGCACAGAACATCCCCAAAGTGTTGCTGTGCAGAAATTCATGTAGCTGTCATTTAAACTATTAATCACATGTTGTGGGATTTAACTGTGATCTGTTTATCAAAACCACCCTTTCAGAGGTGCTAGAGAAGGAATGAGAAGACAGGAGATGTATGTGAGCAACCACTGAATAAAAAGCACTGAGACGTGACATTTTCAATTTAATTTAGAGCTGTCTCTCCTTTCCCTCTGAAGCATTATAGTAAATGAGCATGTTGCTTTTATCATTCGTGTGAACAGAATTAGAGTCTAAACATCTTTGTTTGTCATGTATTCCTAGGCTATAACGGAATCATAATGCTCCTTTCATTGGCAGTTTAGCAGTCACTCGCTGATGTTGCTTAAAGGTTTTCAGAGCACAGGGGATAGCAAGTATGGAGTGCTGCAAAGATAGGGTCTGTAACTTCCTTTGTGTAATGGGCAGAGAAATGATCAGTTAAATCTGCTAACTAGCAGTGTATTATTGTGGAATTTGGTTTTATGTTTGATAATAGAGATCATTAGTAAATCCATATTAAAGGAAAGACAATTACAGTTCTGTGTTAAAATATAAAATACATCCCTGTGAATCTGTTTAGGAATATACTAGGCTGTAGGATATTAAAAATGGAAATAATCAGTGTATGTACACACCAGGCTGTCTTAAGTCAAACATTCTAGCTGAAGGAGGCGTATTTCTTAGGAAAGATGTGATTGCATCTGTTGTAATCCTGAGTTGTTTTGCTCACTAGGAACCCAATGCTAACAGCGTGGCCTGGAATACCCAGTGTGAAGATATGCTTTGCTTTTCTGGAGGAGGATACCTTAATATCAAAGCTAGTAACTTCCCTGTCCACCAGCAGAAACTGCAAGGCTTTGTTGTGGGTTACAATGGCTCCAAGATCTTCTGCCTTCATGCTTTCTCTATGTCAGCTGTTGAAGTTCCGCAGGTAATCCTTTAATCTCATTAAGTGTTGCTTTATATCTCATAAACATGAATGTTTAGCAAGTGAAGAAGCTTTTCTGAGATTTACTTGTATTCCATTACTAAAATGATTGCAGTTCACACTTTCTTCATTGTTATTTAAGTTCTTTTGTATGATTTATTTTATTTTTGTTTCTTTAGCATTAATTAAGCTAAATTCCTTTTTGCTGTTGGTGATTGTTGCTTCCGATTCTCCCTTTCTACCTGCAAATGCACATAATCTCATGTAGCACAGGCCTTACCTCCTCGAATATTTTTACTGTATTCTTTCTATGTAACTTTTCTCCAGTTGTAATTTCATTTTTCTTATAAGTACATCCAATACTGTTTTACTGTTGCTTCATCGAGACGTGTTAAGGCAATATTTAAACTGTGTATTTTAGTCTGAATGTATGGTACATGAGTAGTCTGTATTCTAAATTTATGGATTGCCTTCCATAAAGTGCTGTTTTCTGTGTCATGAGAAGCAATGGAAGGGTCTAAAACAGTCCAAAAGACTCGATGCACCCAGGTGTGGGCCGGATTTGCTGCTGAGGGTCAGTGCAGGAGGCAGAACACCCTGTCTTGTATTGACTGGTGAACATGTGTGTTACAGACTCCCCTGTCCCCTGAGGCCCTATGCAGGTCCTTAACGTCCAAAGTGGTGGCAGCCACAGGATCACCAGGCCTGGAACACTCCTGTGTGCCTTTGGCACGCTCTAGAATACCAAGGTGCCACAGAATTATTGTGCAGTGCTTTTGGAGGGAGGGAGTACCAAAGAGTGTACAGTTTTCAGATAAATTGATAAAGTAACATAAAAATCAGTAACATTCTGCTGTGGTTGCAAACACAGGTTAAGGTAGTGGTGCTTCAGTGCTCCCTGTTCACTCAGAGGGCTCCAACTGTGTCCGCAGACCCACATCTGTCTGTGTGTGTGTCACCGTGCAGCAGTTGGCAGTTCCCCTTTTAAATTCCCTTTAAGGCAGGTCCTTGAGGGCCTGAGTGTCTTTTGGGCCTATTAGTCACAGTCTTGGTAGAACAGCTTTGTCATCAGGGTTGGTGCAGAAGGGTTACTTCCTGTAAACCTGGAGCCTCTTCTGTGTGTCTGGATGTTTCCAGGGACACATCACACCAGGCAGTGGTGCCACTTACACATGCTCTTGGCCTTTGAGAGTACACTGCTCCTCCTTTGCTCTGCTTCCATAGTATTGAAAAAGCACAGTGTGCATCATATTTAGCATGTCCAATGCCCTGAAGAATTCACATTCTTAACCACTTTCTAATATGCAAGGAACTGAAGATTTCAACATGGATGAGTTTGTAATGTAATTAACACAGCTTGTCTAAAGATATGATAATAATCACCCCAGAATGCTGTTCTGTCTGTATACAAAACCCAGATGTTTATTCTCTGGGCAGCTTATAATGGTTGTGTTTAGAATATATCTTTTCCTTCCCAATGTATGTAGAGAATTTCACTAATATATCTCAGTATTATGCTTTCTAATACATGTTTTTTCCTTGGCAATCCTCAGTCTGCACCCATGTATCAATATCTGGAACGAAAAATGTTTAAAGAAGCCTATCAAATTGCATGTTTAGGAGTGACTGATGCTGACTGGAGAGAGCTGGCCATGGAAGCCTTGGAAGGGCTGGAGTTTGAAACTGCTAAAAAGGTAAAGAAGTTATTTACTCATTGAGTAGAAAGCTTGGGGTTTACATTTAGATATTTATCTGTGTGTGTGTGTATAATGTATGTTTTATGACTGGAATACAAGTGATACTCCTGGGTCACTGTCTTGTCTCTAGTGTGTTTGTTGTTCCACAAACAAATGGGTTTGTTATATACTAAGGATGTTGAGATGAGGTTCTAAACTGAAATCTAATGTA
This sequence comes from Platyrinchus mystaceus, assembly GCA_035041135.1. Taxonomy (NCBI): domain Eukaryota; kingdom Metazoa; phylum Chordata; class Aves; order Passeriformes; family Tyrannidae; genus Platyrinchus; species Platyrinchus mystaceus. The sequence goes on along the minus strand of JAWWLV010000024.1, from coordinate 396,984 downwards.
TCTTTCTAGATAAATGCCATGTTCTAGATCAAAGTGTTCAATGCAAAAGAAAATGGTTTCAACTGGAAAATGTGTTAATGAATTTAGGGAAGCAGAACTGGAAGTCGTTCAGCAGTGCCCACGGGGTGGCAGCAGAGGATGCTCAGCTGGCTTTGCACCTCCCCTACAGCACCATCCCCCCTGCTCTAAACTTGCCCTTTTTATTCTCCCTAAATATTTAATGTAACCTCAGTACATGTTTGGAGATTTCCCACTCTTTCTTATCTACCCATTAACGTTCCGTGAAGGCAGTGGGATGGGATGGCATCATTTCTGTCCTTTTCTGCCTGGCATGCCTTGCTTTGGGGAGTGGTCTACAAATGGGCATAGGCTGAAGAATTAAGTTTTCTATGGCATAAAATACTCCCTATTTTCTTTCACCACCTCTGCTCAAATAAGAGAGGGCGAACTGAGTTCAGTGTCATAAATATTGTATGAAAGACAAAACATTCTAAAAATACCCCGGGAATGGCTGTAGTGATAGACATCTTTTAATAACGGATTTTTTTAAAAGGAAATTAAATACTTTTTTTTTTCTTAAGTGTAGGCATCAGAATAATTCCAGTTTCATGGATGGCTTTATGCAAATAGATACTCTTAAAAAGAAGTTTTGAGTGCCTCCTTGGAATTTTAAAGTAGTGCCCTCTTAGAATTAGAGCGGATTAATGCGAACAAAAGCAGCTTCTTGACATTAAAGGCTCTCATAGTTCCTAGTCCGATCCGATGTAAGCAGAATATTCTGTGCCCTCTTAAGCGTTAGTTTGGTTGGAAGTCTTGAGTGTGCAGCCCAAAGAGTTAAATTTCTGTTTTGTGATGCATGTCAGGAATAAGTGCTGAGCTGTTGCAATCGCACATGACTTTGCCACTTGAGACTTTGAGTTGCACATTTATCTCCATTTGCAAAGATATTACACTGTCTTGCAGTACTTCTGTCGTCTTCTTACTTCCTTTTCCTTTCCTCTCTCTGAGCTCCTTTCATGCTGGATTTTCAGAACGGTTTAAAAACCAGAAGTATGTGCAGCAGTCATTGACAATATGATCAATTATGTGTCCTGCCTTGTAATACTTTCCTGAAATTTCCTTGTCTGTATCACACCTTGCATCAAAATGCAGAAGCTATAAAATAGACAGAATAAAAGGATGTACTGTTTTAATTGCCGCTTTGTTTTTCTTGAGGGACTGACATGCACAGCTGCCAATCACTGCTGTGCTGATCCTGGTCAGTGCTGAGCTGTTTGGGTCATACCTTGGATTCTTTACTGTAACGACTCTGGATGCAGTTGTAGTCAGAGCCCTTCAGGTTCAGGACTGGACAAACCCAAACCCAGCAGAGTTCTGCCTGTCCTACTTACATGAAGACAGCTTGATTCATGCATAACAGTATTTAGATTTTTCTGGCTTTTCAAGCTAATGTCTTTTATTCTTTTTTCTTCTGTTACTTCCAATAGGCATTTACCAGGGTACGAGACCTTCGATATTTAGAACTGATCAGCAGCATAGAGGTAAGAGACTGTTCAAGATAGTGTGTTTTCTTGCACTTACTACTGTGCCAAAATCGGTACTTTCTGGTTTGGAGGGACTTTTGTTTGGATAGTGCTTCTGACTGTTGGAGATGTGTTTGGAGTGAAAAATCCTGATTAGCAGAGGTGACTCAGATTCTAGTCATCGGACTGAAACTCCATGGAATGGGGGTGTGGAACAAGAACTTCTGAAACTGTCTTCAGGAAAACAGGAGAAATGTTCAGTATTCTGTTAATAATAGGTAGAATACTACTGTGCTGACAGAGCTGAGTACAGAATACTTCATAAACATGAGTTCGTTAAGCCTTTCCCTACCCCCTGGAGGTAGGTAATTACTACTATCTCGTCTGTGCAGAGACAGAAACAGGCCCAGAGAAACGAAATGACAAACTCAGGGTCTCATGACAAGTCTGTGACGACTGGAAATAGAATTTGGGATTCCATACTTCCATACTGTGCTCTAATCCTTCCTCCCTATTCTTTTCACACTTCTTGGTAGAATTTCACCGAACAATAACTGTCTGTCATGAGCACTTGAAAAGACATGGATCACCCTTGTCCTGCAGAGTTGGCTTGATAATGCTTACAGATCTGCAGGAGATGGCATAAAGGGAATTCCTCTTTCTTCTGCTTATTAGATTTACACCTTCTCTGAAAAGATACACTCCTTGTCTTCATGTCTACAGAGCTGTCATGCTGCTGTCAAAATGCCAGCTGCTTGCCGTGAACTTTTCTCTAACACAGGACAAAGTTCTGAATTAGGAGCCCCTTCTTTTTGTTTTTTTTTTCTTCTCAAGGGTAGGTAGGTAGCTGAGAGTGTTTTCTCACCAGTACTAACCTTTCTTTTCCGCATATGCTTCTCCAGATCAGCATCTACTGAGGATTTTCTGGATTTGTTATGTCATATTCTGTTTAATGAGAAAGATTCCCCATGTAAATAGGCATAAACTTACTTTCAGACTTCTTGAAAATGCTCCTTCTGCAGTGAGTTCTACACCCCGCTCACTGTCTCCTGTGGAGGATCCGATTCCTTTTAGGGCTTGTAGGGGTGTAGCTAAGCACACATGTTCCATTAATGTGATGGCTTTCTCTCAGTAATGACACTTTTTTTTCCTAATTGATGACAGCAGGAAACATAGCTGCCATCTCTATCTGGCAGGATTCTGTGGAGTCTTTAAATATGGCGTAACAAGTCCTCTGATTATTTGTTTAACCAAGTTTTTGAAGGGAACTGTCAACACCAGCCCGGTGTCTGCCCAGTCAGTAAGTGTGACAAGGAGGAGAGATGGCTGATCCCCCTTTGGCAGCAGAGGATTGAATTTGGATCTTGTGGAATAGTTTTCCCCTTGCGTGCAGTTTTCTTTAAATTCAGTTCATAGCCCATGACGTGGGCTAATAGCAGTAATAATTTTATCCCTAGCAGGGTAGTGATGTGAGTCTGAGATACAGGATATAGCACACGCATTAAAACACACACACTCGCACACGTGTGTGTCTGTGTCACAAGTCCCTCACAGTCAGGGTACTGCTGTGCTTTCATTCATGGGAAGGGTTCTCAGTGGCACTCTGCCCCCGTGCTTCCTTCCCAGGCAGTCGGAGTGAGCAGTTCTGATTAGCAGGAGAGCATGTGCAGGTGCTCTGGAAGCGACTGCTGCTGACCTGAATCCATGAGGTCTTGTGTGTGGGGACAGTGGAGGTGACACTGGTTTGTGTTCAGAGGCCGGTTAACATACTTTCTGAATCTGCTTAGTGCTGGCAATTATCTCCCTGTTTGTCATCCCACCCGCACATATTGTTAATTTAGCCAAATTATATGCTAGTGAGTTTGTACAGGAGAAAATGAGGAGCCCATCAGATGCCTTTTTTAAAATAGCCTGGCATAATGATAGCATGTGTTCATTTTCCTGTGTGAAATCAAGAGAAGTGCTTCTTCATCACTTTAGTTTGTGTAGTGACATTTAATTTTGCTCTTCCTAATTTTAATTAAGAAGGGATTTAATCCTTTAATTATAAATTCACCAGAAATGTAGGAGAGGCATAATTATGATATCCCGTTAGAGGTTTTTAATTATTAACAGTTAAAATCTAAGCTTGAAAGTCTAATTCCTTCCTCAATGGCTATTTCTCACTTAGGTGCAGGTCATCTAGAATATTTTCTACATCACTCTTCAAATTTTCTGGTTTCGCAGGAGCGGAGGAAACATGGAGAGAGCAACAATGACCTGTTCCTGGCAGATGTTTATGCCTACCAGGGAAAATTCCACGAGGCAGCGAAGCTGTACAAAAGGAGCGGCCGAGAGAATCTGGCTCTCGAGATGTACACTGACTTACGCATGTTCGACCATGCCAAGGTAGGACGCGGTGCCTGGACATGTGCATGCAGAAATATTGATGCACCTGTAACTGCTTTCAAAGTATGATCCTACAAAAAAATTGGATGAAATGTGGGCTTTGAATTTCAACCTTGTTTTCTCAGTTAATTGATTTGAATTTGTTTGGCTTATAAGGGGAGAAATGTCTCTGTCCTGGGTGTATTGGTGGCATTTTCCTTCAGTCTGCTACCAAGGCAGCAGATTGTGTTTTGTAGAGTTTCAAATGTGACCATGGAAATTCAGGGCTTTTCAGTGGATTTTTTTATTGGACACCACCAATGGTGACTCTTTCAGTGTGGTTACATAGTATTATCCATAGTAATTTTCCTTTTTTAAAAACTAAGAATTTTGGTTTTATTACTTTTTCTTCCCCATTATCTTGCTCAAGAGTCCCTTTTTATTTGTTTGTCCTCCAAAGATGATAAGGTAGTACCTGTGCAAAGTGGAGGGCAGTGCACCATGTCTTTAGTTCACTTCTGTATTATAATAAAAATATTTTTCTGTCAGAGCCAGTTCTATATTAATGCACTTTATAAAGTGTATAACAATAGTAACCTGGAATATTTTTGTTTACTACAGAATTTTATTTCAAAGATTCGATGTCTTGGCTGGTTTTTTTTCAACTCTGTTTCCATGTAGAAATAAATTGAATATGGTTCTAAAAAGTGATGTTTATAAGGTGATAAGAAGCATTACTTGGCTTTTAAGTCTTCTGTGGTGTCTTACCAAAATCCCTGAGAATGTATGCACTGTTTAGTCTCATTCATCTCTCATCAAAGCCTTATTCTGCCCAGTCCAGGACAAAGAATTCACCATGACATGCACAGGAACTGTTTTAGCACAGATTCCCCAAGCCATGCTGCAGAGAGATCTTTTTCTTCCGAGAGCTCAACAGAAACACTTGTGGGCTTTGCTGATGTAAGCCCGACTTCCGCTATTTTTGGCTGCTGAGTCTTTGTTAGCTTCAGTGTTTTGGCTCGTCTTGAACATAAATGTAATTCATAAGGAAAAATGTTCCCATAAGTCTTCGTAAGAATCTTTTAGCTCTTGGCTGTAGTCATGTCTATATTTAACCAGCAGAGAGCAAGAGCTCTCATGGCTCCTGTCCTTCAGAGTGACTCCATGCAGAGAACTTCAAGGTACTCCATAGCTCGTGAAGGCAGCTTCTTGTGCAGAGAATGCATGGGAAATGGAAGAACTTGTAAAACCCCCTTGTTTGCCAGTTATTTATCCAAGGAAAGACACATGGGGGAGGGGGGTGTTTTTCTGTGGTGTTTTCTCTAATGTTGCCAGAATTATGCAAAGGGACCCACAGAACCTGGTTTCTTGTGCTTGGCTTTGATGAGGTCTGGATAGAGGATCCAGACCGGAGGCAGAGGTTGGGAGTCCTTTGATATCTGGTCACAGGCTCATTATCACAGCACCAGATCATTAGTTACTGACAACTCACAAAAAACTCTTTATACTGTGAGGAGCTGAGCTGTTGATTTTGAACTTATTTTGGTGACCTAAGCTGGAAAACAAGTCGTTCCAAGGAGGTTGTTCGACTCGTCTCTTTGCTCCGGTTTTCCATGTTCGGAGGCTATTCCCTGGAGCAGGGCTGTGCTGCAGGAGATAACCCTGCAGCTCAGTTAGAGCTGGCACAGGTGGGATGCAGTTCTGTACCTGGCCCCTGGCTGCTTTGGGGAACTGCTGAATTGTGGTGGGGGAGCAGATGTGGTGGGTGGGGGCTCCTTGCGGGGGTTTTGCCCATTTGTTGCCTTTGGTTTGGTTTCTTTTAAACCTCAATCAGAATTTTCCAGAAACCCAGAGGCTAAGGTAATTTTCCATTCTTTTCTTACCTGTCATTTTGCCTCTACTCTGATTTTTCATTTGATAGAAGCTGTTTAATGGATAGTAGCCTGTTCTGTTAACAGACAAAATTGCCTTTAATCAATATTCTGGTGTTGAAGGGTTTGGGCTTTTTTTTTTCCTGGCACATGATGTCAACAGATGTGAACCATATGGTGCCAGGGCTTCAGTATTGGCAGAAGAAGCTGAACTAACTATTAGAAATATTTTCAAAATGGTTGTCATCGCAGTGTCCAGGCTTGGTGTCTGCATTCCTTCCACAAGTCCAACCAGTGCTTCAGAGCACTCTCACTTCTGAGCAACTGTCATTCTGTCCTAACAAAAGAACTTTTTTTATATATTGAAATATAATTATCAAGTGTCTTTGCAGAAAACAAGATTTTAGCCTTTAATTTATTTGTGGTGGCGCGTCCTGATGCCAGTATATGATTAAGTGCGTGTGCTGTTGTTCACTGAGCATGGGCTGGTGCTGGATTGTCTTTGAGAGTGAAACTGTACCTGCTTGGCTTGGAACAGAAAATCTGAAATTTGGAATTAGTCTGTTAGAGTCTTTAGAGTAGGATTCTGTTGTTTTGGGAATGCCTGTTCCTGACAAGCTTGCAAAAATCATAACTCCTATCCACTTAACCAGGCTCAGCAGAGAGTAAGTGGGGACATAGGAGTTGACTCTGAGGCACCTGCATTGTCCTCTGGGCCTGCCCAGAATCTCCTGCTTTTTTTTTTAATTGAAAACTGTCTAAATGGGAGACTTGCCGTTGTTTCCTCCCAGAAATAGGGCCTTGATGACGAGCTGCTGCAGGCTGGCTCAGTCCATGTTGCTCTCTATGCAGTACTTCTGTCTTTAGGAGGCATCACAGTGTTCATTACAGAAGCCTTTATGTATTTTAGGGTTCGACTGTAACGACTTTTGTGACCAGAAGGTAATGCAGACTTTTGTATTGCACTGTTCCAGGATTTTCTGGGATCTGAAGACCCCAAAGACACAAAGATGCTAATAAAAAAGCAAGCAGACTGGGCCAAGAATATCAATGAACCGAAGGCAGCAGTAGAGATGTACCTCTCTGCCGGCGAGTACATGAAGGCCATAGAAATCAGCGGGGACAACGGCTGGGTGGATATGTAGGTTTTGTGTCACCTCAGAGATAATATAATAAACCCTTCAATGAGTTATTATTAATTCTGCATAATTTTAAAATAAGACAAAATATGTTTGGTATCTGCCTTTGTTTATATAAAATTGAGTATTTGAAGCACATCTACAATTAAAAATGTTTTAAAAGTTGCATATGTTTGGAGGGTAGGGCCATAAATATATTACAAAAACAAATGCATTACAGCAGTGAAGAGTATGTATGGGTTCATCTGCAGTATGAGACTGTCTAAAATAGATATGCCTCAAGCTTCAGTGATCATCACAGCAGTGATTGTACCTGCTGCTGTTTTCAGCTGTTCAGGATAGTCATCTAGTGGATAGAGAAATCACCTGGAGCACAGAGTCCCCAGAAATTCCGGGGCTACTCCTGTCACTTGTTATTTCTCCTTGACTTGCGGTAGACGACACTTTGGGTCATCTGCTGAGCTGCCATAAGATCATGGCCAGGCCCCTCTGCAAGGCCCCTTGCCTCTGTTTTGCTGTGTGGCACAGGAGGTGGTGTTTATTCAGAAGTCTCTTGCTCAGATTAGGGTTGGGAAGTGTGTCCCACGTTACTTGATCACGTAGGATATACTCCCTTCTGTCTGTCTGCACAGCTCTGCAGAGAGTGAGGTGTGGACTTGCACAGGTGAGTGAAGAGTGAAGAAAGGGGATTGAGTTTGTAGAAAAAAAGGCATTTGGAACATTTACTGAAACTGTTCAAATGGTGTTGCATGGTACTACTATTACACTATTTATTAAATGTTAGCTGATTAAAGGGGAAGTTATGACAGTAATTAAAAGGCGAAGCACGAATGCAGAATCTGAAACATCTGCCTTCTTTTTGCTGGGTCTAGGTTAATTGAAATTGCTCGAAAACTGGATAAAGCTGAGCGGGAGCCTTTGGACAAGTGTGCCTTCTATTTTAAGCAGCTTGATAACCCCGGCTATGCCGCAGAAACCTACATGAAGGTTGGTGACCTGAAAGCATTGGTCCAGCTCCACGTGGAGACTCATCACTGGGAAGAAGTAAGTGTGCCCTTGATTTCTGTGTTGAAAACCTCTACTTCTTACTGTCTCTGGTTGCAACAAAAAAGGAGATGAATGTCTGGCTACACTGGCATGGTAGAGAGGGATAAGCAGGGAGGGAGGCTGCTGAAGGATTCGGAATATTTTAGTTAATTGTGTATGCCAGCATGCGTTTGTTGGTGGTGTGGTTTTCTGCAAGTGAATCTAAACTGCATTTATAGTGTTACTTCTATTCCTTTAGAAGATGAATTCAGTAAAAATAAAAATATTTTTTGTCTCTTGCTGTGAAATCTACTAAATTTCCTAGATAATCTCTCTCAACTCTCCCTGTTTCAATAGCCAGTCTGTTATTATGCTTAGCTTCTTGTCTTTTGTTGATTGCTTTTTATTTTAAAACACATTAGTTTCATACTGGAGAAAATATGGATTACACTCTCTATTTTGTGCATACTTTATTGTGAATTTGCTTAGAGCTGAAGAATTGATCCCATGGAATATTCTAAACCCTTAAACTGTTTAAACCATGCAGTATTCTAAGAATGAATTTTTTACTTACCTCAGGCATTATCTCTGAGTGAAAAGCATCCTGAATTCAAAGATGATGTCTATGTCCCTTATGCCCAGTGGCTGGCAGAGAATGATCAATTTGAAGAAGCCCAAAAAGGTGAGAATGGCACTGACAGATGACTCCACATTTATTCCGTACTTGTCCGATACAGACTATGCAGACTCTTCCCTGGAGAGTTTCATATCAGTGGGATTCAAAACCAAATGTAATCCATGTTTTCAAACTGGTCTTAAAGTAACTGGAAGTTTCCTGATTTTATAGGAAAATGTGATGGATCTATCAAAAATAATGGCATCTAAATACAGGTCCAGATTTTCTATCTTCTTGCATATCTGAGTGTGGCATGTAGCAACAGTATTTGGCATGTAATCTGAACTGTCTTAGTACCATTATTACTGTCTTAATATCATTGTTATCCCACTAGAATTCAAAATGTGGCAGCCAGCTTTATCAGTCAACCTGAGTGGAAAACGTAATTTTTCCTTGTATTTAAGTGGGATTTGTACATATAAAATTTTCCTGTTTCTTTAAGGTTTTCATGGGTTTTGTTAGGCTTATGAAATTACCTTTAAACAGAACTGGCAGCTTTTCATCTTGTGGACAGACTTCAAAATTCAGTGTGTAAACTGTTCCAGAGGCAAGGAGCAGTTGAAAGGAGCTCTGGGTGGAGGCAGCAGGGTGCAGCGCTTTGCTTGGGTGCAGCTCCATGTCACAGCTGCACCTGCTGTTTCCTGAGCCAGCTCAGATGCAAGTGTGAAACTGCACTGGCTTAGAAGGGCCCAGGCAGGGAACAAGCCAGGCCTGATCCATCTACACACAAAGCTAGTCTGTGTCTTGGCACCAACACTTTGAGCACCTGGTTTGGGGCAGTGTGGTCATTTGCACTCTCTAAATACAGGCTTTAGTTCCAGTTTGCTCCACAAAGCTCGGTGCTGCTGTGGCTCAACAGGTGTAGGTGCCCAGAGCTGGGTGAGCCAGAGGTCCTCGTGTGGCTGTGTGAGGTCTGTTTCTAGCTGAGCTGGCTGCACTCAGGGGCAGCTGTGCTGTGGGGTCGGGTTTTGGGGGGTTGGTTCCCCCTCAGCCCCATTTCTTTCTATGAAGACTGTTTGTCAAATGAGTGTTTGCCAAGTGAGAATTCAGGATGTTACTGTGTTCATCAGATAAAGAGGTGCTGTTAGTAAATGACAGAATATAGCCTAAGCTGTACTCTTTCAAAGTATCTAGCATTACGCACCAGAGCACTAACTTCAAACATTTATTTTTTGTAGTTTTGAGTGAAGTTCTGGTTTGCAGTATTTGGAGATCTCTGTTGTTTGCACAGAGATCTAATCATCACAGTATTTTCACTCTTTTCTTTTTAAAAAACCCGCAGCAACCAGCATTGTACACAATCTGTGAGCTCAAGAGCTGCTGAGACAGTGCAAAAGCCACAGAATACCTACAGATGCTTCTCATGTTCCATTAGCGTCGCTGCTTTCAAGGAGGAAAATACCAGTGTATAATCCCTTTTATCCTGCCCTGGATAGACTATTTGATATGGACTGAATAGACTGGTCTCAATTCAAAAACATTAATTTCCGTTAATTGATATAATCACACTGTAAAGCTGTCTTTGTTTTGGGTTCTGTAGCGTTTCACAAGGCTGGCAGGCAGACAGAGGCTGTGAAGGTGCTGGAGCAGCTCACGCACAACGCTGTGGTTGAAAGCAGATTTAACGATGCAGCCTATTATTATTGGATGCTTTCTATGCAGTGCTTAGACATAGCCCAAGGTAAGTCACTGAAAGGAAGTTTGTGCTTGTTACCTTCTCATCCATGTAGACAAACAACTCCTGCACTGTGATAGCATTGCTGCCACTGCTTCACTGCTGAGTGTTTTGGTTTGGGTTTTTTAATGCTATGCATAACTTGGGCTAGTACTATTTTTGTAGTCCCCTGGTTTTCACATGTGCTAATTTAAAACAAATAAACAAACCAGAAACATCAGCAGGCATAAGGCTCCTTCTGAAATCTGTCTGGGATCAAAATTGTGCCTCCTGGGACCAGGTATCCTCCTGCACCTCCTCACCACACCCGCTGCCTAGAAGGTGACTGGAGGGTTAATGTGCTAATAAATAAAAGATTATGTTGGAGAGTAAGATGCATTAGTGTTCAAACATAGGTTGGTGAGGTACTTTACAGATTATTTCTGCCAGCAGTTAAAACTCATTGTTTGTTACCTGTCATCTTGTCTCCTGAATGTGTTTCACTGGGAGAGGGGTGGAGCCAGCAGTTAATAGGTGTACTTTAGTGATAATAAATACAAAAGGTTGGGAATACTGCCTTTTGCTTGGTGCTCTAAGTACCTTTGTTTTTAGTTCAGCTGATCTGTCACCCCTCAGATGTTTGAGATGCACACTTTTCCAAATGGCTTAGTAGTAGTGTATTTGATGTTTGTGAAACAAGTGTTTCAAAACTAATTTTGTTTGTAAATCTGGAGTTCTGAAGGAGGTTTCCAGGGGTGCACACCTGTTGCTTTCTTCCTGTAGCTCAGCTATAGCCTCTGGCTGTGTCAAACCACTGACATACTATTCTGTGTTTTGCCATGCTTGTTTTAGACCAGAAGTTTGCTCAGAAAAATAGCAAGTCTGTGCACATGTGGTTTGCATGGGTAGATGGGGCACACTTGACCTGGTACATACCTCCTCTGGAAGTGCTGCTGCTAAAATCGTAACAGGCTGTTTTCTTCCAGCTCAGTCTCATGGACTCCTCTTGGAGACTGACACCAAATCCTTTGCCTCCCGCAGAGAACGAACATCAGAAGACTGAAATGTTGCAGAAGTTTCATCACTTCCAGCATTTGGCAGAAGTTTACCATGCCTATCACTTCATTCACAGATACACTGTAAGATACTCACTTCAGAATTGTGTATTTATGCTTCCTGAGCTTTTTTCTGAAGGAGTCCAGAAATAACTAGGAATAATTATTGACTTTTCAGGCAATTAAATATTGAGTGTAGATTAGTAATACTGTATAGTAACTTTATTTATTTAACTTTATTTCATTATACAGTCTTCAGATGTACATTCTGTACAAGAACTTGTGTTGCCTCAGCCCCTCACAGCTGCACTGCAGTTGGAGCAGGGCTGTGCCTGTCTCTGGGAGCAGTTGCTGTGCTGATGGCTGACCTCCTGTGCCCGGCCCTTTTTGCTGGTGGTATCAGTTTGGTCCCATAGTGACCTGAGCCCCTGCTCCTGCACAGGCCAGGGTCAGCTTTTCCCTTAGTCATGGGAAAACAGGGTTGAACAGAGGAGGGCATCCTAGGGATCCCCCAGCCTGGGGATTCCTGCAGAGTGGTAAGTGTGTCAGGGATATGTAGTCACGAGTGAGGAGTCCCTGCTAATTACAGCAATTACAGTCATGTTGCCATCGCTGTTGGTAAAAATATCTGTTGTAAGAGATTTGAGAACCTTAGCTCTGTGCCCTTGCCCAAAAGAAGACTCTGTGCTGTAGAGTCTTTGCTGCTAAACTGCTTCAGACCTCACAGCGCTGGAGACTCTGCACTGTAGCTCTGCAGCCTGGCCTCATTTTTAAATAACCTGTTAAATGTTCTGGTTTAGCTACACGGATCTTTCTGCATGTATCAGGCATGAGCTTTGGTGATAAAGACATGCAAAAACCACTTGCTATATTCTGTCAACACCTCTTTTTGCAACAGCATGAAAGAAACCCAGTACTGGAGATGCCTCATGCTAAGTGATGTGAGTTGTTGGTTTTCCAGCTTAGAAATGTTGTGTCTGTGTTTTTCATACCACAGGAGGAGCCTTTCAGCTTCAACTCGCCTGAAACCCTCTTCTGTATTTCCAGGTTTCTGCTTCACAGCTTAACAAAGGAGACTCCTTTGGGAATCTCAAAAGTGTATCCTTTTGATATACAAAATCTAGAAATTATCATGTGAGATACATGAAAGGAATAACTGCTGTTTGTCCAAGGAAGGGATCTCCTAGAGGGAATCTTCAGTGTCAGCTATTGGTTGTCAATAATAGAAACTAACTTTTGTCCCTGAGCAATAAACAGTATCTTCAAACCATTGTATGCTGAGCTGCACTGGCTTTTTGTTGTTGATTTTTTTTTTGTTTTCTTTTTTAATAGTTTTGGAAAGCTGTGCACATGAACTAACATGTAGCTCAAACCACTCGCCCAGTCTGGTGTGTCATCTGTGTCAGAGGAGCAAGTGCTAGGACAGCAGTCACTGCCACGGGATGCTGGCTCTGAATCTCAACAGTGTTGTTGCAAAGACACTAAACTGAAGCACGAGGAGGGGAAACCCAGGAGCTTCTGCTTCTTGTGAGGCTGGTGTGTGGTGTCTGTCAGGCCAACATCTGCACGGCTTTGTCAGTGCATAGTGAATCTCTGGAGAGTGCTCTGGAAATGGGCTGTGTGAAATGCACCTTTCTGTAAGAGATAACAGGAAGGTCACTGGATACCAGAGGAGGAGAACTGATCATCTTGGTTTCACTTCATTTCTGGCTTTGGATGGGATGTTAGATTTCCTTTTCATAACTTCTTCACGTACAAATGTATAATCTTCCATAAATTCTTGGATAACAAGCCTTGTGATCAGTAGATCTAAAAAGCAGTTATTGTTTCACACTGGTGAAAGGGAAGGACAGCCCTTGGTCAATGGCATGGAGCACATCATTTCCAATCACATCAGGTGTACTTGCTTGGTGTCAGTGGGTTACTTGTTTTGTAAAAGATTTTGGGCCTTTTTTTGGCTTGGGGAAAATTTATGCACCCCAGAATTACTAAAATGTTGCAGATGGAGTCAGAGTATTTAACCACAGCAATGTTTATGTAGGGTCTATTCCTTACCTTGCTAATAATTGCCCACAGGTGTTTTGATAGTCCTTTTACACGTTTGTAAATGAAGTTCTGTAAATAGATTTCTCTGGGTAAAGCCTGTTTGAAGTCCTGGTGTTGGATATGCTTCATTGCACAACTTCTCTGATTAGAGTATTGCATTTTTTCCTAAATGCTGTATGTATTTTTATTCCTTAATTAAATTACAGCAAGACATTACTTGCCCTGGCAAAGCAGAGTAAGGCTCTTGGTGCATATAAACTGGCTCGTCATGCCTATGAGAAGCTGCAGGGACTGCATATCCCAGCCAGGTTCCAGAAATCCTTCGAGCTGGGCAGCCTGACCATCCGATCCAAGCCATTCCATGACAGTGAAGTAAGTTGTAATGTGTTTCATGTTAATCATTAATATGTGGCCTAATCCAAGAATCCAAGTTGCTGTGTGCACAAAAAAATCTGCAATATATTATGCATGGCTCTGTCATATAATTGTATTTCTGCTGGAAACACAGTCCTTTTATTGTTATTCTTCAGGTCAGACTTCCTTCTGCTCCTGAGAACAAATTAAAATCAGCCCTTGCTTTGTAGGCAGCTTCCATCCTCCCTCTCCTCTCTTGCATCCACCTTTCTCTCTGTCTGTTAATTCTTTCAAGCCCTTTTCTCCCCAATCCACATGCTATTGCTCCACAGTCTTTGTCTCTCTCTCCAGCTGGAGGTCACTTTCATTTGTCCTACTGCTAACACTCCTTCCCTCCTCCCCTCAACCCTTCAGTGACCTTCCTTCCTTAAGTCTTATTTTAACACCTTTTCTTCTTTAACTGTAGTTTGGCTTTCTGCAGTGTTCTACAAAGCCATGTTTCAGGCAGTACTCACTAAAAATAAATTGCATTGTGCCAGTGAACATGCACCTGGCCTCCTGAAATAATAGAAACACACTCTTAAGAAGTGCCTAAAATAACTGTGCTCTTGAAGAGAAATGAATTAATTGGAGAACCTAAATTTGACCAAACCTTAGAGCAAAAAACTTTGCTTCAGTAACCTTCTCTTTGGCTTCTTTTGTCACTTGTATTTGATGCAGTTTTCTGCTTCTGTTACTGCAAAGACAAGGTGAAAATGTAATTGTTAGAATGGTGAAGACAGCTATTCTTAATGTGAAAACTTGCTGGTTTGTTAAAAAGGGTAAAGCATTTTCAGATGTTGAAGGTCTGATTTCACAGCAGTGCTTCTCCAGAGTGGCACTGGCACCGTGGTGTCAGCCGAAGGAGCCCGTATGTAATTGAAAACAAAGAGTGAGGATGTGCCAGTCTGCAATTACCGTGCTCTCAATGTGTCTTTGCAGGAGCTCCTGCCCCTGTGTTACAGGTGCTCCACCAACAACCCTTTGCTGAATAACCTGGGGAATGTCTGCATTAACTGCAGACAGCCTTTCATCTTCTCGGCCTCCTCCTATGGTGCGTTGGGACGTCCCATTTGCTCGTGCTTTGCAAGTAGATAAATGTTAATGGAGTAGGCTAGTGCTTAATTTCTTCTCTCTGCAATGTTATTTGGCCAAGCAAGTGTTCCCTTTACTGTTGTTAAATTTGAAAGTGGCTGCCTCTTGTCCGGGGGGCTGTTGGATCTCACTGCAGGGTGCAGCTGCAGCACAGCATTGCTTTATTGCCAGCCGCTGAACGCATAGAGTGGTCTGTGAATAGGGACACAATCTTTTCAGAAGTTCAGGGGGGTTGGTTTGCTGTAATTATATTTGATTTAACTTGTTTCATGAGAGCAGGTGGGCAGAACAGCACTGTCATGGAAACCAGAGGCTGTTCATTGCTGAAGGGGCACAGTATCTGCTGTGAGGCATTTCCTGAGTTCCTGCAGGTCAAACACTTCCTGCCTTTCTCACTCTTTAGAGGTGCTGCATCTGGTTGAGTTCTATGTGGAAGATGGCATCACGGATGAAGAAGCTGTAGCTCTCATTGATCTTGAAGCTCCAAGAGTGAGTAAAAGAGAGAATAAATGGCAAGAGATCATGAGTGACTGTATCCTTTTGATTAGAGTTGGTTTCCAGTCCTTGTATAGGGAAAAATTAAACAATTTTGAATTTTTTTCCCTGCTTAGGTTTAAACCTTTCTTTTTTTGTTATATGACTGATGTGAGTACAATTACATTGTGTTTCCTTGTCGCATTAGTACAACCACCAAAGTATGGTTTAACTAAACCTAATGTTGTCATGAAGCTTTTTCATCAGGACAGTTTGTTTCTAAGCATGTGAAATGTTTATTTTTAACAGTGGAATGCTATGCTTTACCTATTCTGTGTGAATTGCTTTCTGTAAAGAATGAGTGAAATCAGAAATGTGTTGCTTCCAATAACAGCTTCCCTTAGAGGTTGCCTTCTCTCAGCCAAGGGAAGCAGCATGGACATTCTTCATAGCTATTGCTGTTGGGATCTGGTTTGGAATGCTTTGGCATCCAGAGCTCCCAGGGTTGCTGTGGGGGCCATAGAATATGAGGTGGAGAGTGATGCGCAAGAACACACAAACTCTGACTAAAGCTGCTCAAAAATGTCCTTTCAATAGATTGCTTCCTTTGCTCTGTCAGGAAGGGAGGCAGAGGTGGTGTCATGCCTGGCTGTGGTCAGTCCCACTGTTCTACAGCAACTGCAGTGATAAAATTCCCCAGTCATTGGGAATCCCAGCAGGGACTTCTTGGTGTTTTCTGTAATGAGCTGGGCACTGTCACAGTTTGAGATACCCGTGGAGCAGCAAGGGTACTGGTCCTGCTATTGATTCTTTGAGGGCTGGCTACAGTGAGCACAGCCAATTTTACAGGAACTCTTGTCCTTCCTTAAGAAATGTATCCAGATGCCCAGAGTTTGAGGCTTGATGACAGTACAGATATTGAGGTTGATGATCCCTTTACAGCAAAACTGAGCTTTGAGGTAAGAGCTTTACCTGTACCTTCGGAGGGCCTTGCAGCTGGTGACTGCAGTTCTCTATAAACCTGCTCTCCTGCAGCAGGGGGGCTCCGAGTTCGTGCCGGTGGTGGTGAACCGCGCTGTGCTGCAGTCGATGAGCCGGCGGGACGTGCTGGTGAAGCGCTGGCCGAAGCCGCTGCGCTGGCAGTACTACCGCTCCCTGCTGCCCGACGCCTCCATCACCATGTGTCCATCCTGCTTTCAGGTACTGTTTTCATGGAGAAGTTTAAAAACAACCCAGAAAGCCCTATCCAGAACCCAATGGCTGAAGCAATGGTCGTCATTGAAACCTCATACTCTTAACATGTATTCAGCAAATTCCTGACTGAGGTAGAGACGGAGCAATGAAACCCCAGCTCAGAGCTGTTTGATGCGCAGAGCTACCTTGGCAGTAGCTGAATTTGAGAAGTTCTCCTGACAGCAGGTCAGAGCCTCTTGAGCAAACCTTGGCTGACCAACAGAAGCTGATCTGTATTTATTTCCTTTTGCTCTGTCTCTGTGACTTGGAGCCTGGTCTAGCAAGGAAAATCAGTCAGTGACTAAGTTATCTTGTGGTTCAGCCCTGCTCCTGCCCCGCTCAGGAATGGGGTTTTCAAGTGCTGGAATTGTCATGTTTGCTTACACAGAAATTGTCTAATTGTTGTCCTTCCTTCAAAAGTAGTGCATGGGTTTGTGCCTCCTCAGCAGCTCTGGCAGAGGTCTGTGAAGTGCTCACTGCTCTGTTCCAGCTGTAGCATCTCAGGCAATTGAAACAAAGAGAACCAATTCTCTCTCATGGTGGTTTCAGAAATTTGTGCTGTAGAGCAGCCATTGAGCTCAGATTGCATTTTCTTTGAGCAGGGCACAGACTAACTTGTGCTAAATCTGTTTCTAATTAACAGATGTTTCACACAGAAGACTATGAGCTCCTCATACTCCAGCATAATTGCTGTCCATTCTGTCGATGGAGAAGAGATGAGTCAAACCAATGAAGGAAACCAGTCTTTCATCTTAACAAGTCTCCCCTGTTGGCTTGGCAAAACACTTCTTAGATCCATAAAGTTTTCCTAACAGTCATCTTGTTCTATTTTGTTTGTAAGAGTTGAAGACATGTAGCTATTTTTTTAAATTAAAATGTCTGTTTTTTGCAAATGTGCTTTGCATTTCCCAGGCAAGCTGCTGAAGTGCCACAGAATTTTACAGAAATGTTTCTAGGGTCAAGTTCAGACTTTAAGTAATTGTTTTTACTCCAGATTGTGTTAGGACTTGATCTGCTCCTTAATACACACCTATTATTGACAGATCTTCAAATAAATGGAACTGGTTTTCACTACTCTTTCTCTTGGAATTTGCTGTAATGCTCCTGTTTCTGATCTTGAATTTCTTTTCCCTTTCTATTCCATTTAGGCAAGAAGAGAGTTAAAATTTAGAGTCCTTCAAGTGTAATCTGCAGAGTTCCACTGCTCTTGGCACTGGTGACATCTCACAGGCAGGTTGGGGGATGGTTCAGTCTGTGTGGAATTCACCTGGTTGAAGCGCAGGATTTCAGACTGTGTGTACCTGAGCAGACTCTGAGCATTCCTGAGCTCCCACCGTCCCTGGGCCATGGTGCTGCCACGGAGGGGTGTGCTAAGGGAGTGCTGCTAGCAGGGTGTCCCCAGCACTGTGTCAGTCAAGAGCCCAGAGCAAGCCATGTGTGCAGGTGGGAGGACACGGACCCTTCTGCTCCAGCCCCTTGCAGAGGCACGAGACACGGTGGGGTCAGTCCCAGGCAGCTCCTGAGCTCCTGCATTGGCTCGCTCTCCCCACAGGACTGGGCAGGAAATAGGAGAGCAAAAGCCAAGAAGCTCTCAGGTTGAGATAAATGCAGTTTAATGGTTGAAGCAGAGCTCTGCATGCAAGGAAAGCAAAGCAAGAAGGAATTTATTCCCTGCTTCCTGGAGAGCAGGGCTCAGCATGATTAACTATCGCTTGGGAAGGCAAATACCACAAATACAACATCCTCCCTTCTTCTTCCTTTCCCTGAACTTTTATTTTGGAGCACGACATCATCTGGAGTGGGACAGCCCTTTGGGCAGTTGTCCCAGCTCTGTTGGTCCCTGCTCCCTGCCCAGCTCTGGCCTATTCCTGAGAGAGACAGAGCAGGGAAAAAGGAAATCCCAGTGCTGTGCAGGCACCTCTCAGCCCCAGCTACAGCACTGGTGTGTTCCCAGCATTGGTTTGGACAGCAAAGCACAGCACCCCACACTGCTGTGAGGGAAGTGAGCTCTGTGCAAGCCATACCAACGTACCCCGGGCCAGGGAATCTCCTCAGGATGGTCACAGTCATTCCTCAGCAGCGGAAAGATTCCTGTAGGTAACTGCCTGGACTGGAGCTGGGAAGCGATGGGTCTCTTGCCTTGAAACCAGTATAAAACTGCCCGTGTTGCCACGAGTTCTGTTGTGATGGCAGCCTGTCTGTCCCAGCCTGCCTTTGCCTGGAGTGGAGAGGACACAGTACCATCACAAGCGACTGGCTGAGGTGTTTGGTGCTGGCAGAGCAGCTCCCATGGGAGCAGCACCTTGCACATGAAGTGGGATGTCTCTGCTCAAGTACCTCTGGAAAGGGAGAACCTGCAATGGCATGGCCAGGTTTCCGAGGCCCTCAGTGGTTCCTGACCAGGTTTGCTTAATTTACCACTTTAAAAACATTCTGTTCTAATTACAGCTCTCTGCTCTCTGACTCAGCTGTCACTGTTTGCAGTGAAGACTCTGCTAGTGACACGGATAAACAATGCTGTTTGAGATGCAAGCCAGGGTGGAATTCGGTTCCTCCTGGAACTGAGCTGGTTGTGCAGAGCCAGTGGGAATGAAAAATTATAAAAATAAAGAGAAAGGGTTTGCTGTGACACAGACACAAAACGGATCAAGCAAGGAAGTTTTTTTTTTTAAAAATAACTCTGTGCATAAAGTCTAGCTTTGAAAAACCTATTGGGCATTTCTGTGCAGGAACAGTCAGATCTCACATCTTATACATGTGAGACAAGGTGTTGTAGTCCAGGCTTCCCTGTGTCATGGAGCCGACCCTGACTCATGCTGAGCCGTCCTTGGAGCTACAAGAGGTCCCACCACCGTGCTTTGGTTGGAAGCTGTTGTGAGCAATTTGCCCCATTCCTCTACCTCATTGCTGCCTGCTTGTCCCACTGCTGCATCCAGTGGTGACGCACACCAGCCTAAGCTCCATGCAGCAGCTGCTGCCTCAGCAGTGGATTATTGCATTAGCTTAAGGTGTATTGGGAAATAAACCTTTAATCCCTGTGTGCCCAGGTACAAGTGTGAACAGCTGCATTTGCAGTTAAAATGGCACTGCTCTGGCCTTGGCAACAAGTGTGAGAAGTTAATTGAGAGTGGCTTAGGGTGAGCAGAGTATGTTAAGGGGAAGGAAGACCTTTTGGACTGTCCAGAGACCACAGCCTGCATTGGGCTGCAGCCAGCCAGGTCTGCCCTAATCCATGGTGCCAGCACTTCAGCTCTTCCCCACCTTCTTTGCTTAGAGGGAAGGTTTCCCAGCTTGGTCTCTGCCTTAGGGAGGTACAGTGCCTTGTGCTTTTTCCATTAAACTTTTTACTAAACCAAATCACAGGGAACACTGGTGAAAACTAGGCCAGGACTGGAGGAAATTTATTAAGGCCAAGAGGATGTGAGTTTCTGCCCACCTACACCCATGAGCTCCAGCAGCTCTGGCACATCCTCCTGTGCTGGATGAGACCCTCGTGTTCAAGTGCTCCTGGCTCTGAGGAACGCTCAGCCGCAAATGCAGCCAAAACAGTGAGGGGAGGTGGGTGCTCAGCTCCCTTCCAGCCTCCATCACTTACCAAGGGGCAGAGCAAACAGCCCTTGCCTGGCCCCTGCAGAACCAGCTGGTACCTGCCAGCTGGAATGTTAGTGACTGCTAGTGAGGAAGGTGGTAAACAGTGGGTGGAAAAAAGGAGAAGAGATGGAGAAAATAGCTTTGAAGTTTAAAAGATTAATCACAATCCTGTGAACTGTGAGGAACCTCCAGAAGAGAGCTCCTCTGTGGCTGGCTCCATGTGGTCACCCCCTGTATGTGTTGTCTCATTGCCTCTGAAAAATTAAGACAATATGTAACTCATCTGCTGGTTGGCACAAAGAATTTTTCAAGCACAAGAGTGGGCAGGCAGAGAGACACGAAGGACATGGAACGACAGCCTCCAGTGACAGCCTCCCCTGTGAAGTTTGATGGCTATGCAAAGTTCAGGGAGACTGAAGATATCTGTTAACCAGTATATGAGGTTGGGTGTTGGCTTCAGCTCTGAACCTCCCATCAGTGCCCTGGTCTAGCAGCCTTCTCAGCACCAGTGCAGAATGACTCCAGTCCGGGACAGATTATTGATTAGGTGTTACCAATGACTCAAACCAGATACAAAGCCAGGCACAAAGGAGATGGTACAACTGGTAACCTGCCATCGGGACCAGTGTTTCCTGGTGGTGGTCAAACCTCCGCAGCCAAATCTTGAACAGAAAGACAGGTGGCTGGAACATGTGGAAGAAGAGTTGGTGACATCACCTTCTGCAGCCTCCCACAGGGATTGGCAGTTACGGAGAGGACGGTTCTCCAGTGGGGACTGGCTGGTGTCATGGATCCCCATTCCCCTTGTGAGAATGGGGCTGGAACACTCCTCTGTCACTGAGGGACCACACCACACCATACCTGTCCAGCCCAGCCACCATCTGCAGCCCCCAAACCCACAGTCCTGGGGTGTGAACCACACACATCCCTCTTGTTAGTGAGGGATGGAAAAGAGAGCAGAGCCTTGCGAATGGAGCTGCTGCCTGGTTTGAGTCCCCCCAAATGAAAGGTGAGGTGCAGAGCTACCTCTTTATATGTGACCATGAGCCATGGTTTCCAACAATGACAGTGCAGGCCAGAAACAGGTGTCACCTTAACACCTTCCCAGGAAAGCCAATTACCCCTGGATGATTATGATTAATAATTCTCTAAACCCTAATCGCGCTGACACCAGTGTCCAGAGCTTACCCTGGAGGCACTTTATAAGAGGTGCCTGTGGAGGGGAGCATAGCTGCTTCTCCTCGGGGTGACAGTGAAGGCTGAGAGGTGGCGGGAGCTCCACTTCAGAGTCGATCCCCCCGTGCACAAAAGAACCCTCTAAGTAAGAGCAAAAGGCACCTCACGAACCACAGCCATGAATGGGACAGAAGGCCAAGACTTCTACGTGCCCATGTCCAACAAGACCGGGGTGGTGCGGAGCCCCTTCGAGTACCCCCAGTACTACCTGGCTGAGCCCTGGAAGTACTCGGCACTGGCTGCCTACATGTTCATGCTGATCCTGCTCGGCTTCCCCATCAACTTCCTCACGCTCTATGTCACCATCCAGCATAAGAAGCTCCGGACACCTCTAAACTACATCCTTCTGAACCTGGCGGTCGCTGACCTCTTCATGGTCTTTGGAGGCTTCACGACCACCATGTACACCTCGATGAACGGGTACTTTGTCTTTGGAGTAACAGGGTGTTACATTGAAGGCTTCTTTGCCACACTGGGAGGTAAGTTTTCCAAATATTCAAAAGTTTCCTGCCAGGAATTGCCCCAGATTTTAGGATTGAAAGGGAAGACACACAGATGAGCTTGAAGAATATGGTACCTGAAAAGTCTGCTGCTGATGTGGATCGAGGCCATTGCCATGTTTCTGGGTAGGAGGTGAAGAAAGTGACAAATGACACTTGTTTTTTAAACCTTTTTTTGGGAGCCACCCGCTCAGGATCCTGAGAGCCACAGTGCAGCAATGAAAAGCCGCCAGTAGCAGATTTTGCAGTTGTTGGATTTGCACATCTACTTGGCTCACTTTCTGACTCAAGAGATGACAACTTTTTTCTTCCTGTTTTGCGAGTCTGTTCCTCCAGTTTCGTGAGCACTGGTGAGGTGCACAGTGGTGCAGGCAAGCAGAGCTGGCTCTCCTCCCCATGCAAGCCAGGCTTGGACCCAAACAGAGGTTAAACAAAAACTGTGTGTATAAAAATGCTCTCCTCCATTCAGCTCAGCCTTCAGCCACAGCTACTACTTTACTGGTTTGATCCTTGTGGCACAAGTTTCCGAGGAAGCTGCGGGTAGCAAGGGGAAATCCTGAGATGATGGGCACTCACTACATCTCAGAGTGTGGCAGTAGGCTTGCAGTGCAGGTGCTGTCTGGGATGAATGGTGGGATCCAGCCAGGGATCTCAAAACATAGCAGCAAAGTGGGTCCTGTGGGTAAGCAGTGCAGTGAGGAGGGATCTTCTCACACTGTCCTGTACATCTGCACTTGACCTTTGTTTATTTCTCTTTCCGAACCCTTGGTGGAGATTTAACAGCTGTCAGGGGTTGTCCTCAGGAACATCAGTCTGAGGAGGCTTGCTGCCATCACGGTGTTTTTCTCTTCCTGTTGCTCAAAGTCCCTCTGTCCCCCTCCCCGGTGCAGGTGAAATCGGTCTCTGGTCACTGGTGGTCCTGGCTATCGAAAGATACGTAGTGGTCTGCAAGCCCATGAGCAACTTTCGCTTCGGGGAGAACCACGCCATCATGGGTGTTGCCTTCTCCTGGATCATGGCCTTGGCGTGCGCGGCTCCCCCGCTCTTCGGCTGGTCCAGGTAGGGAGGTGTGGGAGCCTGGCTGGCGGCTTGGCTGTGTCTTCCAGCCGATCTCCTCTGCTTGGCACTGACCTGCTGGGCTCACCTTGCAGGTACATCCCTGAGGGCATGCAGTGCTCGTGTGGAATCGACTATTACACTCTGAAGCCAGAGGTCAACAATGAATCTTTCGTCATCTACATGTTTGTGGTTCACTTCACGATCCCATTGTCAATCATTTTCTTCTGCTATGGGAACCTGGTTTGCACTGTCAAGGAGGTGGGTACCTGCCAGTGACCGTGGGCCGAGGGCCATCTCCATCCCCAGTGCTGGGAAGGGGCCCACACCAGGTTCCAGGCTGGTGATAGGGAAGGCCTTCCAGGGGCCAGGCTGGCCCTCCATGAAGAGGGAAAGAGCAAATTCCAGATGTGCAGCTTGACTTCGTGAGCCCTGACCCCACGTCCCTGGGGTCACTCCCTGGCTCCGTCACATTTCCATTCCCTTCTGCCCGCAGGCTGCTGCCCAGCAGCAGGAGTCTGCCACCACCCAGAAGGCAGAGAAAGAAGTGACCCGCATGGTCATCATCATGGTCATTTCCTTCCTGATCTGCTGGCTCCCCTATGCCAGTGTCGCGTTCTACATCTTCACCAACCAGGGATCAGACTTTGGGCCCATCTTCATGACCATCCCGGCGTTCTTCGCCAAGAGCTCTGCCATCTACAACCCCGTCATTTACATCGTAATGAACAAACAGGTAAGTGGCAGAGGGTGAGACAACTCCTTTTTTGTGTTTCACTCTATAGCAGCTGGCAGAGAGTTATGGCATCTCAAGCTGCCAGTGGGCTGGAGTGGGGGTTGTTTCCAGGTGATCTCATCCTGGCACATGGGAGGGTGACCGTGCAGCTCAGCCTTGGCATTGCATAAATCTCACAAATGCAAGGCCATCCAGCCTGAAATGATGCAGGTGCTGGGTTGACGGAGGAGCCGGGGCTTTGGCAGGCAGGGCTGGCAGCAGCCAGTGGGGCAGGAGACTCCATTGGCGTGGTGCCTCCTGTGCTGTGGCGCTGGGGGCTTCCAAGCAGCTCTGCTGAACTTGGAGACAGCCCTGCAGGCAGAGCTGCCTCGTGTCCACCTGCCTCACACCGGGCTTCCCTCTCTCCCAGTTCCGTAACTGCATGATCACAACCCTCTGCTGTGGCAAGAACCCACTGGGAGATGAGGACACGTCTGCTGGCAAGACAGACACCTCCTCCGTCTCCACCAGCCAGGTCTCTCCTGCATAGGCCCCACCTGAGCCAGTCCCTGGGGTGTCCATCACCGCCCCAGAGCATGAACTTAGTCCCACTGCCGCCACCACCTGCCCCTGCTTCGCCTTGGCCAAGGCCCTGTGGGGCGGGCTCTTCTCTCCTGGCACTAGGAACCCTGGGAACAAGGCTGAAAATGTGTACTCATGTTTTGTAATTAAAATGCAAAGGCTTAGCTCCTCTGGCATATATCCATGAGTTTCTGTTGACTTGCTGAGAGCTCGTGCCCCTGCTATGAGTGCAGATCCTGGGTCGGACAGCCCTGCCATGCCTGGGCCGTGGCAGAGCTGCCCTCACCTCTCTCTCCCCACCTTGATGCTCCGGCCAGGGCACATCCTTCCTCTGCTGCTGCCAGGGCTGAGGTGGAGCCACCTCCCATCTCTGCTGCTGGAGATGGATCCCAGCCAGTGCCACACAGCCGCTCAGCCCTGCCACGCTCCAGCTGCCTGGAGCAGGTTTGGCTGCGTCAAGGTGTCCCCTGGCCCTGCCAGGTGCTCCCAAATCCAGCCCTGCCCCACTCCAGCCTGTCAGAAGCGCCCGCAGGCACTGCATCCCCTCTGGGGGGACAGGACAGGTACAGGTGCACGTGGGCCCTTCTGTGCTGCAGTGGTGAGGGCCGTGGATCCTGCCCAGCAGGCAGACAGCACGGAGGGCCCTGCCAGCACAGCACGGCACGGCACGGCACAGCACGACACAGCTCAGAGATGGCTCTGTGCTTGCTCCTGCAGCACTGGCGAAGCAGCACGTGGACAGAGTTTGCACCCTCAGCAGCAGCCCCACTCCATGTCTCCCAGCATTCTTTCCCACAGTCCCACCCATCACCTTTAGGCATCTTTGGACCCGCCGGGCCAAGCCCCCAGCATGCTCCCCTGCACCCCTCCCCATTTTGGCTGCGGTCAGTTTGGCCTCGGCCCAAGAGGAGGTTTTGGTTTTGGGCAGCTCTCGTGCTGCTGAGGCTCGACGGGCACAGGGCTGAGCTCCCCCCGCACTGCAGCAGGCAGGACGTGGCAGCATATGGCTCACGATGCCAACATATGTTCAAAGCACTACAAGATGGCATATTGAAATTGTAGCACTGTTCTTCATTTTTATTTTTAGCTCAGTTATACAAATAAGATGTTTTTCTCCCTGTTCAGTGTTATCAACATTTGAAACTATTTTTGTACATTATTATCCTCTCTGATTTCTAATCCTATGCAGCTTTGCAAGGACTAATAGGGAACGTATAGAGCCCGTGCAAGTTAAACCCTTAATAAAGAGCAATTTGCAAGTACAATTCTCTCATTATTTTTTTTTATCAATACTTCTGCATATTCAGTGAAATCTAAGGATTAGAGTTTTATGAATAATTCAGTGTTTAGGCTGATGTCTGATTCATGTACTTCAAATCTGGGAGGTGGTTTTGGAGCGAAGAGGAGGAAGGATTTGGTGTTTCTTTGCTGTCCATGAGGCTGTGCTCCACAGGAGTGTGGCAATGCCTGGCACCACAGCTTGCCTCCCCATGCAGGACCAGCCCCAGCACACAGCTCTGCCCTGAGCCTGCGGGCTGTCACCCCTCACCGCGCCCAGCCCTGCGGCTACTGCTGGTGGTGCTAGCAGCAAGCAAGGGTTTGGGACCCCCTGCCAGCTCAGCCGGGTACCAGAGGCATCACAGAGCTGCTGGAGAGGTGATGGATGGATCCAGGGGGAGGATGGTGCCAGGCCTTGCCGCTCTCCAGTGTCCCCACTGTCTGCTTCCTGGGGAATTTGGATATGGACTGGAAATGGAGCAGGGTGGTGGTACTGGTCTGGGGGGAACTGGGCATGTGGTGCTCCAGGTATTCGATCTCTCTCCCAGCTGCCAGACGTGGCTCCTGCTGCCACCTTAGCCAGGATCTGGCCCCCAGGCTCAAGTGGTGGGCAGCAGTTTGCAGGTCCATTGCCATGGTGACAGGTTTGCTGAGGTGGCCATGAGCCAGTCCTGCCATAGTATAATCCTGGCTCGCAGCTTCCTCATTGTTCAGACAGACAGTGCACATGAAAGCCCCATGAGTCTCCTGCGTAAAGAGGGAGGGACTGATGGGGCACTGGGGAGGAACACAGCAGTCCCCAAGGTGGGGACATCTGTGCTGTTCCTGCACCAAAGAACCATCAGTGATTTACTTGGGCTCACCTTGTGAGCATAGGCAGCAGCAGAGAGGGGACATGGAGGGAACCCAGCTGTCCATGTCCGGGGCTGGGAGTGCTCTCCCCTGAGCATGGTGGGACTCAGTGGGCAGGAACGAATGGTCATCCTGCCCATGAACATGCTCATGGAGATAGTGGGGGGGAGTCATTTCTCCTGCCTTTTTACTGACTAACCAAGCAGCTCTTCATTTTCCTCCTCTCCTTTGTGGGATTGTTTTTCCCCCCCTTATCAGACCCCTGCTTCTCAGTGAGGCAAAGGGAGATAGCACATCCCACCAGCACACTGGGAACAGGTCTGTGTGGCCCCACGCTGCAAGCTGGCTCCCTGTGCACCCCACAGCAAGTGCTATCAGCAAGCTGCCATCCCAGCACCCCAGCCCTTGGGGTCTGGGCTGGTTTTAGTCCCCAGGACAGATTTTAACTCTGTGTTTACCTACTCCTAATAAAGCATCTTTACTCACCTCATGGAATGGCCTGACTGCTGCCCTAGTTGTGGGTCCTGCCCCTGTGCTCCCATTTTTCATGGCCTCATATCCTGCATGGCATGGTAGTGAGTTGATACTGCAGGCAGCTACCTCTCTGCCTGCCCTCAGGGAGAGGTGCCCTGTCTGTCCCTGTGTCCCCAGCCGTGGTGTCAGGGGTATGCTGGGCTTTGGGGGCTGTGTGCTTGTGCAGGTTGGCAGTGATGGCCTGGGCAGGGGCCCTGGGACCCATGGGACACAGCATGGTGGCACCCCCAGGAATGGAGAAGCTCAGGCTTGGCCAGTCCTGCTGGTGTGGAGTGTGTGAGGTGTCGAGCGCTCTGCCCTCTGGGCTGCCTTTGTGCTGATGCCTGGCTGAGCTGGGATTACGAGTGCCAGGGTGGCAGGTCTGGGTGCACACCTTGGTCCCCAGCACTGGGGGGAGCTGCATGTGCTCTAACTATAGTAAGATAGAGGTGTTTTAGTGCTCAAAAAATGAGTTTGGGGTGTTTGCTGTAGCCCCCAGCATAGTTTGTGCTCGTTACCTGTCTGTGGCACAGTTCCCACACACAAACCTCTCTCGTGAGCTCCTGTGGGTCAGTGTATGACACCTTCATTTAATAGATTCAAATGCCTGAATTTCTCTTGCTCTACTCAGAGCAGAGCCCTTCTGAAGGTCAGGCTGATCATGTAAAGGGTTACAGTCTTCCTGGGTGGGAGAAAATAAGTGGAAGTAAAACTCTTCCTAAAGAGGATTTCACTAATCTGCAGCTGGCCTTGCCAATGCCCTCCAAGGCTCCTGGCCTTGCTCTGGGGCTTAAGCAAGAGCTGAGCAAACTAACTTCTCTTTAAACTTCAGCCTTGACTAGGTTGATCCATCTTTAATGGAGCTGGAACTTGTGTCCCTCCAGGGACAGGGTGGGGAATATGGCAGCAGTAACTAAGTTCAGTGGATCCTCTGATGGTGGTGGCCTCACAGAGCCCCGCTTGCCCATGTGGCAACGTCCCAACAGGGCAGGGAAGGGGCTGTGTCCTCCTCACCAGCCGCAGTGGGAAATGTGCAGCTCTCTTGCTTTGAGAGAGGCCAAATCATTTAATGGCTGGATTTAGCCTTACTAAGAATCAACTTCCTAGCAGGAGAAGAAAATCCCTCCAGTGTCTGGAAAGTGCAGCTTTTACTGGGGGAGATGAAAGAGCATGGATTTAGCAATGCCATGGTTATTAAGGCCCCCGAGGCTACAGCTGGTTTCAGCGTCCTGAAGCTGCAGCCTGATCTGACACTGCAGGGAGGTGCTGGCTCCCCAGGGCTGGGGAGAGACACTGTCCCATGGGCTGGGCACCTACCCACCTGGCAGAGGTAAGGGTGCCCAGCCCCAGCTGCTGCTGTGGGGTTACTGGTCTTCACGTGCGGAGCAGTGTCGGTCAGTTCGGGTGCCAACCGTCTGCTCCCGTGCCTGTTCCCGTGGGAGCCTTGGGACTGGCTGTGGGAGTGGGGTGTGGCCACAGCGAGCTCTGCAGCTCGGAGAGGTACAAACCTGTCTCCTGCAGAAACAAGGGAGTTCTCACTGAGCTGCTGACCCTGCCTGTGGTGTGTCTCGTACATGCAAGGCGTGTCTGTGCAGGTGTCTTCCATGTGTGTACTCTGCACGCACAGGGGCAGGAACTGCACTCCACAGGTTCAGCACCTTGTTTTATTACAAAGATAGGCTTTGCCAGGAGTCTGCCACTTCCACTACACAGCAGGTAAGGGCACTATATCCACAACACGTGCCGAAGTTGAAAAACGTTACAAAGGGCTCAGGGGTTCAAGCCAATACAACACTACAAACCCTCGAGCTTTTGCTCTGCTAAAGTTGTTCCTTTACATGGTTGTAGCAAATACTTCTTTTTTTTCTCTTTTTTTTTTTTTTGCTTTCATAAAAATTAAATAATAAAGCAATAGTCTCAATACACAGCCCAGTCACAGCACCTGGAGGCAAACTCTACTTGCTCTTGACTCACTCGTATCCTTTCCCTGTAACAAACAACATGGGGCTATAGCTCCATCGCCCTTTCCCTGCCTCCAACCAAGCTCAGCATTCTCTGCAACCTTGGTCCTTCTTGCCCTTGCCTTCCCTGTGCTGGGCCTGCCTAAATCTCCGGCAGCTATTCACAGTTTCTAACAGAAAAAAAAATTCAAGATTTTGTGAAATCACTTTCAAAATAAAATGTAGCCCAGCTACATTCTTAAGAGTTTATATTCTGAAGCCACATCCTCAGCAAAGACATTGAGACCTCCACAGTGTAAGTACTTTTTCTGTAGTTCTCTTTAAAAAAAAACCTCTGTTCTTTCCCTTTCCCTTCCCTCCCTTCCCCCCTTTTAACATACTGGATAAAGTCTATCATTTGTTTTAAAATAGATATCTATGTACACATACACAACTCTGATATTCCGGTTTCTGACAAATGTGGCGTTACTGGAAACAATGGAACGGAGGCCACCTGTCCATGGCAGAGAGTCACCCAGGAGGGCTTTTGGTGAGCAGTTATCTAATACCAGGCTGCATCGTCAGTTGGATGACTAACAGAGGCTCCCCTTACACCCTCCTGCAGTGAGGTAGTAACTTTTTTCTTTGTTTCTTTCCTATTTGGCAGTTTGAACCATGGCATCTGCAGTGGGTCAGCCCTGTGGGCAGGAGCCTTTGCCCACGCAGGAATGCTGGCTTGGAGCACATGGCATTGGCTGTGTCCAGCCTCTTCAGAGGGGCCTGTGTGACACTGGAGACCAGAGCGGTCACAGCTCCCCGGGCTGCAGGAAGGAGAAGGGGCTACCAAGCTGGGATGGGGGTTGCCCCAGTGCAAATGCCACAGGGCAGCATGGGGGTTTCTGGTCTCGGATGAGGTCCATTTGTCTGCCAGTGGGACCCTCTCACTGACCCCAGCCTAAGCCTGAACACACTCTACCTTAATCTGGAGCTCGGGACACTGGAACTGCTCTGCTGGCCTGCAACAGTGCTGGGCTGGCAGGGGATGGGTCCAGTCCCTCTGCCTTTAAGGTCCAAAAACAGGCTGGCCACACAGCCAAGCCCCCCTCTCTTGGCTGCTCTTACGTATCAGATATGGGGGCTGGGCCTGAGGCAAGCAGAACAAGCTGCTTTGGGAGACTCCTCTGCAGCACTGACCTTGTGATGGCCATGGGGAGAGGCAGAGGAAGAGAGAATGCTACCTGGTGTTTGCCCTGTGTGTGGCTCGAGGCCACCGTCAGAGGACTGTTGGCATGAAAAGCATTACGGGGGCCAAGGTGGGGCAGTGCCACAGACACAAGCTGAGCCAGTGCAGCGAGGCTGGGAGCAAGGGGCACAGTCCTTCCCTCACCCTCTGCCTGCATCTGGTCTAGACAGGACAATGCCTGCGACCGGCTGGTTGGGCAGTGGGATGTTTGCCTACCTACTGCACCTCCAGCTTGCTGTGCATGAGAGACAAGAACCCAGGGAAGGGGCAACAGCCCTTTCCACACTGTCTTACATGGATTGCACTCCCTCTGGCACCCAAACAGCTGTCTCTGTTAGGGATAAAGTGCTTTCACCATGCCTTAGCTGCTTGGGAAGCAATTGCTTTGTCTCAGCACCGAGTTCCCCGTGCTGCCCAAGTCTCAGATGGAGGGGCAGTTATGTTTACACATACAGTACAAAAATTAAAAGGCACAAAAATACACAGAATGCAGCAGATAGTGAACAGCTGATAAGAGTCCCTGGTGTTCGAAAAACAAGGATGTTGGAGGGATGGAGTGGAAGGGAATTCAGGCGTTGCTCTGATGGCCTATGCTGTCTCTACTCATTACTCCCTGAGGTGACCCTTCTGCGTATCTGTTGTTCCAGCCTCTGCAGCCCCATCCCTTGTCCTGAGGAGCCACACACAGGGATGCAGGGAGCGCTGACCAGAGGGAAGTGGTGAACTGAGCTTGCCCCAAGTGCAACACCTCCATTTCTGGCTGGCAACAGCAAATAAATTATGGGTGCCACAGTGCATACCAGAGGAGTTTGAGCTGCTCTGAAAGATGTCTTGTGGCTTCTTGTGAGGGAGGCCTTTGGCCATGGTCAGGCCCACCCCCAACACAAGGCTGGTTTGAGGATGACCACGGTGTGCCTGCAGCTGAAGGCAGGTTCCCTGTGGCACTGTGCTGCAGGAAGGGTCCCTTCCAGGGCAGCAGCCGGCCTAGGCTTCACTGCAGCACTCGTAGATGTTGTCCTCCATGAGCGCAATCACTTGTTCGAATTTGTGCTGGAGCTGGGTGCGCTTCGTTGTGGGATTGGCATCCAGGGCAGCCACGATCTGTGGGTGACATGGGCAGGTGGGTGGATAAGGCAGTGTAGGGGTGCCCACCTGCCAGCCCAGTTCCCGCCGCCAGCCCTGTGGAGCCCAAATCCCAGCCAGAGCTGGAAAGCCCACCCTGCCCTACAGCCCCTGCAGAGCTGCTGTCCTAGGGCACAGCCAGGTCCTTGGTCAGGGCTGGGAGAGGAGGAGAACGTGGCGGAAATGCTCTGCAATAACAGAGCTGAGGGCACAGTGCCAGCCTGCGGGACGCAGGGACACAGGAGCCAGCCAGGGCCACTGCCTTGGGGGGGGCGGTGAGTGCAAGTTATTTCGGGGGTGGGTGGACTGTATCTGCATGTTCTGCCCTCTTGAAAGCACCCACACATCAGGCAGCCCTGCTTCAGTCTGGCCCAGTCAAACGCTGTTAAGATCAGCTGAGAATAGGTGGCCTTCTCTTCCAAGAAGTTGCCAGCCAAGGGATGCAGAGTAGAGCAGGTACGTCTGCATGAGCATCTACTACATATGTGCTGGGATTATGCAAACCCTGATAATCCCTGTTCTGTGGGACCAGATGCAAGTATCTGACTGTGGGGTTACCACAGTGCTGGTTCCTCCCTCCCCAGGCATGCTGGGGCCTGAGTGCCCTGAAACCCACTCACCTGTGAGCGGTATCTCTTGGCATACTTGTATATCTCAGCCATGGCGACGTTGGTGTTGAACTCATTCCGGTATTTCTTTATAAATACAGAAAAAAGAGGGGATAATATTAACAGGATGCAGCATATGAGTTTCAGCCCAGCCACCCAGCACCAGCTACATTAAAAGCAGGTTTTGCCTGAGTAATTTTATTACTGTTGCATTGGTGCAGCCAGATTCTTGTCTTTTTCCTTTAAGGAAGGTGCATTTGCTTACATCAGGACAGGTCTCCATCTTTTCAAAGCCAGCCTTAAATAGTTGCTCTGGGCAGCACTGCTTACCCCTCCATGCCCAAAGCCATTTCACAGGAGGGCAGCACATCAGCTGGGCTGCAGAATGTCGATGGAAAAATCCTGCTCAGTGCCTGAAGCTAGAACACCTAGAGAGAAGGTCTGATTTTGAGGAATCCGCGGTGCATCACTGGCAGAACTCTGATCCAGAGCGTGGTTGCCAGCTCCTGTGGCTGGTACCAGGGCTGGCTGCCAGCGGCTGCCTGGGACTTGGGGCCCTGGCAGTTGCACCCAGGGGCCAGCTGGCTGCAGGACTGCAGAGATTCTTGTCCAAACTCCCTGGATTTTTGGCACTGAATTTCACGCTCAGCTCCCAGTGGTGCCAGAGCTAGTTAGGCTCAAGTGAACTCGTGGGTGTTTACTGCAGCTCTGGCAGTAATTGAAGATGCTTGGAATTAGGTCAGATGAAGTTTATATGTGGAAGTTTGAAGCAAATTATTCTTTCTTGTGTGCTCCTTCTAGCATCCAAGCAGTAGCTGATTGCAGCCTATCTGCATTCCCTGCTGCTCCCAGGCACCAGTAGGACACCAAGCCTGGAGACCCAACCCCATCCCCTCCATCCACTTACCCGCGACTCCTCTGCAAGGTGGGCGTTCATCTCCTGCTCACTCAACGGGGACATGTCGTGGATTTGCTTGTAGTATCGCTGCACTATCTTCCTGTACTCGGGGATCTCCTTGGCATACAGCAGTTTGTTGGTCGGGGAGTCCTAGAGCGAGGGGGAGAGACCAAAATCAAGCCCCGCGTTGTTCCTGGCTGAAAACTTTATCCTGGTTGCTTGACCAAAGTGCTGACCGTCCATCAGAAAGGGACCTCAGTCACAGCTAGGTAGGGAGAGCAGTTCTGCCTTTGGTCCTGGCTGTCACCAGACAGGACTGCGTGAGAATGGTACCAAGGCACCAAACAGCTCATGGCCTCAGATACATCAAGGATCTGCAGATGGGCACCATGTGCCTGCAGAGCTGCAGTCCCGTCTCGCTGCCCTTCATCCTAGCATGAGCTGAACATGTGTCAGCCCAATGCCAGAGAAGGGGGTTGGTGGGGATGTGTTTTAAGTTGAAGTAAGAGCAGGCTAAAAGCATGCCCAGGGTCAGGCAGGGTGGCTTGCTGTCAAGTGATGCTCTGCAGGTGAGGTAGCAGCCCTGCTCCAGATCAAACACTTGTGCTCCATGGCACAGTATGTGGAAACTGGCAACAAGGGAAGGGCTTCTGCATGCAGTTGCTGGGGTCTCTTGAGCAGCCAGCCTGATTTAAGCCGAAGAACAAAGCTATCTTACAAGCTGAACTTTGTCAGTTGAAATGTTGCTCTTGGATTTTTCATGTAGCTTTGATTTATTCTGCACTGGCTAACCCAGCCTGCCTGGCCTAAACTGAGTGCACGTTAAGTAATTAACAGAGAATATTGAGTACTCTTGATTAATGTCAGCTTGGACACAGCAGCCTTAACCTCCCAGCCACACGACTGGGTTGTACCAGTGAAGGCACAACCCTGCTGCTCTCCTTGCAAACACAGTATGAATGATTTTAACCTTGAGGCAATCCTGCCCTGCTGATATCATTACCCTGGGAATGAACTTGGCTGACTGGCCTAGTGTTGGATCCCCAAGGGGAAGCACTCCAGGCTCAGGGACACTGAGGGGCGTGAGATCACCGTGTCCTGCCTCTGTGACACCAGTGTGTGGGACTGCTCTCCGGTGCTCTGACAGGTGGAGAGGGGACCTGCCGAGGAGATGGTGCGGGGGTCTCTGGCTGCAGGCAGCATCCTTGGCTGTGACAGGCAGGAATAGGGGAGCCCGGGGTGACTGCAATCTGCTGCTGCAATCTGTAGCGTGGCTAATGCTGTGGGAGAAACGGGAAACGGGCACCAGGCTGTGGCACCAGATCCCACAGCAGTTTATTTTCAAACCCAGTGACAAGGCATTACGGGAATATGGCCAACTCACAGAGCTTGCTCACAGCATTATTTTTTTTTTCCCTTGGAAGCACAAAGGAAACCCATGCTGCCTCTTTTTTAAGTTATTTTTTAATTTGTGTCTGATTTGTCTGTATTATGAAGAGATGGGCACTGGTTTATTAACTGCTTGTGCACTGTAGATGTACAGACTGAGTCTGTTCTCACTTTTGCAGTATTGAGAGCAATGTGCTGAAACTAAAGGAAGAATCCAGCCTGGAAAATGCTCAGTGATACATTGCGTGTACATGCAAGCTGATTTTTAGGCTGAGGATTTATTCTTCCCACATTACTCAACAATTCCTTCACTTATGCTATTGTATTCCTGAAAAATGTTTCCATCTGCTGTCTGACTCCAGCTGACCCCTCTTCCCCTCATCCGCTGCTTGACAAGGACAAATTGTAGAAGTTTCATAACACATGCAAAAAAAAAGACCAAAACCCAAACAAACAAAACATCAAGCGCTCATTAGATCTTCCTCCAGCATTAACCTCTCCCAGCAAAGGCTTCCTGCAGTTCTGGGGCTGGGGGCAGAACGCCCACCCCCTCACTGCAGGGTCCACCCCCCATCACACTCTGCCTCTGACAGCCTCGGGGGCAGGGGGGGATTTACAGCGTTTCCTAATTCAACTTACATCGGGAAGTTTCAAATGTCAACACCGCGCTCAGCCAAGGCCGAGGGGGGAACAGAGAACAGAAAACGTGCACATGGCTCATCCTGCCGCTGGCTGGCCCCACAGGACCATGTGCAGGGCCTGAGGGTGGGAGAGGGGACCTGGCCAGGGCAGGCTCAGCTCCCCTGGTGCTGTGCCAAACCCGCCGGGCTTCGAACCACGCCAGGGATGGCCCGTGTGGGATGGAGACGCTGCACTGGAGAAGAGCACCAACTGTGGCAGTGCTTGCTGGGTGCCTTCCATGTGCTGATGGATGGGGTCACGGGGATGGCCCTGGGCAGCCAGGTGAGCCAGGCCTGCTCTGTGCTGCCTGGGCAGGCACAGCCCGTGTTCCTGGAAGATTGGCTCATCTCCTGGTTTTCTTGCAGCTCTCCCATGTGAAAGGCTGTATGGAAACCACCAACAGCAATGACTGAAGCTTCACCTGGAGCTACATCATTTTCCATCCTGTCACTAGGAGCTCACGTCATCCCTCAGCTGCTTTACAGGATCATTATGCTGATGGTGACCCCTAAACCAGCCTTGACTGGGAACTGGGCTCTCCAGTGGGGTCTGCCCATGCCCCATGCTGGTGCCCTGGGCAGAGCTGGCCCCCACCTGTGCTCACCTTCCCACCTTATGCCCCTGCCTCAGACAACAGCAGAGAATATTTGCCTGCTCCAGCACCAGCTCAGCTGGATGAGGAAGCATTTTAGACACAGTGCTGAGTCAGCAGGTGCTCTGCCATGGCTGCAGGACAGTTCATGGAGCTGATGGGTAAACCCCAGTGCACAACCCAGCAGCTGGTCTTCCCTGACCCTCAGAGCCCCCTGGCCTGGGGCCCTGCCCTGTGTCTTCCTGTGACTGTGTGTCCCTGCTCCCTGGCCACTGTTTGTGACAAAGGAGGTGCAGATTTCTAGCTTAAGTCTGAATGAAGGGGTGGGGAAGGAGGGGAGAACGCATCCCTGGAGACAGCTAAAACTCAGCTGTGTGAGCCCAAGCAACGGCTCCAGCCAGTCCTGCTGCGGGGAGGCCCAGCTGGTGACCTCTGCCAGTCCCTGCCCAGGCTGGTCTGTGTCTCTGGCTGCCCACGAGGAGCGCCATGTCCTCCCCACACGGTACCTTGCCCAGCTGCAGGTCGGAGAGGGAGCAGGCGTCGATGAAGGCCTGGGCGATCACAGACAGACAGGCATCGATGTGGTCTGTTTTGTCAATGTCAAAGACGAACTGGGGGTTTTTCAGGATGTTGACCCAAAACCTCAGCGGCAGGCTGCAAAGAGAAGGATCCAGGAACACACACCAGGTGAATTTTTGTGTTTCACAGGGATAGGGGAGGAAATGCAGGAAAGATGATGATAGAAAGTGAGTCGTAGAGAGAAAAAGCTGAGGAGCAAAGTTCTACTATTTAACAACCCCAGTACAGACCCCTGCCTCGATAGAGGGGCAGGAAAGTGCCTTCGCCCCAGAGACATTTTTGCAGGCTGGAGGATGCAGCACAGACAGGTGGCTGCACGTTGAGCCTCCTCTGGGCACACACACCCCCCCAGTCCTTCAGCAGCTCCCAAGGCAGCCTGGGCCTGGAGATGCACTGGCAGCTTTGCCTGTGTGGAGCTGTTGAGTCAGGCTTCCCCCCTTGCTGCTGTTTGGAGCAATGGTGTCACTGGCTTTTCCCTCTTCCCTGACAGTAACCATCATCTGATTATGATGGTGACCCTGGCCCCATGAAATGCATTTCATGTGTCTTATTTTCTGTTCTCTCATAATTTTCTTCTTCAATTACTTCACTCCTCATCTGGCCACAACACAGCTTCTGTTTATTGCTCGATCAGCCTACTGTCCCTCCATGGCAGCTGAGGAGCAAAAGCCACTGTAAGTCTTTGTTCAACAGGCCTAAAGAAGACAGTAAAGGGCAGGCAGATCTGTAGCCCAATGGTTGTGCCCTCATGCCTGCTTTCCCAGCCAAATTTGGTTTCAGTTTTCACACACTGGGCTAGAAAGACTTATTGTCCCCACAGCCTGAGAAGCTCTGAGCCTTTCCTTGATGCTCCCTCCGAGCTCCCTGCTCTTCCTGGTCAAAATCTCTGCTTTCTTTCCTGGTTTATTTCCCCTCCACTTTGGCTCCCCCACCCAATTCCCACTGCTTATCACATTCCTCAGCACCACTTTGGCTGGTCCCAGTGCTGCAGTGCCCACCAGCATGCCACTATCACAGCACCAGCTCCCAGAGTCCCATGATAAGTCAGAGATAAGTCAGGAAAATTTGTCCCCAAGGACTGAAAAGCCAGAAAGCAAATGAAAAGGAGACAAATATGCTGGGTTTAAAACATCCATGACTGTCTCAGATTTCCAGTGCTTGGAGCTAACACCATTGCTGTCTCCTGTCATCCTGTTTCTCCTTTCATTATTTGTGTTAGTGTGCCAGTTCCTCTGCCCTTTATCTGTCCATGCCTCCTCTTCCAACTTGCTGTTCCCCTGAGCTCCATTTTTGTTTAACGCTCTCCAAGCCTGTCTTTGGCCTCATCTTTTGCTGCCACCTCTGCCACCCTCCCTGTTTTCCAAGTCCCTCTTCTACTTGTAGCAACCTAATGATTGGTCTGGGACACCAGGGCTTTGCAGCTGCTGCTCCCGAGAGATGGAAGGAAGAAAAGAAAGATTTCCTCTTCCAAACCTGTTGGTCTTCCAGATGTGCAGAGTGTCAGGGTCTGTGATCCCTCTCTTCTCTGCTTGCTCCTCTAGGAAGTCAAAGAAATACTTCACGGCCACAGGCGGTTTATCATCTCGGATACTGAGAATGGCTTTGAACAAGTCATCCAGGAACTTCTGGAGTGTGCCCTGCAGGACAAGGACATACTGGAGCCTGGGGAGAGCACCCGAGCCCAGGAGAATAGCAGAGGGGCTGCGCCTGCTGTGTACAAGGGGAAGCCCTTTGCTGCCAGTTGGATAAATCAGAAGTGGATGCCAAAGCAGGGAGGGAAAGGTTTGTTTGTGCATAGTGATATAATTAACTTGCATTTGGGTTTAATTTCTTTTGGCATTGAGATTTTCTTTTTTACTGCTGGGATCTCACATCCGTGGTTGTTCTGCACAGCACATACAAAGAAGACAATAGAGACTGTTGGCCATCCTTGTGCTCTCTGCTCCAGTGAGGCACCATGCTGGGATTAAAGATGGTCCGGATCTGACCTAAGATCACACAGACATTCCCCCTGCTCCCACAGCTGAGCATCTCCACCTCCTGTCCCAGCAGGATCTCTTGCTGGGGAGGTGGGTTCAGGTCTCAGCTGTGCATCATGAGCCCCAAGGCAGACAACGTCCCTTTGCTCTGCACAGACTCCAGTCCAGCCCAGGGAGATCGTGTGGGGCATCACACAGAGCGAGGGGAGGCTGGGAAGCTGGAGGGACCTGAGGAGCCAGAGGTGCCTGGCAGTCTCGCTAAACATGCTCCAGCCATCCAGGACAGGAGTCCCAGTGGCTCCTGAGAGTGACCACCCCGCAGCGCTCCTTCCCTGAAGCAGATTTCTCCCTAGGGACCACAAACAATCCCACCTGCCACGAATGGGGGCAGCCCAGCTCCTACCTTGGTGGAGAGCAGCCGTGTCAGGTAGATTTCTGGAAGGACTTTCTTCCTATGGCTCTGCCTGTGCGACTTCTTATGTTCCACTGATTCATCAGTTGGGAGAACCTGGCCCCAGATAAAACACACGGTCAGAACACTCCTCTCTGCAAGTGTCACACTGAACTTTCCGTTCAGTATAGAATTTCAACTACATATAAAATTCAATTAAAAAGCAATTACTGTTTTAGAAACACACCCTTACATGGCTTTTAAAAAAGTGATTTAAAATACTCAATTTTTCTGCCATTTGTTTCTCCTGTGTTCTTTATTGCCTCTCTCATGCTAGACAAAGGAAATGAACCCACCCATCTCCCCTTGCATGCTGGCCTGCTCTCCCCCCTGGGCTCTCCCACCCCTGTGTGACTGCACCTTGGGCTCCCAGCAGCAATGCACACGGCGTCTACAGAAACCAGCTTTCCTTGGATTTCGAAAAAGCACAATATATATAAATATCGGCTTTTTCAAAACAAAAATGAATATTCCACTGGTCAGGTCAGTGAATTACTGCTCTACAATGACAAAGCAAGCCACTGATGTCCATCCTGGCATTGTTCCACATGTGAATAGTTGGTTTCCCATCCCTTTTCCCTCCTTGCTCGGCACGTGCAAGTGTGTGTATGTGCATGTTTCTACTTGAGCACGGAAACACAACCAGAGAAAAGAAATCCCCAAACCAGGCCATAAAATATTACTGTTGTCCATAACACCTTTTTTCCTAACAGCTTTTAGCAGCATTTAGCACTCTGTGCTCTGAGAATGGCACACCAGCAGGAACCCATGGACATACCCAGCCTGGGAAGCAGGCAGAATGCCAGGAGCTCCCAGCAGGTGACTTGACTGAGGTGGCACAGGATGCTACTGGCAGCACTGTGCCATGCCATACTCCAAATGTGCTCCTGAGCTCTCCTTGGCTGCCCACAGCATAATCAGAAACAAGTTCTCTGCCAACCCGGTAATTCTTTATTGTGTCCCTCAGTACTAAAGTTTGTCTACAGATCACCTTTCTGCACCTCTGCTGAAGAGAACTAACAAGCCTTGATCCAGCTTGTTCATCATATCTGACTCTCCAGCCCACAGATATGATTAAAGTTAATGTCAGCAAGGCTGAGAGTTTCTTCTCTTTCAACACATGCTCTGAACAAACAGGACCCACTGACTCCAGTGCAGGAGAGACGGGGGATTGCTGTACACTCTGTCAGCACCCTTGCTTTCATGGCAACAGGACAGATCTGGGAGAGCAGAGGCCCCCGTGTGCCAGTACCACTGCAGAGCAGGTGTCCTGGAGCAACACTTCTGCTTTTCAGCAGCAGTTCCTGGAGGGCAGGAGGGGCAGGCAGCCCAGGCCCCCACACACAGCATCCTTGCAACCAGGAGCGGGATACTTACCAAGTGAAAGTACTTCTCAGTGTCCAAATCCTTCACTGTGAAGAAGAGAGACACAGTGGCTCAGTCGAGGGACCCCAATTGAAACCCACCTCCCCTGGTGCCCTCTGGGTCAAGAGGCATCTGAACCCCAAGACTGAGCTGGTGTTCTCACCCCAAGTGATCTCAGTGTTTCTCATTGGTTTGAGGTTGTTTATTGCATTCTGGGGCACATGGCAAGTACCTTAGGAGGTACTTTAAGGGGGACCTGCGGTCTCCCAAGGGGTGTTTTAGGAGGGACCCAAGAGGGCACAAGAGCAGGATGACCACAGGGGCGCTCCTGCACTGTGATGCCCTGCTGTGCCCTGCCATGCCCCATGCTCCCATGGCTCTCTCAGTCTTATCATCAGGTCAGCTCAGCCCTGAGCAGCTCCTCATCCTGGTGGAAAAAGGACTCCCACTGCTAGGCTCTGTGCAGGTGGCCTGAAAATGGGGATTGAAATTCCTTGTTCAATGTGGATTTTTGTCTCCCTTGTTTTTTTTTGACTCTGCACAGCCTGAAACCTAGAAATGTGCTGGCAAGAGACTGAACATGTGTAAATGGGAGGGAGAGGGCTTTTCCAGCCAAGTGGTTTCAGATTCTTCCTTTTTCTCACTCTGTCAGCACAGACTGGATGCAAATCCCCAATCAGACTGTGAGATGGAAGGTGCAAACACCTTGAAGGCTGGGAGAGCACTCTGCACCCCAGCAAGTAGGAACAGAAGGAGACTGGATAGCACATGTTTAGAGCCACCACACCCCAGCACCCAGGCGTGGGGGTTGGCAGTAGCTCCCAGCATCCCTGGCCAGAGACAACCTCTGACAATGCAAGTGTTCCTGCCCAGTCACCAGAAGCAGGGAAAGAGGAGCGAGAAGTTACCTCTGCTCAGTGTGGTGTCCTTCTTGTCCGACAAACTCATGGCCAGGGACGCCCCTTCAGGGATCTGTGGAGGAAGGGAAGAGCAAGCATTGATGATGGGGGCTTTAACAGTGTCTCCCAGCCTCGAGGGGAATCCAGGAGCTGGGGGATGCTGCTGCAGTCATGGTTCTGCCACGAACATCCCCTGCACCCACCCTGCCCTGCCCCTGGGCCCAGGTGGGAACTGGCAGTGACAGCACTGCCCTACGTGGAAAAGAAATTTTCAATGCAAATACAATATAGAGAGGTTCTCAAAACCAAAGGGAATTGGGCAAATACATGTTTCTGACATATATTTTTGGATGTCAACCCCAGGTAAGTTGAAGAGGAGGGAGGGTTGTGCTGTGCAGGTGCTGGTTTGCCTTTCCCCAAGGGGCAGAAGGAACATGTGGGGCTGGTGCGTCCCCTCTGCCAGCACGGCTCGGCAGCACGGCCGTTACCCCGATAACCATATTAATGAGCTCTCAGCTCCGCTTTTGTCTTCCATGCACAGCTACAAACCAGTGAGGATTATGCTTCCAGGCATACCAGGGAATATGGAAATTATGTTAGTATTTCTGGTTTCACTTAACTTTAACACAAAAACGGTCAAGGAAACAATCTGATTTGCCACATATCCGTGCATTTTTGGCCTCGGCTCCTCAATGGCATCCCCAGCCCCTGCTCTTAGGGCAGGCATTGAGTCGTAGCTGTGATTTCAGCAGGAGTGTGGATCAAGAGCAGAGTAATACTAATCAGCCAGGCTGGTGGCCCTTGGGAATAGGAGCTTTTTCCC
Source organism: Platyrinchus mystaceus (assembly GCA_035041135.1). Classification (NCBI taxonomy): domain Eukaryota; kingdom Metazoa; phylum Chordata; class Aves; order Passeriformes; family Tyrannidae; genus Platyrinchus; species Platyrinchus mystaceus. The sequence goes on along the minus strand of JAWWLV010000024.1, from coordinate 355,540 downwards.
CTTCTCTTTCTGTTGTCAGTAATAACTTGTTTTGCATGAAGAGTGTTTAATTAGTTTCTGTGTGTTGCAATATTAACGAGATGCTCGCCAGGGCAGATGTCTATTCCCTGGAAGCTCTCATGGAGCTATGGCAACCTCCCTGCTTGTTCCTGATGATCCTGTTTTTGGAGGGGAACTGCAGCTCTCCCCAGAGGCCAGACAGGCTCCAAGGAGGTGAAGCTCCCCTGCAGCACCAGCAGCTTTACCTTGTAATGTGCTAATGTGTTGAGTTTCTTCCTGCCATCCTCCACCACCGAGGTGTCATCAAGGTCCCGCAGGATGTAGCTGTCGGTGCTGGTGGCAAACCATTCTGAACAGAGAGGGGAAAAGTGAGACCCCAGCCCGAAGCAGGCAGGTGCCAGGGGGCCTGAGGCTCCAGGGACCAAAAGGCTGCCCTGATGTCTGCCCTCCTATCAGCGCTGCTTCACCCACTGCTCTGACAGGCACCAACAGCTGCTGTGCAACATCAGGTGCTTCATCTGGTTTTACGGACTGGTTGGTCCTTACCAAGGTCAACATCTTCCACCCTTGGCCACTGGGAGTAGGGGACGTTCTTGCAGAAGGCCTCCAGAATCTTCTCCTTCACTTGGCTGAGTGTGTCCGTGTCCATGGCCCTGACGCTCAGGGAGTCCATCCCACAGCCTTGGAAGGAGACGTTGAGGTTCTGCAGGCAGAGGCTGTTGTTAGGGGTGACCTGCCCCCTTCTGCTGGCTCCCAAGGAAGCTCGGAGGCTGCAGCACCTACACAGCTCTCGCTGTTGCGCCCCAGGCTGTATGCTGATGGAAATCAGGCTGAACTAATGTGGTCATTGAGGCTTTACAGCACGAGAGGCGCTGATTTACAGCCCGGGAGGCTGAGGGCCCCGTTTGTTGATGGAGCTGGGAGGACACAGGGAGCGACACCACAGCCCCCTCTCACGCTGTCTTGCTAATGGGGCCTGGCGCTGATGCAGAGCCCACTGCGGGGCGGGAGGAAGGGTCAACTCCCATCACCAGTGTCCTCAGCTGCTTGGCTTCGACTGGTGACTAATGTGGCTGCCAAGGCTCATTGCTCAGTCTCTGCCTGATGCAATGGGCCGAGCTCCACTGCTGAAATGACCTCTAAGCAGGATGGCTCTACTGCACTGCTGGAGCCCACTGCCAGCACCACCAGTAACCAGCTCGAGAACTACTGAACAGCGGGACAGGCAGCTGTTCGGGGCTGCAGGCTGCCACAGAGCCCAGGAAGGCACAGCTACCACCTCAGTTGCAGCAAAAAGCTGCAGGGCAACGAGAGCAACTCTTGCTATCAGAAACCCTCTCCTCTTTTTGTCCAGGTTCCTCCTTATCATACAAGCTGTGCAGATCCAAATCCTATGAGCGCAGCTCCAGCACATGGGTACTCACCCTTGGCTTTGCCTCAATGTTCTCCCTCAGCAGCCACTCCTCGTTGAGGGTGTACCTGGCTTTTCCCGTAATGGCATCAATGGAACCTTTGTTAATCTGCTGTTTGATGGCACAGATCAGCAGGAAGAAGGGCTCTCCAACTGTCTCCTGGAGAAAGGAAAGACCAAGTCAGCAAACAGGATGCAGTGGTGGTACCTCCATCAGTGGTGTGGCATGGACACTGAAAGTGTCTCTGCACACGGGGAGCAGGAACAGTCCACCCCAGGTGCTGTGAACGCCCGGTCGGTGCCATCACCCCCAGCTCCCAACAGCATTTCTCTGAGGCTGCTCAGAAGTTTTCAGACTCATGGCAACATGACAATGCAGATGGGGAAGAGGACAAAACAGCCGACAACAGCCGCAGGCCGTTTTTGGGGATGCTGTGATTGTCAGCATCAACATACTCCATCCAAGTTCTCCAGCATGCACTGGAGTTGTGGAATGCCACTGGCAGGCTAGGCCAGCCTGTGCTGTTTAATGGGCAGAGCTCAGGTGCTGCTCAGAAGGCAGGGGCGTGTGTGTGGCTGCGCTGAGCAGGGATGTGCACGCACAACGCTTGGCAAAATACAAATGTGCATTAATTTACATGTGAAATTACACAAGAACTTCATGGAGAATCTGACACACTGTGCTACAGAGAGGCTTCCTGAACTCTGACAAGGGTGCAGACTGTACAACATGCTGGACTCAGCAGGACAAGGAGGGGCTGATATGCACAAAACTCCAGGTCTGCAGATATTTGGGCAGCATCTGGCTTTCTCATGAATATGTCATCTGAACCCCTCTTTGCACTGCCTGGTTTGCCACTGAACTCCACGGGAGTGAGCCCATGGCCTCGGTCTGTGGCTCTGGGAACCAGTGTTCATACTTCTCATACCACAGCAGAGCCCTCATCACAGCAAAACAGAGAGGATCAGGGTCAACAAGCTGTTCCCATGCAACAGCAAGCAAACACATCATTTAACTCCTTACATTCATCAAACTTAAGCTCATGGGAGAGAGGTGAACTGTGGCACTGCTGCAGCAAAAACCAAAAACACGACAGCTACACAGTTTAATGCCAGATTTCTGATCTGCTTCTGCCTGATGCACTGATGAGCAAGGAAAACATAAGCGATTTTTTTAAGGAACTTTTCAGTACTGCAGTACATCCCATTCTCCCTAATGTTCATGTGCAAATTTCTTCCAATGAGGCAAGTGCAAATTCTGCACATTTTTGTACTGTGAGCATCCCCCCACTGGCACACGGAGCCCTGCCATCTGAGAGCCTGCTCAAGACAACAGATACCCAATGGCTTTGATATTTCTCAGCTAGGAGCTGCTAAATCCTGTTCAATCTGCTTCTTAATTAAAACTTGGTGATTCTTTTATTCTAATTGCCCTGTAATTGCTAAAGCAATTAGCTCAGTGTCAATCTGGATGTGCTGCATTTGGTGCGGTTGATGATATGGTGATACAGCGGGGCTCTGGGTGGGCACATGCTGTCATGTCAGCCAGGCAGTCACTTCCTTTCCAAGGGAAACTTCAGGAACACAGGGAAGCTCCCCGGGTCTGCTGCAAGGGTTTAATGACTCCTGCAATGGTCATCTGAGCAGGCAGCACAAAATGGGCTCAGCAGCAGGGCTGCAGGTGCCGGAATGGAGGAAGGCACGGCTTCCAGAGCATAGAGGAAGGTGAGTCAGGGAGGTGGAGAAGCTGAGGATTGCAAAGAGTGGAGAACGTGTCAAAAGACACAAGGAGACCATTTTGGAGAGAAAGGCAGAAGCCTGAAAGAACAAGCAAGGGGACAACACCGACACGGAGACCTCCTCACGCTGCAGTACCACTGTCCCCATATGGTGACCCGCAGGGTCAACAGCCCCCAACACTGGCCATACTACCAACAGGAACTCCATTTGTGTTGCACATGAGCAGGGACAAACCTGAGGCCAAACTTGGGGCCAGGCTCTGGAGCCTGCCTGCCTCTGCCATGGGCAGCTCTGGATGCAGGGAGAGCCGAGGGGGCAGCCAGCAGCTCTGCAGTGCCCCCACAACCATTAGAAAAGGGCGAGTCCTGCTGATATAGGAGCTCGTTATGGCTTGAGATGAGCACAGGCTGCACGGGTCAGGGCTGACTCTGCAGCACCATCCTGTACGTGTAAAGCTGCCCTGGAAGCTGTGGCACGGCGGGCATTGCGGGGTCACCAGGGACCCACTGCTGTGTGCACGAGCAGGATCAGCCCCAGGTCCCCTGCAGGGGACACAGTGACAGCGCTCCGCTGGAGAGATGCTATTTCTGTTTGGCTTTCTGGCTTTCAAGCTCAGGAACTGTGGGATGTTACGGAAATCTGCAAAAGTGCTAATCAGACAGCAAATTTCAAAGCAGGGAAAGAAGGGCTGGCAGGCAGGGACTAGAGATAAAATGGCAAACTTGGAAACCTCCTGCATTGTTCAGAAAACTCATCTGGAAAGGAATCAAAACTGTCTTTGGACTTGGCTAGTTAGGAGAAAGGAAGTTTAACCAGAAGAGAGATCAGTGCTGATTCAGGGCAAAAAAATACTTAAAAAAACACAGTCTGGGGCCTTTTTTCCTCCTATTGTGAATGTATTTTAATGAGACTTCATTTTCATTTTTAACTGAACTGTTATGGGCTCTTAAAGCTACCCAGGGCACCGAAATAACTCTGCAGTAATGGAAAGCACAGTTCAGGCTGGCAGGACTTGAACTGTTCCACGCACGAGGAGCGTGGGAGGGCTTCATTTTTATATCCTTGGGAAAATAAAAAGGTTTAGAGCACAGACTGGATTCACATGTTGCTGCCCTATTAACACAACTCCAACAAGTCATTACATATGTCCTCTCAGGAACACGCTACAGCCATTTCCAAAATGTTTTGGTGAGGCTGGGGTGGGAAAAGCACAGAAAACAGATGCTTATCCCAAGTGCCTACTAATTTTGGGACAAATATCTATTCGCACTCTGTGAAGAACCAAACCTCAGCTCCATCCCACATGCAAAACTTGGGGAAGCTTGGACCCAGATGTAAAAACTGAATTCCAGGATGTTACTTTGCCTTTAACACCTAGTCCCCTGATCCCGTTAGGAACTAGGCACAACAGTGAGATACCATGGTATCTCATGGGAAAGGCTTTCTTTTTCAGTTATTTTAACGAAAACTGTAGCACAAAATAAAAACATGGACCATTTTATCTGCGATTCTCACTTAGTTCTGCAGAAACAGAGTTCTGCACTGATTGTGCAAATGCTGCAAGTTCCCTCTGAGCCCTGTCCCTCACAGAAAGCCCCTGCTGGCTCATCCCATTCCCTCACATACCAAGCCAGCTCCCATCAGTGGTAACTTCACTGCCTTCAGGTGCCCTCCACATGGGCAGACCACGAGGGCCTGTGGCTGGCAGCTCCTTCCCAACTGAAGACAGCTCCTTCAAATCATTTTCCCCCAAAACACAAATGGACGGGCTGTTAGGCAGAGCATTAATGCGAAACAAATGTTTCGAGCATGTAGCGCTGACTTACAAGGGAAAACACAAGCACTTGGAATTTTTCCACCGCACGACGGCAGGGACTTTTGCAGCAGCTGTTTCAAATAGACACTGTGATTAATGGGGATAATTCAGGAATGAAAACCAGACCCATCGTCACATGTCTGACAGAGCAGTGCTACAGGCAGCCTTCTTTTTAACCAAGAAATGCCTCTCTGAAGGCAGCCGAGTTTGATCCCGAGGAACGAGAGGCACATGGGAGGCGCTTGGCGATCACTGGTATTTAAATTACAGCCCTGAGCTGACACCAGCCGTGTGGAAGGAGGTGCCGTCTGTCCCACCACAGGAGCTCCCTCCTCATTCATGTGGCGGGGAAGGTGCCAGCTCTGCCGATCCGGATCGAGCCCCTGTCCCTTTGCACAGCTTGGCTTGTGTCACCTTGTGACAGTGCAGGGGCCTCTCCAGACATTCTTGTCTGACCAATTCTTTTCCCTCTCCATATTTCAGCAGAACCTTGGTATCTCCTCTGATCTGGTCCCTGATCACTGTGGAGCATGTGCGATGTCAGTCTCTTAGAAATAACTTTATTATGCTCTAGTTTGGAAACCATTTCCTTTCAGAGATGGGAAATAAGCTGTGGTGATGCTCTGCACTGCCATAGCTTCAGGCTGGGCACAGGAGTTGTGGAGGGGACTGCAAGCCCAGCATGCAGCCTTAGACCACGCTGAGGACCCGCTGTGGGCAGCTGGAAATGCACGTTCAGCCAGTGGCCTGACAGCTCTGCAAAGGGCCCAGTCACCTCACAGACCTGCTCCCATCAGACTCCATCCTCGTCCTCTCTCCGTGGGGCAGGTGGGGCCAAGAGCAGGGGGAAGCCAGCTCATAGCTCCCACCAGCACTGCCTGGCCCTGAGCATGGCCACAGGCCACCCCATGGTCCTGGACCATGTGGGGATGGGCAGCTCCCACCCGGCGCCCCAGGGATGGGCAGCGTGCTGCACGTGGAGCTCCTCACCATTAATGAGCTGTGTAACGTGCCCAAGCCTTTGGGCCCACGTGACAAAGCTCCACTTTCTTTCCTCTTTTTTTTTTCCCTGAGAAAGCCTTCTTGCACAATGTCCATTTTTAGCACAGGCTGAAGCTGGATCAGATGCCTCACATGTGGTCTTCAACTCCCCAAAAGGAGAAATCAGCACTTCTTTTTCTCCAATCGTTTAACTAAAGGCACAAAATCTGAAGATTAAAAAATTTCACTAATTCCCTCTTTTCTGCTCTTACAGGCTGGATAGCTGTGCCACATCGGCACAGCCATCCTCATCCACTCCTGTAACTCTTCTTTCATTAGACTGGCTAATTATGTGAGCTAAAATGAAAGATTATGAACTACAAAACCACAGGCTCTAGGACAAAAAGTGATCATCAGCTGGGATCAGAAGACATCATGATATGTATGAGAACAATAAAGAATTGCTTCTGTGGCTGTAGAAAACACTTTAGGAAAAGAGATTTTTTTCAAAGGCTTTTTCAAGGCTCTCCCCTGTGGGTATAATGGGGTGTCCTCCAATTAACTGCCATGGAATCAATTAAGTTATTGCTCAATTCTTCTGGGAAATTCCAAACAGAACTGGCAAACGCTGGAGATAAAGCACTGAGCAGATGGACTGCTGATGGCTCTGAGATGCCAAACATATTCCTTTTTATCACAGTCAGGAAGACAGTCAGGCTTCGGGTACAGACATCCCACCTTCTCCCCCTTGGATCTGTGTGGAACCACAAGGATGCCTCTGCCTGAGAGGCCCCACACACCAACGGGCACTGACATGGAGCAGCCCCTGCCCTGACACTCCTGGCCCTCCCAACTACTGGGGCTTCCACACCAGAGACAGACCCTGCTGGCCTGTGCCAGCTGGTCACAGCAACAACACAAAACCAGGTGGTTTCCCAAACCTCCAGCCATTCTGGTTATTTCTCAGCTCCCCTATGGCTCTTCTCAAGCACAGTGAAAACGTCGGTCTATGCTCTGGCCTGCCATGAAGCCTGAGCTCACCAAAGCCCTGGGCAGAAGGGGAGAAGCAACCGAACTTCAGGTTGCTTATTCACACCTGAACTTTTCAATACAACAGCTAGTGACGGTTCGAGTGGCACTGCTGGCAGGTATCAGGTCCTCAGCTGTCCCCACATCCCTCATCACTGCTGCACACAGAGCTGACCCCGCACCCACCACAGCAGTGACTGGCGCTCTTACTCTGAGATAGCTGTACATGCAGATGGACATCCAGTTGGTGAGCATCTTCTCCACCACTGATTCCGTCCTTCTCAGCATCAGTTTGGGGTTTTTGGAAGCTGAAGCATCTATTAGATCTACCAAGAGGTCCTTCATGATGCTGGTGTAATACTCTAGTTTCCCATGCAGCGCAATCGTAAGCAGGGACGCCAGGTTACACCTGAAACAGAGAACATGTAGGACTCAAGCCCCAATCCAATGAGACTGAACTGCCAACTGGCACTAAAAAACCCAGCACAAAAAGGCATTCTCTCAGACAACTTTCATGAACCTTCTCAATGGTGTTAGAAGTTCCAATACTCTTTCAGTGCTGCAGGACCCTGGGCCAGTTTGCACGCTCTTACTGGTAAGCCAAATGAGTGAGTGTTCCTCAGGGTTTATGGCCATCCATTTCTAATAGAAAAGTGGGAGGCAAGCGTAACTCAACCATCCACTGAAATGCACGGCCCCAGGCACTGGCTGGATTGCTACAGGTTAGGAAGAAATCAGTCTCCTCCAGCTGCCAGGTGTTTGGTTTTGAAACTCATACCTGTCTCTGACAGCAAAGTCCTTCTGTTGCTCGAGAGCATGGACAAACACGATAAGAAAGTGCTTGTTGTTGAGTAAGGTGGAGAACAGTGAGATTCCTTCTTCCATGTTGGGTCTGCAGTTCTCAGGGATCTGAAAAAAAATGTAGAAAGCAGAGTGAGAAAACCCTGCTTATTGTTTTCCTCCAGCTTTTATCCCCCTTGACTGCAGGATGTCCCTACTGAGCACAGAGGTACTGAGCAGAAGTGCCCTTCCTCCCTCTGCCTGACACAGCCAACAGTCTCCCTGGCAAGGGACACGCAGCTGAGCCAGCAGGGCACTGGCAATGGCCCTTCCACTCAGTTCAGCGCTCACGAGGACACGGGGAGCACTGTTGCCAGTTTGAGGCTCCCCACTGTGAGACAGATGGAGCAAGTGCAGCTGAGGACTGACAAAACAATCAGTGGGTGTACAGGAGAGGTGAAGAGGGCTGGGTTTGGTCAGCCTTTGGAAGTTCTAAGGGGACATCTTACTGCAGCCTCAGCTGCCCTGTGGCAGGGCAGAGAGGACAGAGCCAGGCTCTTCTCTGCCAACATAGTGCCAGGATGAGAGGCAAAGGATACCAGATGGAGCATGGGACACTGACTAAATATAAGGAAGGCAGTTTACACCTTTAAGGGTGTCATACACAGGAACAAGGCCATAGGAGCCTGTGGGATTTCTGTCCTTGAGGATATTTGGTACAGTTGGATGAGGCCTTCAGAAAACTCATCTAGTTGGGGATGCTTTAAGCAGATCTCCCTTCCAACCTTAGCAACTTTCTGACTCTTCAATCCTTACTCTCTGTCCACTTCAAACCCAGCTCTGGGACAACAGCAGCTTTTACCAAGTCACTGCTTGGTAAAAGGAGGAATCTCACTTATGAGGAACTGAGCCTGAAGTGATACACAGTATGACACATCTCAGGAAGAAGAGCCCTCAGCAGAGCCAGAAAGGATCCCAGGCCAACGTTCCGTCATGCAAGAGCAGATCCACAGATCTGCCTTCTCCGACTGGCCAAAGCTGATCCAGTGCTGGTCTGTGTTGATGGTTAGCAACACCCAAAAGCGTTTGTTCTGTTACCGGGTTACTCACCTTCCATTCCCCCACTAGGAGCGGATGTGTTTCCTGGACCTGGGAGCCCACCTGGGAGCTGAGCTGCTGGGATGGGAGGACGTAGCACTCCTCGTAGAGAGAGGAACACTGGAACCAAGCACAGCGTTAGGGGAGGGCAGTGCACCTGCCTGGGGACTCCCTGTGTGCTGTGCCCCTCAGGGGAACGAGATGGGAGCCATGTCATTGGGACTAAGACCACCCATCACAAAGATGGTTTGCATAGTTTATGAAGCCTTAAAACACTTTGCAAGAGCCTCTTGAATGAGCAAGCACCACAAACATGGGGAGAGGCAGACGTCTGCGCAGACACAAGGCTGTTAGGGCAGGGAGACTGCAAATAGACTAATGTGACAGCTAGAAAACTCCCAGAAGAGAAAGCTTTATAGAGGACAAAATCAAAATAGAGGAGTTCTGGGTGTTTTAACATATGTAACTTTTGAAACAGATGGGAAAAATGTTTAAATCTCTAACATTCATATAGCAGCATGAATCTTAAAGCCTCTAAGTGTGCAGAGAGATATGGAGAGGGGATAACTGCAAAACCTGAGTAATAGCTACTAATGAAACACTCTGCAGTCATAAATCATCATCTCACTCCTCAGCACCGACACACAACTGCCTCAGGGGTGAAATACAGCTGTGGTGCAGGGCGCACAGCGACGCGGCAGGGCAGCCAGTGACAGGAATTATGGCACTGGCATGTCTGTTGTGGCCCTGGAGAAGGACTCTGGGCAGACAGACTGGGACTGGTACCCAAGGGACATCTTACTGGGAGCACCACGCACCCAACTCGGATAGGGAGGAAGAAAAGTGGGAGACAGAGATGTCCAAAGAGCTCCTGAGGACCAGCTGAGCTGCTGGGAATGCTCAGGGGCACCCTGCCTGGAATAGAAAGCCCCTCTCCCTGAACACCATTTGCAGATTCACCCTTCAGCCACCCTTCAACCTCCACTGAATGGAATGAGGTGACACTGGAGCCCTTGAGGAGAAGTTCCCAGAACTCTTTCAGGAGAGGGTGTCCAATGGCTATGAAAGGGCGAGCTGGAGTGACTCCCAGGACAGTGCCACCGCCAGGCTATGTCACGTGCAAACCCAACCTTACTTGATGCCCCAGGAGCTGTGGCTCCACTTTTGATGGTAATCGAGGCTGAAACACATGACAAGTAAATATATAACAGTGGAATGATTTTGTGACACTGTAAAAAGCCTTTAGCAGAGCCCTGATCTGGTTGGGAAGGACCTCAGTGCGATGAGGTGCCCGTGACACATGCTGTCTCCTTACTTTGGGGAAGAACGTCCTGGTGACAAAGTGCTTGTACTCCAGGAAGGGGATCCCTTGGCTGCGGTTTAGCTCCTTGGTCAGGTCTGTCATGTCTGTCTGCAGCTCCGCGAAACCTTGCACAAAGAGACCCGCAGATGGTGAGAGCCCAATCCTCCACCAGGCAAGACAGGCTGGCACCAGGAAGCATGGCACGTCTCATCTCCGCCTCCTTGAGCTGTTCCCTTGCGGGGGCTGCAGCTGGGTTTTCTCTGAGCAGCAGATTCCCAGCGGGGTTTAACCATCAGCACTGTAAACCTTGTTCCGAGCACTGACAACATGCCCTGCCCCAGGAGCCCAGCCCCATGGGACTGGGCAGGCAGTTCCCACAGGACACGGTGGGGTCACGGACTGTGGGACGGCAGGTGCCGACGCCTGGATCACTTCTCCTATTGCTCTGGCAGGAGTGTGCTGCAGTTTCTGTTGCACCCAAGTGTAACGCACACTAAAGATTAGCATGGCCTTCAAGCAAACCTCTGACACAGCCAGGGGCCATTAACTCCAGGACAGGGAGGCTGGTTGCACTGCATGTCAGTGGCTTGCCCAAGTCAGGCAGCAGGACAGCAGCAAAGCCCCATTTCCAGTCACTGAGCCTCATTCCCAAGCCTTGCCGAACCTCACAGGCAACAACAGAAACTCCCCTATAAATAATCCTATAAACTTCTACAGCGCAGAAGGTGAATGACTTCAAGCCTGCTATCCCAGCATCCTCCTTCTAGCCCTGGGTCCTCCTTGGTGCCCAGACAGTGACTTACCTTTGCGGATTTCCTCCCGGATCTGCGACTCCATCTCCTCCATCTGGAGCAGGGTTTTCTGCCAGTAGCGCTCGGCTCTGCGGCTCTTTGTGCAGAACACAAAGAGTGCTAGAAAAGAGAAAGGGAACAAGCCTTTTGGACTCAGGCTTAGGAGTAGCTGCAGCTAGGATTAGAGAGGTTCCCTCTGACATGGTGCAGAAAGCTAAACCCAAAGTTGGCTTCACACCTACCACCAGTCTGGTATCTGCTCAGGCAGTTGTCGATTTATCTGTACATAAGTAAAACCAGCTGGAATTTAATGATCATGCCGTAACTATCCTCTTCAATTTAGGTCTGGGCTGTCTGTATTCATCTTAACTGTATACTAATGTGTTCCAGCTGATTAATGAATACAGAATTTAGGATGTTTACCACCTGTATTACAGTGTTCACATCCGACAGTCTTCCCATGCCTCCAGAAATATGTTTCTAATGATGGGCAGTGCATTTAATAAATAGTGTGCATTACAGCCTTTATCAAAAATAAATTAAATCCCCACTAGAAACCACTCATTTGCTGTGAACTGGCAGGTTTCTTGCTGCACGGTCGTGCTGGGCAAGCAATGAGCAGGTACCCCAGCCCAAGGACAGAAGTGTGCTGCACAGCTTCCACCCAGGTTCACACACTGGTGTGCCTGTTCCACACCTGCAGCTAAAAATGCAGGTTCTGCTCTTCCTACCCTGCCAGGCACCTGTCACTGCCTGTTCCTAATGACAGGACCTCGGGCTAGGAGCATCTCTGGGATGATCTGGGACAGTCACGCCTGTGAGTGAGCCCTGTGAGTCAGTAGTAGCCCAAGACCAGTTTCTCACATTCTTCTTTGTTTGGTATTATAGTAGCTACTAAGGTTTTTGGGAAAAGGGTAAGTTTATAAATATCACAGGCTCAAGTAACAGAGTTGAGCTGTGGATTCAGCCAGCAAAAGCTCCGTGCTGCAGGGAGCTGTGGCCCTGGTACTGGCTGTGTGCCATACAAAGAGTGGCTACCTGCTGCACCCAGACCAACTTCAGGTACTGCATAATTGCAGCACTTGGAGTCACCTTCACTACTCCACATGCAATGACAAAAACCTCGGCACAGCCTTGGAACGCATCGTTCTTTCCCTTACCTACAACAGAAAGGACCAGCAGGATGCTGCAGATGACGATGGAGACAATGATTGCGGTCTCTCCTCCCCCAAGGTGCAGCATCGCAATTGTGTAGTTGAACTTTCCAACTTGGATCTGGAGAGGGAGAAGGAGGGAGGAAAAGCAGGAGCTGAGCAGCACATTGCCAAGGGGCTGGGAGCAGGGAGGGACACAAGGTAGGGCTCAGCAGACCTTTGCCCAAGGACACACTAACCACACTGGCACAGCCCCCTGGACTCCACAGGGGGCCAGGCTGTGCCTTTCACTGCCAGACCCTGGTGCTCCGTGTGTACAAGGGAGCCCAGTTCACTTCCTGCCCTCCTGGGGACGCTGAGGCCGCTCCCAGCAGGCTGCAATGCTGCAGCGGTGCCCATCGCAGGGCCACCGTGGGGCTTCAGTGGCAGAGCAGCAGGCCCACAACACAGCCTCACCATACCCATCCCAGAATGAGACAGCACTTTCCTAGAGAGCCCAGGGCACTGGACAGGACTGCCTGTGCTGCTCTACTAGAAAACCACTTCCACTAATCATCGACTTCCATTATGGCTCTGAACAGCCTTTGGATCCCAGCTGCACTAGCCTTTCTCCTCCAAAAGCAGAACTGCTGCCACACAGGAGAGGGAGGGGTAAGAAATTTTCAAGTCCTTGAAATGCAAATAAACTAAGGGAATAAAAATAAATAATAATGAGACCATAGAGGAGTAATGATCTTGTGGCTAAAGCAGTGAACAGGGTGTCAGGAGGTGCTGGCTCTGCTCCCAGACTGTACTTCTTGTGACACCAAGCACAAACCACTTGAGCTCAGTCTTTGGGTCTCCTGATATCCAGAAGGGAAGAGGCCAGCACACATCACAGGCTGGCGAGTTACTGGGCACCGTTTACAAACAGCTCTTTGGGCCCCTGGGACGAAAGGATTTCACAGCATCATCTGATAAGGAAAACTCATGACCACACAAGGCTTCCACTTCTGGAAATGTGAGTTTCACTTCTCTCAAGGAACGAGAAGTGAGAGAAACTTGAGGAAAAAACCCTGAAACAAGGTAGGGAAGAGCTGGAATAATCTTACGATTACATCTGCATCACAGAGCACCTCCAGGAAAGGTGCCCCTGGGCACCCTTGGTGTAGCACCTGAAATTCCAGCAGCTCTCAGCCGAGCCAAAGCTGTGCCACAAGTGGGGCCTTCCCACCACCTCCATCACCAGACACCACATCACACACAGCTCCATCCTGTGGAAAATCCAGCCCTGGCTCTGGGAACACTGGCATGGGCACAGCTGCTGCCAGCAGAAGGCTCTGGACACTGAGAGCTTTGGTCTCCACCTTGGCACATTGTCTGAGAACCATGGTGCTGGACAGGGACAGGAGCCACAGCACTGCACGAGCACCTCGGCAGGTTTGCTCAGCAGTCTCACAGCCACCTGCCTGGCCCCAGGATCTCCACCTCTGCCCTCTGAAATGCTGCAATGAGCCTGCTCCTCAACATGATTTGAGTCTTTTTTTCACCACCAACTCAGTTTTGCCTTTTTCAGAGGAGAAATCCCATGCCTGCTGTTTAATTCAGTGTTTAAACAGTTTGGTCATAAAAAAAGATGGGTCTGAAGGCCTCGACAAGCTTGTGTATCTGGACAGGTCTACTCAATACTTGGTAAGACCCAGACAGGGACCCTACACACGCCTGGCCCTGTGTCACCAAAGCCACTGCAAGTGTGTTATAAAGCAGCAGTCATCCCTGGAGCAGCTGGCAGGAATGGCCTGAACTGCGTCTGAAGGTTTAGCAAGGTGTGAATACAAGCAGATTATTTAGCTGCACTTTCACTGCTGGTGCACTCTGAACAGTCTTGTGATATTTAGGGTTGGGTATCATTCTCCTGCTTCCTGGGGACCCACTAAGGCACTGCCCTGAATGATTTATGTCACACCAAGACTAGCAAACTCATAAATTCCTTTTCCTCCCCAAAGGGATTTCCCTGTTTCTCAGTTCTTAAAAAAAAAAACCTACCCTGTTTAAAATTTCCATTAAAATTACTTGGGAAATTTTGCTACTTCTGCATTACCACATTTCCAGTTTGCAACAGAATTTCATATACCTCAGACTGTTGCCAGTAAACCAGACAATCCTGTCAGCAAATTGGTGGTGCATCCTCATGCCTTTCTTCTGGGCTGCTCAAGTCCACAGCTCCTCAGCTCCCTTCACCCTTCCTTTTCCTCCCTGCCCACACTACAGGCTCCCACCCATCCCTAACCCTAATCCTACCAACACAAGGACTGGGAGGGGGCAGCACTGTCTCAGACCACGGAGGTAGAAGCATTTTCTCTCAGATACCAAGAGCCATAGTCACATCCCTGGATGGCAATGGACTGTGTATGACATGACGGAAACTGAGGGCAAGCACAGCAGTTCAATCAAGCCCTCTGGAAAACAGGGCAGTACCAAAGCGTGGTGAATTTTGCAGATACAAAGAGGGACAAAAGCTCTAAACACCAAGCTCCTTGCAGTGACAAAGCAGCAGCCCCTGGAAACAACACAAAGCTGTCCAGCCCTGGTACTCCTCACCCTCCTGGTCAAATGCAGAGACCCAGCTTGGTGAGGGTCAGACTGTCACGGCCATTCGTGACCCTTCTGCTGGTGGGAGCAGAGCAGCTAGCTGAAAGCTGTAAGGAATTCCCCAAATGGGGGACAGAAAACCACTGCAAGTGACAAAACCTCATGTGCCTGAGACCTCACCGAGCCTTAGAACTGAGCAACCTCCCCCTGCACACAGTGTAGTACCTCAGCAGGCAGCTTTCGGTGTCCCATGACTTGGAGTGTGGCAGCCCCTCACCACAACTTGGGCAGCCTTCATCCCACTGCCCAGCTGCCCTGGGACAGCTGCCAGCACGGCGTGCTTTGTCCACCCTTCCATCCGTGCAGCCTTGTGCGGGGTCACCAGTGGGTGAGCTGGGCAGGTCCTTCGCACACAGGGTTTGCACTGCCCTACACGCTCGCAGTGCGAGGCTCTGGAACTCACCGTCACAGGTAACTGCCTTTCTGAGGTGCTCAGCGACTCATTGATGGAGCAGTGGATGACTTTGTCTGAAACAATCTGGATCTCACATGAGATCAGGCCGATTTTCACCTGGTACTCATTGCTCTCCAGGCCCAGGCTGTCAGGCTCTTTCTAAAGACATAAATAGAACAGGATGTCAGGCTGCAGAGTGGCAGCTGGAATTGCAACTGATCTTCCTGCTTTACTTTCCATATTCCCTACTGTTTTGCAGACTTGGAAGACTCTCCCGAACCAAGAACATTTTTCCAGCACTCCACAGGAAAGCCAGAACCAGGCCATTCCCCATTTTCCTGTTTCCCATTCCTCATGCAGCATGGGAAAATGGGATGAGCAAGCCCCTCATGGAACCTGGAAAGACCTGCTTTTGATCTGGCCTGCTGTGCACTGAAGATAAGGATGTAAATGCCCACCTGGGAGGGGGAAGGATGTACAACAGAGGGGAGAGCCAGGGGATGCTCCTGCGGAGCCTGAGAAAGGGGGAGCACGTTTCTGGAGCACGTTGTAAACAGTGAGGATATCCTGCAGTGAACAATGGCCTTTGAATTACTATTGCTCATTGTCCAGGCCACTCAACTGCTGCACCCCGACTTCCTTGTGAGCTGAGCTGAGCTGAATTCAGTAGTCAAAACAGGAGAATGCACGACCTGTTTCTGCAGGAATAAACACCTATTGTCAGGCTCATCTGCAGTACCTGCCTTGTTTCAGGCCAGTGCATTGTTGTTCTTTTTCACACATCCAGTATTTCATTTAGTCTCATGCTATGACACCCTCCCAGGCAGTTCTGTCTCAGAGGGCATCCTCAGGCTGGGCTGCATCTCCTGGGACAGAGAGATGCAGAAACAGCATGCTGAGCCTGAACCACCTGCTCCTGACTCTCCAGTCCCCAGCTACCCACTTCTCTCTCCTCTCCCTGTGGACGGTCACTGCACTGGTACTTAGGACCGCGGAGCCGCCCATGGGGGAACAGGCAGCACCCCGAGAGAAGCGGAGCTGTAACAGCCACTCTCTTACGTGTATGACCAGAGTTAAGGGCTCGCCAGGATGGTGCTTGATCCACTTCTCCTTCTTGGCCGTGGAGAACTGGGGGTCAGCATAGTACTCCAGGCTGAACTTGCTGAAGTGTAGGGCCTCCTCAGGGTACATCTCCTCATCCAGAGCTGGGCGGTCATCTGCGTAGAGGCGCCCATTGAGGTAGAAGTCGACGGGGGCAGGTTTGCTCCCCACAGTGATGTTGGAGGCAGCTGGAGAGGGGCAGGTGATCATGGTGTCAGTGTGAACCTTACAGCACTGCAAGCAGGAGAGTGCGAGAACATCAGAACCCAGCACCACAAGTGCTCTCAGCCCATCCTGAGGCGTGGGCTGAGGCCTCAGCTTCACACCCCAGCCATCATCCGGCTGCACACACACAGCCCCGCTCTGTCACCAGCCCGTACCCAGCCACGACACCCACCGTGTGTTCTCTGCCGATGCCACGGACAGCCATGGACACGTTCTGGACCAGCCCAAAGCCTCTTCCTTCCAGGGTGATGATCCTGCCCCCACTTTGAGAAGGGAAGAAAGAGAGGGTGACTGCAGAGGACATTGCAGTAGCAGGGAGTGATGGCTGAGTCTCCCTCCTGTCCTCATCTCTTTTCCCAGAGATGTTTCCCAGCTGCTTGAGCAGAAAATTTGACCCAACAGCCAAAGTCTTCTTTCTGCTTACAGCAAGGATCCACACTGCTACCACGATATCAGGGAAGGAAGCAAGGAGGAGCAGATGCTGTGGTGGAAAGTGGGAGGGCCTCTTCCAGCAGCAGGACACATCCCCTGCCCCTACCTGTGACTCTGCCCCTGTCCCTGCCCCTCAGAGACCTGCAGAGAACTGTGAGGCTTGAAGAGGAAAAAGTCCCTTAGAGGCTGTCAGGGATCCTGCATCTCCTACCAACTTCTGATTTAGATCAGAATGTGAAAGTTGTTGTGTTTTGTACCTGCTGGGGGGAAAATGCAACCCATGGGCCTCTCACTGTGCAGTCAACTAACAGTACAAACGAGCAGCGCCAATATGCACAAGGCAAAGCAAGGGCTGGAGAACCATCACTGCTCATCTGCACCCTGGATTTACCTTCCCCTTCCTCCGTATCATATTTGACCTGGTTAGAGTATTCGCCAGGGAATAGTCAGGACCCACAAATCCTATTATGTGAAGAGCACTCCAGGCACAGTGACTTTGGCCATGAGGCCCCAAGGTTCTCTGAAGCCTGCAGATATCACAGGTAGTTATGATCCAAGTTTCTAACTAGGAGCCTGTCACATCTGCAGACTAGCTTACAATTTCTGTTTAGGTTTAAATTTTGCTTATATGAATTATTTTATCAATATGGTAACAGAAATCAGTTCCAGCTAGATTTTTACACAAGCTATTGATCCCCTCATGGTCAACAGACCAGCAGCATGGTGTAGCAGTCAGACTGTATAAGCCACCACACAGGCTGTAGAAGTCACAGTTCCTGTGCTCTGAAATTTGGGAACTGCTGTAAGTGCTAAGGAAGCAGACTAAGGTGATGGAGAAATACCCCAGTGGTTTCCCCTGTGACTACAAGCAGGGACTTTCTTCCTGTCTTTTAGAGAGCACTCTCGACACTCAGCAGTTGGGAGCCTGCAAGGGGCTGAGCCTGGATGAGTCATGGCTCTGCCTTTCCACTAACATTCCCACAGCCTGCAGCCTTGGCGCTGCCCTTGGGAATGCCGAGAGGCGGCTTTGTTCCAAGGGGATCAGACCACCAGAGCCTGCTCGCGCTCGCCCCCGGTGTGCTGCTTCCACCAAGGTCCTGCCGCCACAGCTGCTGGCGTCCCAGATTTCCTGGTCAGCCCTGGATTTTCCAGGCTTCACGGCTGAGGAGGGTGGGATTTCACTATGATATCCAAAGGAACAGAAGCCTGAGTGCTCCACAGAGAGACGTGAAATTAAAAGTAACACACTTTAAAAATTAAATACTGTGACCTTGAGGAAGGCTGAAATCCAAAATTACAAATCTCATCTTATCCTTCTACAGTTTTACTGCCAAGAAAAATCCTCAGGATCTCATTGAGCCCCCACCTGAAACCTCCCTAAAGTACCCACCAGGTATGCACGATACAGTTACTAAGGCTGACATTTTTCCACTCCTAAATGCATCAAAACTATGGACGGTCTTGGTGTGTGAGACCTCTTCTACTCCTGTGCTGGGTTACCCCGGAGCACCCTGAGAGCAAGCTGCATTGCCCTCTGTACCCATCTGCAAGGCAATGTGTCCAGCTCCAGGGTTGGGAGCAGCAGGACCCTCTTTCTCCCAGCAGGACCCTCTCTTTCACAGGCTGCCTTGGCTGGGGCAGGATCTCACCTGATCTGGCTCTTTTTGGGGTTGATGTCTGATATAACCGGGTTCTTCTCATACTTGAAAGTGATGTTGGGGCTGGCACAAGACTTGTTCTCGAACTGCACGCAGACTGGCACAGCCGTGGTGAGCTCCGCGGCGGGCATGGTGCAGGTGATGGTGCTGTCGGTGCGGCTGCGCGGGAAGAGGCAGGTGAGCTGTGGCACAGGCAGCAGCTGGAGCCTGGCACTGCGGGCTTGGGCAACCCCTCGGCAGCCAGGCAGGTGGCAGCCACAGGTGAGAAGGAGCTTCCAGTTACATGCCAAGTGCCTGTTACACTTGGCCTGCTAACGAGCGCACACCATCCCAGCTGCCGGACCAATTCCCAGTAGAGCCAGAGGGAAAGGGCAGGCAGGGAATGCTATGCCAGCATGGACTGGTGCCCCCCACCAAAACAACTGCCCTGACTGACCACCTGGAGGCCAATACCATCCTTCCTAATGCTTTGTCTCTTGTCAGCAGCCCAGCACCAGTCCCCAGCCCTGCTCCCACCTGAGGTCAGTGCACTGCCTGGAGGAGTTGATGAGGACACGGAGCTCCGAGCCGACATCCAGCCTGCTGCCTCTGATGGTCACTCTGGTTCCTCCAGCCTTCGGGCCATTCGGGGGAGCTATGGACTGCACCAGGGGAAGCTAAAAACAAAGGGGAAATCTGTTTCCTAGCCTAGTAAATCCAGAGCTGGATACTCCACACTGCACATGGGAATTGATTCAGAACGTGTAAGTATCCAGCACTGTGAGGCTCAAACAGCAGCACAGCAAAAGCTTTCACTGGCAGGGTTTCAGAACTAGAGGAGAGGTACAAGCGCTGAAGAGTGAGACAATACAAAATCTCTGTGTCTCTCTGTGGTCTCTAAATTCTGGCTATAAATGAGACATGAAGACGAACAGAAGCCCAGGATCCCACCACTCCTTTCAGTTTTCCAGCAGGGGTGTCCAGAGCCAGCAACAGTTCAAGGTCCATCAACGAAAGGAAATTTCTCATTCATTCCCTCTCCCACCACCTCTGCCCTTCCAGATCCATGTCCTCCTAAATGCAAGGATAATGTTAAAGCCCCGCTGGATGATGGCTTTGAGATTGGTGAAAACAGACACCTGGGTCTAGATAATTGAATACCAAACCCCTGCTTAAGGAAGCTTAAAATCTACATCTCTTGAGGCGACAGGAACTAAAAGGGAAGTTACTTTGCCTCTCACCATTTGCAGCAGAAATTAGCGTGTATGTTATCTGTGTTTGCAGACCCTGGAAATCTTCCTGAGATTCATGAGCTGGAGGCTTTGATGATTCACGTGGCGCTGAGCCCTTGTGTCTGCTCACAGGCACCCCAGGACAGGTTGCTGGCAATGTCTCTGCTCCATTTGAGCAGAACAGCCAGGGCAGAACAAATAATGATCTCAAGACCCTTCCACAGGGCAGTGGTAGCTCCCTCTCAGACAGCACATGCCCTGAGGCAGGAGGCCCATGGAGGCTGGCCCTGCTCACCCCCAGGCCGTCCCTCAGAGCAGAACCGCGTGGGCAGGAAACTCATGTATTAACAGCTACCCTTGCCCTTGCCCTACACTCTGATGGCTTCATTCCTCTATAGTCATTTTCGTTGCTGTTTCTGACGGTCACCCACTTCCACAGGATCTGTTTTGTATTTCTCTGTGTGTCTGAAGGCAGCTGTCTCCTGCCCTTGGCCCTTAACTCACGCACTGACAAGTGCAGCTACAACAGCAGAGATGATTGTTCCTGTTCCCCAAAGCCCTCCAGCTCTTCCCCTCAGCCAGAGCCAGTGGCTGCTGCTCTCAGTGCACTGCCAGCACCAATCGCCTCCATCACAGCTTTGGCACATCCAGCTCATCCACAGCCTGCTATAATGTTCTGAAGGGGCCTCTCTCTCCTCCTCAGCACAATTACAGCTGAATCTTATCTCTTCTAGGCACATCTAATGGGGACTATGAAACGCGTAGCACAGAAACAATATTTGGTATGTCACAAGGGACTTTCTTTGAAAAGGCAGCTCTGAAAGTCTTTTAAATTTTTCCAGGTAAACTGTATCTGTAACCAAGCTCAGATCTCACCAAGACCAGCCTTGCATGGTGTAGGCTACTCCATCTGCATGCCATTAGATATGAGAGGAGAACCAAGAAAACTAGTGTTCCTTGGTCTGCAAATGGTGCAGAAGCAAAACGTTGCAAAGCAACTTTTGGTGTGACGCACCCCTAAGAATGCATTATGCAGTGTCCCTCCCCACCACAGACGTGCACAAGGCAGGCACTTTCTCATCTCTGCTCCAAGCTCTGCTGACACACAGACTGAGAGACAGACAGACAGACAGGCAGCTTTCTGCCGTGCCACATGACCAGGAATGGCTCCTCTCCCACTTCAGGGGGAATGCCTGCTTCCCAAGCTTGCCCAGGAGCTGCCAGCACAGGGCTGCCACAGACCCAGGCTGAGGTCAGGGACTGGCTTTGTTCTGTGCTGGTGCTTCCACAGGTGCTTCCTGAAAGGCTTTTCCCGCATGCTGAGAGCTAGACCCTTTCCCACGCTCCCCTCTGTCAGGCAGACAGTATCCGGCAGCAGGGGATGTGCCAGCTCAGCACATACATCCTGAGAACCCCCAGACCCCGGGGCCATCACTGGGTTGTACCCCCGTGGCACCTCAATCCACTCCAGACTGCTGGGTCTCCTGCTGAGACTGACCTGGCCATCGTCTCGCCAGTCTCTCCCTGGGCACTGCCAGGCCTGGCCCTGCTGGGTGCTGGGATGTGCCATGCCTGTGCCAGCTGCACACTGTGCGACCCGTAACCCTCCCTGAACTAAACACCCAACCTCTCATCGGCTACCGAGTGGGGAATCACACTCCATGATCTGCCCTAAATTCTTCACAATGGCCACCAGGAATCAAATATCATTTCCTGGGGCTTCGAGTCTCGTCCCAGGCCAGCAGCTTGCACCATGGCTGTCCTGCCTCAGCTGAAGCTGGAGTGGAGGCACAAAGGCTCCGAGCCCTCTGCATGCCCTTGGCACCCACTCGCTGCCCAGGAGTAGCGTCCAGCCAGGGACAAGGGTCGTGTAGGGAAGAGAAGAAATGCATGGATTTCTCTCAGGTTTGTAGAGATGAAAGCTGTCTTTGTGAGATGGCACAGCACAGAGCTATAAAGGGCTTTTCTTTGAACAATGACAGAGGGTTAGCTCCAGTCTAATCCCTACACATTACTTCATGCAAAAACTAACATAATCTCTGCAGCAAAAGTATCAGTTCTAAATAATGTGAATTCATGGAATGTAACTTATACCTCACAAAGGGACTTCACAAATCTCAAAAAATCTCACAGGTTGTAACAGCACTTCAGCAAAAGAGGCAGAAATAAACTGAGCTCCTTTTATAGCAGGAGAAATGTCAATCGACCTGGGACAAGATACACCCCTGCAGAAGCTGAGCCTGGGAGCACAGCTGTGCCACTGACACGCTGCTGAGATCCTGCCAGACCCTGCTCAGGTAGCCACATGTGAGGAGACACCTCAGGGGCTCCTTGAGGACCCTGACATGTTTACTTGTAGATCCTGTTTCCCAGCCAGCTAGGAAAGGTGCATGGACCTGCAGGCTCACTCTAAAGGATGCAGGAATCACCAAAGAAGCACTCAGAAGATGGCTACTCACCACATAGGAGTATCTCTCCCTGGACCTCCCTTCCCGGCTCACATTAACCGTCACCACATCCGAAAACACCTCCTGAGACTCTCCGGTCTGGCACACGATCCTGTGGATGGATGAGGCGGTTGGCAGCAGTGCCTGGCAGCAGGGACGGGGATGGGCAGGCACAGGCAGGGGACAGGCAGGGGACAGGGCCCTCCTCCCCAGCTCCCCCAGCTCACATCTCAGAGACGACGTATCTGTCGGGCAGCGGGGCGCAGTGCACGCTGCCCACCCGGACGGCGGCGAGGACGTCGCTGAAGCGGCGGCCCAGGTTCCTCCCACGGATGGTCAGCAGTGTGCCCCCCTCCAGCGGCCCATGCAGCGGCTCGATCTGCAGCACCAACGGACAGGACATAGAGGATCACAGAATCCTACAATGGTTTGGGTTGGAAGAGACCTCAAAGATCATCTAGCCCCATCCTTCCCACCATGGCAGGCACACCTTCCCCTGTACTAGATTTGGGAAGAATCACCATGAGCTTCTGACCTTCATCCCTGAGCCAGTCCCTGTGTCTACACCCCACTTGAGCCCCATGAAGCAGACAGAATCACTCCTCACACTCCTGCTCCCCTAGCACGCCTGCCACCACTCTCCCCTTGCTGTAGCTTGGCAAAGGAGAATCCACCACACTTATGTGCTGGGTTTGGCACTGGGTTTTGGTCAAGATCACTCCAGCTGCAAACACATCTGGAGTGAAACATCCTTCCTTCCACACCCCTGCTTTTCAATCCGTCTCCTACCCCACTGGTTTCACCTGGCAGCTGATGTCCACAGTGCTGTGAGGGGACGGGGTGTTGGCCGTGACAACATCCCAGCACTGGAAGGGGACAGGGTGTGACACTGTGCCAGCATTAAGGTGGGCACTGCCGGACAGACCAACTGCACTAACTTCAGCAGGTGAAACAAATCCCTTCCAGCAAAAATGGCTCTTTTCCCTTTGCACAGGCAGTGGCACACAAAGCCAGCACTACACTCCTGATGGCACCAGCTGGCCAGGGCTGGTGGGGACCCACCACCAGACTCAGTGTCCCCTTCACTGGCTGAGCTGCCCCTCTCCAGAGGGCTTTGTGAGGGCTCATCTGCTCGTATGGCTCTGGAGGGTTTGGATTTACCAGCCACTATTGACTGAGGAAATAGTGACAGAGTCGGTGACACTCTGCAACCTGAACTGTGGTTTCCTTCCATTATTTTCTGGCGAGTGCTGATAACACTTGATGAGTGTAGGGAAGGACAGGCCCAGGGGGAGCACCCCTCCCCCACGGTGACAAGAGGGAAGCAGCAGCAATGGGGATCCTGCAGCCCCTCTGGGCAGTGTTACAGCACCTGGATCACCACATGCCTCCCTAAGAGCAGAAATCCCATATACTTGCCAATTCTAATGTTCACATCCTTGCCAGTTCTGATATTTCGCATCTCTAGCTTCTTTTCTTCTAGGGACCCCATTTTAAGATCTGGTCTATGTATTTTCTTTGCTACTTGTCAGGGACTAATTTGTTGGCTCCTACCATACCTCTAAGCAGAGCCCCAGATCCAAAGGCCCCCAGCAAACATTCATTTAGCTAGAATTTAAGTAAAATACATTTCAAAATGCATGATGCCCAAAGGTCCCTCTGCCACTCTTAAATAACAACAGAACTGCAGAACACATGTGCCTGGAGATAGGGCTTACAATCACATTTCAGCCATGCTCCATTAAATGCTTTCCTGATAAGGATCCTTCAACCAACCCTACATATCTTTCTTGCTTTTAGCAACCCTAGGAACTCTGGGGCATTTGAACTGTGATGCTGTTATGTTTCCCACTAACACAATGAAGACTGAATCCTGTCACTAGCAAGATGTCCTTGGCACCAGGTGACTCAACAGCATAGAAAGTCAGTGAATAATTCATTGCTGGTCTTGGCCCTGTCCTGTGCCAGGGACAATGCCTGGATCCTCCTCTGTCCCAGCTGGGACAGGGTGGCTGGTCCCACCCCTCATCACCACCCCCCACACCATGCCATATTGCCTTTGGATCTTACCTTCCTGATCTCGGGAGCAGGGCAGATGTCGGAGATCTGGAGGGGCTCAGTGTGCAGCCTGCAGCTGGAGCTGCTCTCGCTCCAGAGGCAGCGGTGCCCCAGGTCCTCCCTCCCCAGGCACTGGGAGCAGTCAGCGCTGCCGGTGGCACAGTTGTACACCTCCACTGAACCACCAGGGACAACAGAAAACAGGAGCTCCGTTTCACAGCTCTGCTTAGCCTGAGGCAGTCAGACACCCACCCCCGGCTACATTAATCCCACTAACATCCCTAATCCAGCGGACGAGCAGAGCACTTGGCTGCCATCCTGAAGATTTCCCAGAAGGCCTGGGTGCTTGTTCTCACTGCAATATAATTTAGCGCTTTCTTTTCCTTTTCATTCCCCTTGAAAAACAAACACACCCAAACTTGAATCTTTTTGTCAATTTATGCTACACATTTCCAACTCGCAGCATCCACATGGGAAGCTCCTTGGCAAAGCTGGCTCCTTCCTGCCAGCAAAGCAATCACATTGCTTCCACACTGAAAAAAATGGAGTGATTTGTACTTTGTACAGTGTTTACAGTTCCCTTCCCTCCCCCTGTGACCATGGGCCCCTTTCATTGACTTCTCCCTTCAGATCTGCTCAGCTCAGCTTCCACATCTTTCTCCTACACCGCCTTCACCTCTCCATTAGCTGGTGCCCTGGGTTACGTTTCCTCTCTAGCCTAAAGACTTCTGCCACTGGAGTGTGGGTATCCGCTGAGATAACAGCCAGAAACGCTCAGGAAGTGTGGCTTTCACACCCTTTTCCCCAGAGGAGACTTTGCAGGAGAACATAAAACACAGAAACAGTCACATTTGGCACTTCTGCTCACGGGAGCATCTCAAGGCACTTCATGAACAGCTAATGAGTCCCTCAGCACCAACACTCTGCCGTGCCATGCTAACAAAACTTCACCAGCACCAACATCCTGCCTGTGCCATGCTAATGTACCAACACCAGTGCCGAGGGGCTCTCCCATTCTCCACAAAAAAAAGCTTAGTCCACCTGGTCTGCAGTCCCCCAAGGGAGTTACACTGGGTGGTTTTCCACCCGACAGCAGAGCTTGTATTCCTTCAGTGGACTATCAAAACAATAAAAGCTAATAAATATTGAAACAATAAACACCAACATCAGTGATTTCATTAAAGACACTATAAAAGATGCCCACATTTATAACTGGCCTGGCAGATCTCTGTCCCTGATGCAAGGCAGCCTCAATATCATGACTCACACCAGCCTGATAAGGCAAGGAGCCAGAGCAGCCTAAGGGTCCCACAGGAACTCCGAACATTCTGGTCCATTCAGATGGATGAAAACACGGTGTGTGCAAGTGAGCCCCGCAGGAAAAGGGGGAATTCCACCATGCTCTTTCTGCTGTGGTTTCTGCTCCCAGCACCACCCACATAGAGAACTGTCTCCTGAATATCCAAAAGGCAATCTCCTGCCCCAGTCCTCAGGATTACTGCTGTATCTCAAAATTATGGACACTATCTTCTTTCTGCAGGGAAGCTACGCATCATGCCTGCCCATGTTAGTATTTCCGGGTATTTTCACTCTGCAAGACAATCCTCCTTCATACACAGGGATTTACCACAGGGAAACTTTTTTATCCTGGTCAGAGGCTGTTGGTGCTCGTATCTCTCTCCCTGTCACAGCCATTCTCCACAGGAAGCCTCCCTTCAGGCTCTCCTTCTCCTCTGCACCTCGGGTAAATCAGCCCCTTCTGCCACAACTGCTGACACTGTCAAGAGGGGACAGAGCCTGGGAATACTGCCTCCAGGCAGAGCCCACGGCAAGGGGCACTGCCAAACCCCTGGCTACACAGTGAGCCTGGCTTCTTGACCGGTCCCCTGGGCTCGTCCTGCCTGGGCGCCTCATATGAGCACACTCTGAGCCTGACTGCCTGCCTTCCTCAGCCTGCTCCTGTAGCAAGGGCTTTTTTGGGAATCCAAGCATTCTTCCCAGAGAGCAGGCCAGGAATGGAATGTGTTTAGAGATTTTATTGTTTCTCAACACAGAAGGCAAAAAGAAGACTCAATTTTCACAGCATGTGGAACCTTGATGCCACACTTCTGTGAGAGCTAAGGGAAGAGCCCTGCCCCAGCTCTGGGAGGAATTCCTCCCTGGCCCTGGGGGCACCCCGCATCCCTGCTGTGACCAAGAGCTGCCTGCACTCACAGATGGGGCTTGACCTTCCCTGGCTGTAACTGGGATGTCATGGGTGCCCATCTGGGCTCTGGGCTCACATTCACAGGGAGCAACTCTAGCTAAGTATGCTTTTTGCACGTGCCTGAGAGAAGGAACTGAGCTGTGCCTGGCAGAGCCATGGTCTCTACCCTTTACCCATAAACTCTGCCTGGGTTTGAGAGTCATTCAAGCCGACCAGATGAGAGAAGCATAAACATATTTTCAACTCAGACCTGTCATCATCTCCGGACTGTCGATAAATCTGTCTGGTCTGTCCTTCAGCTGGAGGTTCACTGGGAAGTGCTGGCTTTTTTCTGATGTGTGGAGCTGCACACAAAAAACAAACAAAAACTTAGGAAATTTAGTAAAATAGAAGGCCCCATACCCCGCACTACATGGATTAACCTTCCTTGTGAGGCTTCTCTGACCACTGCTTCCCCAGACACAAGGGTGTCATCTTTAGCAGGAGGAGCGAGATGGCTGTTTTGCTTTAATCATTTTGCTGAGGTCCCAGCGAAGGGCACCAGGACACAGCACATGCCACAGTGAGAGCAGAGCCCTGGCTTGCTGCTATTTTTAGCAGAAATGGACAGGAAAACGAACAGCCTGGCCTGTCTGCGCATTCTCAGTGCTGGGCTGCAATACAGGTGACGTGATGGGAAAGTGTTCCTCTCCAGCTTCCACTTGCAATACTCCCACTGGTGGAAGCCCAAACATTTGCTGCATTTCAGAGGTGCAGTCTGCCCTCTGACAACCACACACAGTTCTCCAGTGAGCAGCACAGCATTTCCTGAGGCCAATTCCTCATTCAAAATTAAGGCTACAGAAATAGCAACCCTGAAAGGTGGCCAAATTTTTTGCCTGAACTGAACTCTTCCCATTTAGAAAGGTAAACAAGCAGCTCCTTCCCAAGCCCTAGGGGAGCAGGGGTCAAAGCCACTGCAGATCCCCCAGAGCTGGGAACACAACACCCCTGATGCATGAGTGCCCTGCCAGCACTGGTGCACATAGAGAGCCTCTTGCTGGAGGGGGTGAACACAAGAGGGAGGGAAGAGGGCAAGCAGTGTCCCACTGCTGAGTGGGAGGTTGGCAGTGAGACCCTCCCTGCCCTTGGACCTGACCCTCACCATGGGGGAAGCAGGGCTGGCAGCCTCACCCCCCAACTCACCAGAACATGTACACACTCCACAGCAGAGGAGTTCACCCACCGGGCTTCAAATGTCCTGTCTGTCCCAAAATGGCACTCCAGAGCTGTCTCCTGGGAGAGGGAAGACAAGGGCAGAACAACTGCAGTAAATTTTTGTGCAGTTCTCCATCTGTCAGCTGATAAGGCAGGCATTGTGTCCCACCTTTGTTCTGCTGTCGGTACCTGAACCGTGTCCAAGTCAGACAGGAGATCAGAACCCAACACAAAACGTGCGGACCAGGAGCTGTGCCTGGCCCAGAGCACACAGAGAGACCAGGAGCTGTGCCCAGCCCATGGCACATGCAGACCAGGAGCTCTGCCTGGCTGGGCTCTCATAATCCTGACAGCCCGGTACTGGAGTTCCCCGTGGCTGAGGGTCTTTGGAGCTCATGCTGCAGTGCAGACCAAGAGCCACTGTTGTCCCAAGCCATCTTGTGCAAACCAGCCCAAACCAGCCCATGATCTGGGCTCAGAGTCACCTTCCTCCTCCTCCCAACAACTACACAGAGCAAATCTCTAATTCAAATGAGGACCCAGCTGGAAGCATGTTTCAAAGATGGATTTCTGTGCTGTTTTCCTGATAACACAAGGATGATATCCTGCCTCAAGTTACTGCTGTGCCCCCATCCTGCAGGAAAAAATCTTGTCTCCAAGAAGGTTGATACTCCACCACTACTGAGGTCTAACTACCCTTTGAAAACTGGCAGATCTGATAAAAGACATGAAAGGAAGCACCAGACTCCAGACAGGGAGCTGCTGGCTCAGCAAATACACAGGCAGAATCTCACCCAGTGCATCGCCTGCACCCAGGCAGCTCTGGCTCTGCAGGCTGCCCACACCCCTGGCCTCATGTCCCTGCCAGGGAGTGCCCATAGCCCTGGCCTCATGCCCTGCCAGGGAGTGCCTACACTGCAGAAAAGCCACGTCTCCAAAGCTCCCAGCTCCAGCAGCACTCGTGAGCTCCTGTGGAGAGGGAAGGAGAAGGAATCCCAGCTGACATTCCAGGACAGGGAGCAGAAGGTGGCAGGAGGAAACCAGAGTGCCAGAGCTCCTCCAGCTGCCCCAGAGCTGAGGTGCTGTGGCCCCTTTCCTGCTGACTCCATTTCCTATGGGTTCCATGCAGTATTGCTTCCTCCTCAGCCACCTCCAGCATCCAGAGAGGAAGTAGGATTTCTGGCCCTATTTTGCTGACTGTGGATGGCACATCCTCTTTCCCAGAGGCCAGAGTTGTGCAGGAAAAGACCACCCCATCTTGGTGAGAGGGTCCACTCTGCCCCCGCACCAAGGGCAGGAGGTGTGGTGGGAGCAGTGCCTCCACAGCCCCTGGCAGCAGCCCTCAGTACCCTGGCACCCCAGAACAGCTCCACCAGTACTTGCAAAACTCTTCTGCCCTGCAGAACAAGAAGCTGCCTGGCTGCCCAGTGTGCTGGAATCATCCACAGAGGCACAGCAAATCCAGCCCCATGGGCCCTGCTGAACTGACCCAAAATGACTCAGGGCAGCTTTCTACAAATACCAGTGCTTACTCAAGCATTTTCCCACTAACCAGGCTCTCTGCCCCAAATTCCTCCAGTTCCTTCTGGTGTGCAGTGCATCTCAGAAGGCACCATTCAGTGTCCACTCCCGCTTTTCACCCTGTTACATCTTGCATGTCAGAAAATTTCAGAGAAAGGACCTTTTCCCACCAAACGAGCTCTGCACTGATGGCCTGATGCTACATTAAACCATGTTTCCGTGCTGTACTCAACCTTGTGGCTCTGCCAGCGCAGGCTCCCTTGCCCAGCTCAGGGCTGTGTCCTTCATTCCTCAGTGTGGGTGCTGGGCAGGGCTGGCACGTGCCGCCAGGAGAGCGCAACACCGGCACGCTCCACAGTGGAGCAAACACCCACAAGAGAACTGGGAGTTTTATTTCTCCCAAACACCTCAACCTTCCCAATCCCTCTAGGAACTCTTTTACCTTAGAGAAAGTCGCATTGGCCAGTGAGATCGTGATGTCCCGAGATACTCCTGTGGGCATTGGCTCCAAAGGGGCAGGTACAATTCGAGGACAGTCAACTTTCTTCTGTTAGGTAAAAAAACAAGTTAAAAAGAGATTAGCTGGGTGTGTGCCGAGCATCCTCAGTGACAAGAGAAGAGGACACATTAGGGCCCGTGGTAAGACTCATTTCACTGGGAACCAGGTACTACCAGGTGCACAGCAACTGCGTGTCCACACCTCAGCTGCTGCTCCGGCAGTGACAGGGCTGGAGTGACAGTGAAGGGAGCCACTGCCACCTCCAACGGCAGATACACCAGTGTGACCCTCTCCCGCCTGCTGGAAGCCACATCCCATCCACTGCCTCGTGCACTCCTGCCAGCCCCCACGGAGAGCCTGTGTTCCAGGGTCTCCATCCTGCACAGAGGCACCACAGGGCACAGGGGTCTCACATGTGTGTGGAGGGAGGGTACAATGAGCCACAGGGGATCCAGTGAGGGTCCTGCACTAGCAGGGCAGCTGCAATGAAAGGCTTAAATGAAGCTGAAAAATTATTTTAAGAGGACATCTGTCCCCCTACTTTTGTTCTCATTTTAAATTAATGTCTCAGACACTGGAGCTGACTCAGAATTCCAGCCCGTATGACAAGCCCATCCTGTTCTCTTATGAGATGTAAATCACACTGCAAAGCTACAGCAAGAATGAAGCCAGCTTCTCTGTGGCCCCAGGGTACAACCAGAGTAATGACTGTGACAGTGGAGCCATTGGGGTAAAAGACAACAAAATACTTGGTCCATTATGCAGAATCATTGGCAGCAGGCAAGATTTCCTCTTGCTTGCATTAAAGGTTACCCCACTGCGGCTCCACTGATGCCACTGCTGCTGCTGCTCCAAGGAGAGGCCAAGTCTGCCCTCCCAGCACCAGAATGACTGTTCAGACACATCCCTGGGACCAGACACGCAGCAAGTGGGAGGTTTCTCTCCTGCCCTCCTCAGACCTACCTAGGGGTCAGGGAACTACCCGGAAGTGCCTGTTTGTCTGTGGAGAACATGCTTTGCTTTTGTCAGGACACTCATCTAACCAAGGACAGTTGGTGCCACCTAAATAAGGAGATTAAATAACAGAGATGCATACGATAAAGGAAGCAAAACAAAGCACGGAGGAGAAATTTCAGTCCCAAGCTACTTACAGGGGAATCAAAAGCGTTAAAATAAAACCAGCAGGCCTACAAGAAAATTCCTGCAAAACCTCCCATGGCCTGTTGTGTCCTTGCATGTCACTGGAGCTGGCACAGCTTCCCAGAGAAATACACTTTAGAGGACTGATTAACTTGTCATCTTGCAGCTCCTTCTCCTGCTGTTCACCAGCAACCAGAAATAAAGCTTCCAGCTGACTATATCCTTCGTATCTGGATCAGGGCAAAGAGGCTGAATGTTTAGGATGCTGTGGATGGAACTGGTCTGATGCTGCTTTCCCAGCAGAGCTGCGCTCAGGTGCAGTCACGCCAGCAGCTGTTTGTTTACTGAAAGCTCCAACTACACGAAGAGGCACTGTGTTTCCTGAGCTACAGAGCACCTCATCCTGCAGCTGCTCACAGAGATCAGCAGAGAGAAAACAAAAACATGCCCAACCAGGTGAGCATCCAGCCCAACTGAACCTCTGGAGTAGGAGATCTGAGACGATAAAGCCAGTCCTCTGCTGATCTAGGACTAACCCAGGGCAGTTCCCAGCCAGCCTCACAGCCCTGATGCCACTGCTGGAACTGACAGCCCCAAGCCCCTGCCCCGAGTAGCAGTGCCAGTGCCTGGCAGCACATGCAGCATGAGAACCCATAGGCCCAGTAGCCTGACACGTGCCAGACCTGCAGCACAGCTCCCTGTGCCCTAGCACAGGGCAGACACCCCACAGGAGCAACTGTCAGGATGGTTTTCAAGTGCCCAGGACCCATCCAGACAGCCAGAGAAAACACCAGACACTGAAACCTGGAAAGTGGACAAAGCAGAACGTGCTTCCCTAAAACACCTGGGTATGCACAGGGAGGCACAGCTGATTCTGACACGCCACCCTGCACTGCTGGGAGCTGCCACCCAGCACAGACTTTTCCGTTCCCATTTCCCAGAGAGTTACACTAGACACGATTACATGGAGCTGCAGTGTGGTGGCTCCAGCTCCTTCCCCACCCCCATTACCTGTGCTCACAGCTACCCACCTCCCCTACCACCGGAGGGGAGTGGATGCCAAGGCCGGCCCAGGGGTCAGCCCAGGGCTGAAGGTGGGACATCTGACACAGGGCCAAACTCCTCCCAACGACAAGCATGGGGAACACTGAAAGAGCCGAGTCAAGAACAGAGCACCAGTGCTAAAGGGATATTCAATTTACAGTGTAAAAGCTTGGCTTGGATCTACAGCAGATTGATTGCTAAAAAGCCAATTTTATTTAAATTAACTTCAATTTAAATTTCAGAAGCGGGAACACACTGAGCCTCGGTTATTAAAGCTACAATTTGGAAAGGGGAGATTTTCTCCTATAGACAAGCACCACCAGAGGTGCTCCAGTACATTATGAACATACAGCAACCACAAGTCAGAGCCTAGGGAAAGCTGGAGTATGGCTGCACTGCTCATACTGAAACCTAGGCAGCCCAGGATGTGGAGAAGCAGCAGCATTGCTCCAGATATGAGAGGTGATGGAGAGCCAAGGGACAGAGCCCACTGAGGGCACCAGGACAGCTGAATGCTTTAGCCAGGGTGCCAGCTTCCTCCCACACACACCTCGGCACGGCACAGCACGGCGCAGGGCAGCTGCAGCCTTACCTGCCTGCACACATCCCTCTCCTGGACACCAGCTGAGGAGGGTGCCCCAACTCCAGCTGGGCACAAGCCGTGGCCAGCAAGTGGTGGCCGCTGCTGGAGGAGGCTCAGAGCCTGAGCAACAGTTTAATGGGCCTCACCTTCATCTGCAGCGCGTTGTCACACTGCGAGTGGTTGGAGACGCAGGTGTAGGTGGAGGGACACCAATGACACTTCCACCTGGCTGAGAGGCAGCTGGTGCACCTGGAATGGCAAAGGCATGGTGAGAAAAGCAGAGTTTAAGCTGCTCAGAGAAGCCACACCTAGGCCCTGCAACCCATCCTAACACAGCTCAGTCCACAATGGTGCCCACAAAAACCCATGGCAGGTGCTGAATTTCGCTGTCCTCTCCCTGGGAGCTGGCAGGGGATGTAGGCAGAGCCCATCACCCCCAGACATCATCTCTCTGCTCCAGGCCACAGCAGGTCAGGAGCCACTCTCCCCTGCTTTTCTGCCAAAAACACTCTTTCCCTCCATCTGTCTCTCCAGGGAGCCGGGCAAGCCAAGGCCTGATGGAGGCTCTCCCTGCTGTTTGCACAGGCATGGAAGTGCCAGCAGGTAGGACACAGGGTCCCTGCAGTCTGGCCCTGCTGTTATACTCCTGAGAGGTGGATGAACTTTGGTGGGTGGCACCAGAGTCCCCCTTCAGCCCATCTTGCTGATGGGGTATGTGGTTGCTCCCACCCAGGGCTGGAAGGGGCAAGAGAGAATGTCCTTCCCTTCCCCAGTGCCTCAGAGATGCTCCCAAGGACTGCTGGGGAGGCTGGTTCTGATGATGAAGGGTTAAAAGAACAAGCTTTATATAAAAATATTATTCATGTTTAAAAGAAACCGAACATGTCCAGATGGCTTGAGATGGCGTGAGGACCCTCCTCTGTAAATCCCTGGTATTGCATCCCCCACAGTTCTGCCAAATCCTGCCCAGGCCCCCAGCCACCCACTGGCAGGGGCTGTGCTCTCCCATTGTCCCCACACAGGGAGACCCTCACCCAGCTGTGCTGGCACCTGCCCATCTCCAAACCAGCCCAGCTGCCTCCATCGCCCCAGTGCCACCCATGCCCGGCCACCACCTGCCTGTGGGGGCCCTGCTGCCTGCACACCGGGGTCACTTACGCTCTCTTGGGGTAAATGTTTCCAGTCCTTTTGCAATCATAGATGGTGAAATTGGCCTGGATAATGTTTTTGCTGTTGACCCGGAGAGCAGTTTCAACGACCACGTGGTCTGAGAGAATCAAGCCAAAGAATACTGAGTTGCAAGAGCCCCTCACTCAGGCTTCACAACAAAACAGTAGACAAGACAGACCCTTGGGAAAACAAGGGCTAAATCTGATTTGTTTTCCCTAGGGCTTTCTCTGAGCTGCATTTCAGAGCTTGGACCAGCCATTTTTTGTCCTCTGACTTTCAGCTCTTCCCTCCTAAATCAGTGCTTTACACCACCGTCACAGAAAAGAACATTGTGACTTTCAGCACAAAATTCCAGCGTGTTGTGCAAGTGTTAATTAGCAGAGTTAATAATTGTCCTCACGTACAGTTGGTGCTAAACTATATTTTAAAAAAATGTGGTAATTTAAACATGTTAGTTATCATGTTTTAAAACCCTGCTCATTTTCCCCATGACAACAAACACTCAGAGGAGAGTGTAAATCCCTTTTTTGGCTGCTCAAGATGCCATACTACCTCCCCTCCCCCCGAAATTGCTTAATTTTTTTTCTTTGCAATTTTGCCATATAAGCACCAGGGAGAAGAGACAATGTCTCTTTCAGAATATGGACAATAAATCAGTGCATTGGATTCCAGAAATTCATTTGGACATTGCTGTAACCAACAATACAGAGCAGTTAATGATCTCCCATTCTTTGGATAGCTGGGGAGAAAAACAACGCAGCTTTACAAATGGGCCTAGGAAAAGTGGGATTTTCAAAAGGACTGTCTAATTCTCTGTCTACTGAAGTCAGCCATCTTCAATAGCGCATTCAGTCCAGGCTCGAAGGACGAAAATTTAACAAGCATTCATGTCTGGAATGAAGCACTGAACTTCTCTGAAGGCACTATGAGAGGGGCCGACTCCATTGCTAAGTGGCTGGTCTCAGATCTGTCAGCTCAGCCATCAGCTCAGCCTACTTCACCTTCATCCACATCCTTCATCCGCTGGCCCCTCCACAGGCAGCTCCATGGAGACCTGAGACAGGCATCCCCTTTGGTACCATCAGAAACCAGGGGAGACTGGAAACCTGCATCTGGCTTTTGATTTCAAAAAGGAGACTAAGAGCTCCTGACCTCTTTTAGGCACCCACTTGCTCTTTTTCCAGAGCTTCTCCTGACAGGCAGCACATGTTGCAGAGGGAAATTAAACAAAGCAATTGAAAATATCAATATAATGAGCAACATTATTTGCCCAAGGCCAAACATTTTTGGCTTAGTACTTACTAAATCTAAAGCATAAACTCAAATCAGACAAAAGTAAGTCCATTAACTGGCATTTAAATTCTGATGTTTAAAACAAAAATTGATAGATTTGAAATACTGTCACTTTGTGTAAAGATGGTGGAACTCCTACGCTTCAGAGTCATATGCCCTGTAAAAGAGAAGCTGCTTTGGGCCTTTCTTTCCTGTATGCATTATCTGCATATACAAATGGAAAAAGAAATAAAGTCTACTAAAAATTATGTCCACAAAAGTGGTTAGAAGGAACCCAGCTTGCTTGCCTCTAAATACCTTGGTCATCAGGAAATGCTGGATATTTCTCACGTGGAAGCAAACTGCAATAAATAAATTGGTTTACATAATCTCCAGCAACTCTGGCTACTGTGTGGATGTTGTTTCCATAGTCACATGAAATATTTGTTCCATTCAGGTTTGGGATAGTTCCATTTATTTGAATTATCAGGGCCTATAGTAGACAAAGAAATCAGTTATTATGTCAGAAAATTACATTTAGAATTTTTCAACTTTTTAGAAGCTTTTCAGAGGTAGACGACTCCAAAACAAACCCATAGACAGGGTCTGTCTTTAAACAAAAAATATTTTGATGAAGACATTAAAAATATAATTAAAATAGTTAAAAATAGCAACAACACAAAACCAGAAAATGAGTTGACTCAGCCATCTGCAGCTGATCATCTGTGTTTGAAATTCTGCTACCCTCCCTTGTGTGTTTGGTGCAGCAGCTCTAGGTCCTGTTTGCCTACAGGCATCCAGCCAGCTCGAGGGTGCAGGAGGTCACCCCCAGCCCTCTGAGAGCTTTGGCCTGACACAGCAGCTCAGCAGAGCATCCCCCTGATCCACATGTGAGCCTTGCAGAGCCGTGCTCTCTGCTGGAAGAGCATGGAGGGTTACCCGCCCTGGCAGCAGGGAACGGCTCTACGGACACTGCAGGTGGTAGATTTATTATTGGCTTCAAACGCACCGGGTTCTCTTTGTCAATATTGATCTGGGGCTCCAGGATGGTCATGGAGGGGCACTGCTGCACTCCTTCACTCGCACTCGCCCAGAAGTTGGCCCCTGTGGAGTTGGTGCACTCGTGCTGCAAAGAACACCTGCAACAAACAGGGGAACAGCTGATGGTTGATGAGTTTTAAAATAGGTGATAAAAATGTGGAGTTTCTTGTGAGGGAAGATCCTGAGAAAATCCTGTGTCTGCATTTTTTCCCTCCATCCATGCAGCTACGCCTCGATGTTTGCTGCTATATTTAAAGTGTCTGGTTGCCACGATAAGAGCACGCACTCCCACAGCACCAGCGGAGCACCACGATTGAGGGAGGCAGGAGAAGGCAAGGTTTAACCCAAACTGAGGAAGAGGAGGTGACATTCTGTCCAACATCTTCAGTTTGCAAACGTGGAATCTAATTTTGAATATCCCTTTCTGAGTGTGATTGTCTTCTACTCATAGATGAGAACTGCAGGGGCAAAAGCTGGTCTTTCACAGGGTGTGGGCTCTCCCAGTCCCACGGTTGGATGCTGGCAAGAGATTCTCTGCACAGGCAGCTGCCCACAGCATGACAATGCAGCTACAGTGAAGTCCTGGCTCTGAAGAGCATCCCAACCCTTTGGGCCAGATGCAATTGTTTTTAACAGCATGCATTTCATAAGGAATGGACAAAGACTGATGGCAGTGTGACTGCAAGGAAATACAAAAGACACCAGAAATTCTTGCCCGGACTCGAGGGCCAAAGGACATGCCGAAGCGTACCAGGACACGGCTGGTCCTACCTGGTCTCCATCGTGCACCACCCGCAGTAGGCGTCAGCAGCAGCCAGGCACTCCGGGCACGTTGAGTACTGGCTGCAGGCAGCCACCTTCACCCGCGTCATCTGCACGACAACAGCACGACTGCTTCCAAATGTTTCACAGCACCACAGGAACACCCACCAAACTGGGACGCGCCAGTACAGCCGCGCACAGCTGGGCACGAGACACCGGTGCCTTGGGCTGCGACCCCTCAGCCTGGAGCACGTTCACGGAGCAGCGGCGGGAGCAGACCCCGGCACCGCCTGGAAGCGGTGGCTGTGCCACAGCCACCCGGCACGGGGACCAGCCCGGGCAGGCACCTGCTGCCCACTGGGGACCTCCAGAGTGTGTCCCAGGGCAGGGAGGACACCCAAGGGTTCATGTGCCCCACAGTGTGCGCAACCGTCTGGGCTGGGCCGAGCTGAGCTGAGTTGTGCTGAGTGGAGCTGATCTGGGCTGAGCTGGGCTGCCCCTTTCCAGCCAGTGCCATGGAAGGAGCCATGTGATGGCCAGACTATGGAGAGTGACACTGCACCTTTCAGAGGTGTCAGATGGAGGTGGCTTCACAGCTTGCTCCTCCCTGTGAAAAGACCTGCAGAAAGCTCCTTTCCAGGCAGAGCCCAGCACTCCCTGGCTATTTACACAACAATAAGAAAGCAGCACCACTCTAGAAACCTTGATTTGTAAAGAAATCAAAGTACCTCTGGGGGCTTGCTTGGCAGGAGCAGTTGGAGAGAAAGCATGTGTTGGTTTCTGCTTTCTCCTCCTTTCATCTCTGAACAATTGGGAAGGAAACTTGAGTGGTTTGGTACAGCAGAGGCTGAAAATGTGAGGTGCCAAGAGCTCTGAGGTCCCACCAAGCAAGTGGACCCTTGAGCTCCTTGGCCAGACCCCTACTTCACCTACAGCACCTTGCTGCTCCCTGGCCTTGTGGGGCTCAGCAACCCCACCCCAACCCTGTCAAGTCCTGTGAAGCTTCCTAGGATGCTAATTCCACCCAAAAAAAATTAACTCATCTGATTTATTGGAACAGAAGCAGTCAGAGGAGGCACCACAAGCACTGTACTGGGTGTTTGATCAGCCTGAGCAGGGAGCACAGCCCAGCTGGGGGCTGAGACACTTGGAGGCATCCTGGGAGGGGTCTGTGAAATGATAATGACCACTCTGCACAGAATTAGAGCTTGGAAAATACAAATACAACATGTAACATTTGTGGCTGTGCATCTGTTTTGACAGATTAAAATGTAATTCAGGACAAACCACCAGCGCCTAGAGCGCTCAGCTCTCATCTTCCTCCTCTGTTCACTTCACGGAGATGAGATCGTCTGTCTGTACCTGCTGCGGCTTCTCCACGTCTCTGTGGAGCACTCCTGCTGAGGGCTGAGCAGAAACCACTCCAGAGACCACTTCTGACAGACAGACTTTTTGTCTGCAGGATCTCCTGAAAACCTCCCTAAAGACCATGTACTCTCATCTTGGGGTTTCTGTACAGGAACAACATCTGTTTATTTCTGCACTCCCGTATGTACAATCGCTTTCAGTATCCTTCACTCTCCTATCTACCTGGCCACCACAAACACCTGACAAGCCAGGCTGCATGGTCTGACCACCCCACATAGGAGAATGGACAGGCATGGGTACCTCCCCAGAAACCCCTTTGACATCCCAGCCAAAGCCCATTAATGTTAAAGCAAATCTTACTGTCCCTTCCTGCTCCCGGCTTGGTGCTAAATCAAACGCATGATGTGCTCAAAGGACTGTTTTGTTGAGGACTGAAAATCTCACCTGGTAGGAGGTCATCAGGTAGAGATAGGTGGGATCAGAAGGGTCAAACTGCATGACGGGGTGGACAGGCTCTCCGTAAGCCACTGAAATGGATCTCCTGCTAATAACCTTCATGGTAGCGTCCAGGTTAATCTGTAGTGAGAAGAAGCCGCTAAGAAGACACTCATTGAGACCATTTTTCAAACACCGAGGAGATGATTATTTCTCCTTGGTATAAACAAGAACCAAAGTGGTATCCAGTGTAGCCCCACATTGTCAAAAGCACTGTAAATCTCTGCACACTTTGCAGGCTGCACACACAGAGCTTTCCTGGAAAGCCAGCTCTGTGCCACTGGGCAGGCACACTGTGGCCCAGAAAGCCCCAGCCCTGCTCAGTGACACGGGAACTTCACAGCCTGGAGACCCCCTGTTTGAGTGGCTGCCTGGAAAGCCCCTGGACTGAGGTTCTACCCCTGCATGGCTGCATCCAACACCCACAGCAGCATTCCTCAGCTGTGTCCAGCAGCCACAGCAGTGTTCCTTGAGTTACCCTAATGCAAGTGGCACCAACCTTCAGCCCTCATCACATACATATGCACATTTCTGTACAGAGAACATTGAGTTTTGAAAGTCTAATGAAAAACAGTGAAAATCAGCAACAGGGCTGTACAGCATGGCATCCCCTGCTCCCTGCACATTTGAAAAATAAGTGTTGTCACACCCAGCCAAAAGAAGCTTCTATCCCTGCTGACTCCAAAAGACCATGGCAGCTGCCATGAGAGTACCAAGTCCTACCTTGCCTCATGAATCACCAGGTGAAGCGCTGGCAGTGATGGAGAAGGCTGTACAGCATCAGCCTGCCTTTCAGATCTCTGAATGTCTTGGTGGCATTTGACTTGAAAACTCAGTAAATTAAATGTGGCATTGCTGAGAGGAAATAACAATGGGGCTACACAATTTCTTGTGACAGTCACTTTTCAGCTTAAAACAGAAAGGGAGTAAGGAAAATTCCTGCCCTCTTACTAGCAAGCGAAGGCAATAATTGTAAGGATCAAGTGTGCCTCTCCTCTCTAAAGTCTGGATTAATTAATTAGCGTAGGTTAATTAATTTGTACACTAGAGCAGCACAGACATGCCCCAGTAAGACAGCACAGGCTCAAAGCAGGGGCTTCTCTCTGCTAAGAACCATACGCAAGCACTGCAAGCTATGCAGAAAAAGCAGGGAACTGCCATTGTGCCCATTTTAAAAGCTGGCTAGCAGAAGCTAAAGAATTTCCCAAGATCACCCAAGATACCCACGAACTGAGCCCTGACATCCTCCACTGCAACTACCCTCTCTACCTTCCTGCTGAGATGTGCTCCATAAGTGGCTGTTTCCAGTTGCCTGCCCCTGTGTCCCTCTGCCCCCTGGGCACATTCACCCTATACCCTCTCTATGTAGGCACTTTCCCTGGATCCCGGGGGGCTGCAGACCCTGCAGGAGAGCCCTGCAGCAGCACAGAGGGGCAGCGACCACCAGTCCTCCTGGGGCAGCAGGCTGGGGCAGGCTGGAGGACACGAGCTGCCCTGGTGCTGGTGGGAGCAGAGTGGGTGAAGTCCTGGGTAACCCCACCACAGGACTGTATCTGTCTGTGGCCTTCTAGACCTGAACACGTGGGGACTCACCAGGACAGACCCCTCTTACCCGCTGTTCCCCTCTAGGGCACTGTGCCCTGGCACGTCTCTCCCCAGCCACGCTGCCCAAGCGCTGCTGTCCCTCTCATGACTGCTGGACGTGCACTGGCCCTCACCAAAAGCCTGTCTGCGCCGCAGAATCAGATTAATTTCCCATACGTGCCCCTGGCAGCCCTAATTGCTGCTGGCAGGAGCTGGGTGAACACTATTTCTGCCCCTCTGCTGTCTTTTCTCAGGCAGCAAATCTGAATGATAACTCACACAAAGTATCTTGTGTCCCGTGCCAAAGAGCAAGGAGCCCCGAAGGTAAAAGGGCTTCTGGTTATGCAGCTGTGTTGTAGAATTAGATTACAGCTATCTGAGCAAATTATCCCAGCAAAGGGTAGCCAGGAGCCTCTCCCTAATGGAG
This sequence comes from Platyrinchus mystaceus, assembly GCA_035041135.1. Lineage (NCBI taxonomy): Eukaryota > Metazoa > Chordata > Aves > Passeriformes > Tyrannidae > Platyrinchus > Platyrinchus mystaceus. The sequence goes on along the minus strand of JAWWLV010000024.1, from coordinate 314,971 downwards.
GCACCGCAGATAAGGCTGCTCTCTCCGAGATGATAAAGGAGAAGAGCTGTTAATGCCGTGTGAACAGGCTGCACTGCGTGTGGCATGTGCCCTCCAGCCCACTGCGCCCAGCTTGGTGCCAGCTCCCTCCCACCCACCCAAATTACCTGCCCCTTCGGGCAAAAATCAAAGCAGGGAGTTCCTTTGTGATCGTTCCTGCACTTCTGCCAGGAGCATTTGGATGCAGGGAGAGAGACTGGATCAGTTTGCTTCTCTCAAAGCATTTTGATCCAATATCCCACATTATGCACCACTCACTTCAGGCTGCAACAAAACAGGTATCAGCTGTCTTTGCTCCAGGGCTTTTCTCCTTCTCCTCTATGGACTTTTCATGCTGGGAATACACCAAACTGCTGTGGCTGCCTAGAATCAAAACTTTCTTTGGCAAACTCCAAGCACTAAAGTTACTGAGAACTTGGCCTTGCACCTTGGCTCCAGAGCTGGGGCATTGCATCGCCCTGCATCACCTCCAGCACGTTATTTAGAACAGACTCCACCAGGGGTTCACACCTGCTTTGGACTCAGCTGTGAGGAAGCATCTCTTGGTGATTCCCCTGTCTACACGGGGTCTTCAAAAACCAGCAGCTCAGAAGGAGAATTATTAGAAGAGCTGTTAATAATTAAATGCTGCACAATAGCACTCCCAGCACAGGGTTCAACAAGAACATCCTGCTCGCATGGCAGGCCTGAGCAGTAATTAACAGCCACCAATCACCAGGCAGTGTGTATCACTGTTCAGGTTGCAGCAGTACCCAATGACTTCTTCATTGCCTGAAGGAAGCAGGTGCTCAGACCGACAACAGATGTCGTCCTCTGGGCAGACCAAAGGTACTGGAAGGGAAAGCCCCGACATCCCTCCTGTCCCCCAGCCCTGCTGTCCCGTACTGGTGCTGCCAGGCCCTACTTACCTTCAGGAGTCCTCCACTGGCAGTGCCCAGGAACACAACAGTGTAGTTGTTGACGCTGGCCACTGCCACCGCGGTCAGGCCGCTGTAAGTGAAGATGGGGGTGGCTGTGACGGGGTTCACAATGGCCAGTGGGTGCTGGAGGTGCGCTGCTCCACAGTCCAGCTGCTCCGGCTGCAGCTGTGGAGAGACACAACTATCACTGGGCTGCACAAACGTCCCACCATCCCCTCTCGGGCACAGTAGGGTCAGACAGCTGAGAGCCCCACCCTGCCCTGCTAAAGCCCCTCACTGCTGAATCAGAAAAGTAAGAAGTGGCCCTGGCAGATGAGCTGCTTGCAAGAGCTGGCACGTGGGGCACGAGGCCAGTGTCGGTACTCCCATGTCGATTCACTGTCAGGTGCCAAGGGGCAAAGGCAGAGGACAGTGGTTAAGGACTTGCCAGTGAGCCATGTCTGTGAGCAGGCATTTGGCTTGTTTGGCCCAAAGCAAGACAACAGACTTGACTCTTCTATGCTAACTTAATTAGTGAAATTGCTGCATGGCAGTAGCATTTGCAAGCAGGACTAAATGCCTTATATTCCTCCTACCCTGCCAAGACACACTCAAGATTTATGACCCCTCTCACCTCAAATCCTCTGAGATTCTCATGTAATTTCTGCTCAGACAACTTGGATGGATTCAACAGCTGAACATCACAGTCTCAATGCCAACAATTCACCTGCAGCAGGTGCAGTTGGAGCTGTTCAAATGACAGGCACATTTCAAGGGCCATTACCACATCACCAATGGTGTCATCCCAGGTTTAGCCCAAGAAAGGCCATGACCGCGCTGTAACCCTCCCTGCGGCAAGCAGCGGTGGCAGGGCTGGCATTCTGGCAGTGGCAGGTATCCAGAGGCCACCTGTGCCCAACCCAGGCCCCAACCGAGGGAAGTATCGGCACAAAATTCCAGCAAGAGACACCTGGCAAGGTGCATCTCAGACCCTGAGGATGAACCATGTTTATGCCTTTCTGAACCCAGCCATAACACTGATAGCCTGGCCACAGAAACTGTCAGGAGTGTGAATTTAAGCAGAACAAATGCAGGTATTTGAGGCTGTATCTGTCAGGGAACTGGACCACATGCCTCCAACAAGCAAAAGGTGACCACCAGCCTGTTCAGAACAGTCCCTCCCCCCTGGGCTGCACCACAGCCTTGATGCTATTCCCTTGTTATCGTTACTATTTCATCAATGGAACCAGGTTAAACCTTCAGCTCTCTCCTCTTTCCAGATGATTCAGAAGATTAAGCAAATCTTTAGGTTTTGCAGCAAGAGCATGAGATCGGGCAGGACCTCCCTTCCTCTGCCTGGACACTTTGGGGTGCACCTCATGCCCATCTGCCCCCCAGCCACCACCATGTATCTCGGGTTGGTGCAAGACATTCCCGGGCAGAAGTGGGAAAGAAACATGCTAAACCCCAAAATGTACACAAAGCAATGGTGCTGTGCCTGCAGGAGCGAGTGATGGTGTCCCCACACTGGCGGAAGGGAAGAAGCCTCCACCAGAACCCCACAGGGCTGGTGACCTCTCTGCCACAGCCACAGCCCACCTAGGGGTCAGCTGGCATGGGGACCACTGGCCATGGCACTGCCCCTTCTCCTCTCTGCATGGGAGAGGACAGCAGCAAACCCCACTGGGAGCGGTGGGTGCCAGCCAGCCCTTGGTGTGTTGTAGCAGCCGGTCAGCAAACAGCACAGGCTACCTGGGCACCCGGAGCCGTAACAGCCCACAGCATCCTCTGCACAACAGCATGTACCTCTGACTGCAGGGATCGTGCTGCTGCAGGCACATCCAGGGCTCACGTCCCTGCTGCTGCATCAGCACAGCCATGCTGCAGCCAGTGACAGGCTGGGTCCTCTTCAAAAAACTACCCTGACCTTGGTCCCCTGTGCCCCAGCAGACACTGGACCCTGTGGCCACCACTGGCTCATCCGACATGCAGTTACAAAGACTGAAGTGAAAAACTTCCTCTGCTCAGACGACTGCCAAGCAGGAGGCAGCACACTCACAGCTGCACTCCATTCATAGGGGGCCAAGACAAAAGGAACAAGTTTATGGATGCAATGCTAAATGCATTTTGCAGTTTTATCACATCTCATTCTATTAAAAAATAAAATCACAGTCCAAATTCTTAAGTGTGTATATTTGCCCCATCACTGGGTGACACTTTTTTTATATCATATAGAGAACACGGCAAGCCATTCATGTTTCTGATTTAATGGTTCCTTCCCTTCACAGCCAGATCTTTACAAATGCACTTGGGTTTATTTATTTGTCTTGGGGATCATTAACTCTAGCCCCTCTTCACTGGCCTTTACCAATATTCACCACCTGAAACTCACAAAGCTCCTTCCTACTGGGAAACAGGCACAGAGGCACCACTGGCCAGCTGGGACCCCAAGGGATACTCAGCACCTCCTCTCCCCAGAGAAGCACAGGAGCCAGGACCGGTGTTGCTGCCTGCCAGTCTGCTGGACACAGCCCTTTCTTCTCACAGGTGGCCAAAATCACGGGAAGTCCCTTATCTGCAGCGCCTGCCTGCTTATAAATCATGCATTTCAGAGCTCCTATCAGTGCAAAGTGTTTTCCACAGTAAACAGGATGTAACTATTATAACCCGGCCAAGCCTTATTTTGGCTGCACACATCCTTCCTCCAAAACACCTTTCTTCAAATGACATCAGTTCTTCCAACGGATGGATGGGCAGGAGCAGACATATGGTATTTCCCTCTGCCGTGTCCCAGAGAGGGATGACATGCTGTGCTGCTGCTGCCTGTACCCCACAGCACCAAGGGGAGAGCTTAACTCCCTCATGTTACAGTAAACAGGATACGGCCAAGTCACATCCTTCTGCAGGCACCAGGCAGTCACCACAGCTGGGGAATTGCACTGGATGTTTGGGATAGAACACTTTCTCCACGTGGAATGGCTTAAATCTTGCTCCATCTTAAATCAAGCTGCCCTTCCCTGACGTGGGGAAAGCACAAATATTGGTTTTCTTCAAAAACCAATCTCTTCCTACAATCTGCATTTTAAAACATCTCGTGGGCATTTACTTACTGCCTCTATTTTTCTGTGACATGCTCTGGGTACTCAGCATCTTACAGAAATATGGACCGAGTCTAGATCTGAAACCTTCTGCACCCAAAATATTTGACTCTGACACTCTGATGCTGATGCTGAGCCTCCTCAGGCACAAGTCAGGGACAGCCACAGCCAACCCTTGCTGAGCAGCACCACTGTCACCCCGCACACTGTGAGGAGGGGTACACCCTGCTGTGCCCCTACACGCTGTGACAAGGGAGGGGTACACACTGCTGTGCCCCCACACACTGTAAGGAGGGAGGGGCACACACTGCTGTGCCCCCACACACTGTAAGGAGGGAGGGGCACACACCGCTGTCCCCCCGCACACTGAGATATGTGGTATTGCTGCAAAATTTCATAAGTGATGCAAATTAATTCAAACCAAGGGGCCACAGCTAAGAGGATAGTTAGTCAGATTAACCCATGAGTGCAATTGCAAAAACAAAGTGGGACAGATATAAAAGATCTCCAGCCACATCAGAGTTCAAGAGTTTAGTTGTCATCATGGTGCGAGTTAATTTCTTTATCCCAGGCCTAAAAGAAGCAGAAAAAGTGATTTCCCAGAATTTCCATTACAGCTCCCCAGCCCTGGGCATGCAGGATGTCCCTTCGGGAAGGAAGTCTGCTGGAAACAGAAGGAGGAAGAGGAGTGGTGAGGCAGCACTCAGGAAAACCATGAAATGCGCTGATTTCTGCATCCTGTGTTTGTGACCTTAAAAATAGTTCTCAAGCAAAGCTGGAGCTAATATGTGACTCAGAAGTTGCAGTGCAAGGAAAGCCCTGAGCCCCTGGCCTCCATGAGGCTGTGCTGGCTGTGCTGCAGCGGCTCCACAGCTCTGCAGCGAGGGGAAAGGGAGCCCAGCCCCTTTCAGATGTCATATCAGAGGGGATTAAAGTGTTGGCTTCCAGCATGCCTGGAGTCCTGGGAAAATGACACAGCCGGCATCCGATAATCCGCTCCAAACTTGTTGATTTGTGGGACTTACCCATCATCTTCACAGGCTCAAAATTTGGCAGCTGCTCCCACACAACTGACATTTTCAGGCCATTAAAGGCTGTGATAAAAGGGCTCTAGTTTTATCTCTTGCCTTCCTTAACATAAACCATTAGGCTTTTATTAACATTTAGGTATGACTCAGGGAAATCTCTGACTGCAGAAATAATATTCAAAATAATTCGGATACTGTCTGAAGAGAATAGCAGGACATGGACTCGCCCTGAACAGTAGGGAGAGGCTAAAAACCAGTGGGGAAATACTGCACAGGAGAGCAGACAAAGCCAGAGATACCAAGCCAGCCCAGCTGCATCACACAAACAGAGAGTACAAGCCCTGCTCTGTGTCGGACAGAGCCCAGACCAACTGTGTACCCCCAGCAAAGCCCATTCCCCCTGGAACCTTCCCGTCCCCCAGCAGTTTGTACACACAATCACGCGTTTATCTGCTGGAGTGTCGAAGCCAGACCTGTCAAAAACAAGCTTCTTGGGGATGCCTGGAGCAGAATTTCATCCTCAGAAGAGGACTCCACTGTTGAGGCACTTGAGATGTAAGCAGTCTCCAACTGCACTGCTGCTGCAAGGGCAGGCATCAGCACAGAGCTCCTCAGACTTCCCATCATATTTCTTAGGCAACAGGAGGCAAATCAGTGTGCACTTGTGGCACACTAGAATGCACAGTAGAGGCACTTAGGCTGAAAACCCCGACAAAGTGAATCTGGACAAATTTTTCTCCAGAAATCAGGACCCCACAGCACATCAGATGTTCTTAAAAAAAAAAAGCTTAATATGAGACTTGCACCCTGGTTTCAGTTTGCTTAGACCACAAGTTCCTCAAGCAAGGAAACAGTGGTTTTGCTGTGCTTTGCACGTACAGCTGCTGCCTGCCAGAATTCACCTCAGAGAGAGGCCACAGAGACTGGGACAGGATCGGGGGACCGACAGGCTGCAGGCAGAGCCAGTCAGTCTGCTATGGTGAAGCCAAAGCCTGGCAATGGCTTGAACAACCATGGGGGTCCCTGCAGCCATCCAACCACCTGCTGCCGTGTCACCTCAGGTGTGGGAGGGAAGGACAGGAGGATCTATGGCAGAAGCCTTCCTTGGGGTGCTGGGGACTATGTATGGGCTCCAAGGAGCCCCCAGAGGCTCCAGCCTCAGCTCCAGCAGCGGCACTGAAGCTGGATGCCTGCAGCTGACAGTGAGAGCTGACAGCTCTCAGTCTCTTCTGCCCCCTCCTCCAGCCACAACTGGCCCAGCTTGCGGCCACAATCACCCAAACCCGTGATGCTGACCCCAGCTGAAAAAGAAAGCTGATGGCAAAGAGGACAGGAGACTGGCAGGACCTGCTCTGCACAGACCTCCTAAAAACACCTTCCCCCAACCCCGGTAGCCCCAGCATGGGTCCCCTTTCCTTGCTCCACACAAGCTGGGGGTCTGGCACCTGCCAATGCTTCCCCCAGCAGGGCACTGAAGCAGCACGTGCAACGGCACGGGGAACTGCTTAAAGCGGAGAAACATGAAAAACATAGCAGTCTTTTAACTAAAACTGCACATCCTTCATGCCGCCAGGAAGACCGGTCAAGCTTATTATGTTAGCCTTCATCCTGCATTAAATACAATACTTCAGATTATACAATCAAATCCCTCAGGAACAGGCAGGCAGAGGGATTAACAAACAACAGGCTCCAAAGGGGTTGTCACAGTCAGAACAGCACGCGTTTGAGCAGCAAGGGCTTGTGTGTCCTTTAAATTCACCCTCGTTGGAAACTCTGCTCCTCTTCTCACTCCTCAGGGACAAGGGGCTGAGCTGATCAGCCAAGCACGCCTCATCTCAAGGACACCCACTCCTGCTCAGGAGCCCAACAAACGCCTCCCCCTTAGAAACTGCTCAGAGTAAGACGCTTGGTTTATTCAGGCTGTACTTTCTTAGCTGCTCTGTCCTAGGGAGAGCCCACCCCTCCACCACTCAAGCTGTGTTTCTCATTTAAGTTGAGCTTTGGCTTCAGTAACCAACCTCAGACTATTCAAACTCCTTCCCACAGGGAGGAGTCCCTGGTGAACCGTAAGTTTGGCTCCTCGATCTTTGGCCGTTATTATTTTATTATTGCTAGTACTAACACTTAGCACTTCACATGCTCAAAGTGCTCCGAAGGCGTATCTGCGTGAGTCTGGGCTGAAAAAAGCATCTATTAAAGTAACAACTTACCTAACACAACTGGTCTTTTGCATGTGTCAGTTCAAATCTGTTTCATTTAGCAATGGTTTATAATAAATGTTTTCCTGTATTTTCCTCATTAGTTTGCTGAATCAATTAAGCCCTGAGTTAATGAGCAGAACTCTACTCTTTTTTTTACGCATCCTCAGTAAAACCTGTCTCTGAGAAGCAGTGCTGTGCCGCAGTGCTGTCCCCCTGGGCACTGCCTGTGCACTGCCTGCTCCACAGCCTCAGCACCAGAGTCCAAAAAAACCAAAACACCACTGCCTGCTCTCCAGCACCCAGCCCACTGGGGAAGCTTGACATGGAAAGGTTAATAAAACCCTTTTTGCTCATTACCTGAGCACTCCAAATGCAGAAGCGACCAAACCATACAGACCCTTCTTCCACTCTAACCCCTGCCTTCATTCTGGGAACAGAGGAAATTCAAGTAAAGAGGCTAATCAGATGGTTATGGAAGCGCAAAGGATGAAGATGTGGCCAGCCCTCGTACTCAGAGACCGTCTCCTCTCGCTGGCAGCACCTGTACAAAGCAAAAGGCATTCTCCAGGCATCTGAAAGCAGTGTGCCTATTGACATCTCTACAGTTTCATCTCTGGAGGTCCTCCCTGCCCACCCATTCCCCTCCCAGTTAGGAAATTAGGATCATAATATTTGTATAATTTTAATTATTTCAAAAGTTGTTACAAATCAATGGTCATACTGGATTCAGCAACGGAGCATCGCTCTGATTTGGTTAAAGTATGGAAGGCTTTCCTTTTCTGTACCATTTTGTATTTTGTGCTCAAGATTTGTAGAAACTGCTGTTTTCGAAGCTTTTTGAAAAGATCCACTGAGCTTGCTATGATACCAAGTCTCAGCAGGAAATGACACTACAGTTAGGAGACCCCAGGGAGGTAACATTGCAACTCCAGCTGCTCCCAAAGCTTGACACCTTTCTCCAGCAGCATATGTGACAGTGGCCAAGTCACCATTCTACAGTCAGACAGTCTCAGCACCGAGGATACTTGCACACTGCCCAGAGCAGTGTCCTGGTTGGGAATCCCAGGAGGGACACCCACCCATCCCAGCTCTTTGCTCCTTCGCTTGCCCCAGGGACATGCAGAAATCAAACGAACAAGTGCAGCAAAGACATCACCTATGTCAGGTGCTCTCCAGACATGGATTTCTGTCCCTAGAGCAGCTATTTACTCCCAATTTCCTTCCCATTTAATGACCCGCCATACCATTTGCCAAAAGCCCAACCTGAGCCTGTGCCTGCAGATCCAAACATGCGCTTGCAGCTTCACTGGGGCCTGGGACTTAAACTTGGGGTTTGTATTCTGGACTCGACCATCTCATCAGAACTCACCAGTTCCCACGGTGGCACCCTCAGAAGCATGGCAGCAAACCCAGGACTGCGACTCTGGCCGTGCTGCCTTCAGAGTAGGGGCACAGCAGAAGGAGCTTCCTGTCACGGAAAGGAGCTTGAATAGCCAAGTTAACACCTATCCTGTTTTATCACTCAATAAAAAGCCCAAGCTGAAGAGTCTCTTGTCACACCCTGCAAGGCTGTGGTTGTCCATAGATCCCAAAAACTGGAGAGAAAGGCACAGGGGCTGGTAACAGCAGATAAGGTCTGCTCAGACCATGGGCCATCACAGGCATCCCTGTTGCTGCAGGGTGCCACAGACCCCACACCCCCCTCCCTGGAGCAGTCCCAGTCCCAAACGCCACGAACCTGCACAAGGAACCAGCACACACTCGCCATGTTCAACAAGCCCCGCTGACACTCAGCAGGTATTGAGGCAAGATCATCACGGGCTTTGCTGTCGCCCTGCTCGCCAGCACACCACATCTGACAGGGGCTCGTCCCGGCTCTGTTCGACCCGCGCCTTCCCGGGCACGAGCCGCCCCACGTCCTGGTGGCCTCGCTCCACCGGAGCAGCAGCTGCCAGCAGAGCTGCTCTCCAGATGTTAGACATTAGTACTGCTCCCTCTGCTCAAAAACATCAATAAATTCTACCGGCCTCTCAAAGCGGGAGATGCCATAGAGACAGTCTGTCACCTCCTCTGCCTGATGCAAGGTGTTAAAGCCCAACTTGAAAATAAAGACTTACAATAATTTCTTTACCAACCCAACAAGATTCAAAAGAAAAAAACAATAAGAAAGAAAGAAAGAAAGAAAGAAAGAAAGAAAGAAAGAAAGAAAGAAAGAAAGAAAGAAAGAAAGAAAGAAA
>JAWWLV010000024.1:292533-305411 GCA_035041135.1 Platyrinchus mystaceus | reverse complement strand
AGAAAGAAAGAAAGAAAGAAAGAAAGAAAGAAAGAAAGAAAGAAAGAAAGAAAGAAAGAAAGAAAGAAAGAAAGAGACAAAAAGAAATAGCAAACCGGATCCCTCCTGCAGACATAGGGGTTGGTCCCCTGCCACGCTGTACCCCTGGGGATGCATGCTGGGGAGGGTCACACAGCAGGACTCAGGACCTCAATTCAAACCCTGATGCTGCCACTCCTCTTATCAGAGGCGTTGATCAGATGGACCCTGAGCACCCACCTCCCCACCATGAAAGAGGGCAGCAAGGCTGCCCTGGCACAGGGGCTGCAATGCACCCAGGGCTCACCGTGCCAAAGGCACCTCAAGTGCACGGGACTGCAGCAACACTGCAGGCACAGCCCTGTGGCTCCTCTGCCTGGGGCATGGCAATGCCTCTGGGCAACATCCACCTGCTCCTGCCCATGGAGCCGCTTCTTCCTCAAATCAAGAATGCCAAGCCTCATCCATCCCATCCCCAGTACAGAGGAGCAGTCACACGCCCCATCCATCCTGTCCCTGGTGCAGCTGAGTGGTCTCACACCTGCATGCAGCCCCTGCAGCCAGGAGCCGCTGGCTGCCACGGGCCACCCCGGCGCACGCCGCGCACGAGCCTGGCTGGGAGGCACAGCTGCGCTGCTGTAGGTAGTGTGCAGTGGCGCTCAGGTGGTTATAATTGATTGTTTCCAACCACCACCAGTTCCAGCTTGCCCAGTGTTTGCATTAAATTACCACAGCCAGGGGCTCAGACCTATTATGTTTCCAACAACTTGCTGGGAGAGGTCATCAGAGCAGAATGTCACAACGGCACAGCTGAACAGACGCCTGTTGGGTTTACAGGGTGTAATGAGGTGTTTTTACAACATCCCCAGGTGCCCCTACACATCTCATGGTGCCTTATTCACCTCTCCAGGTGCCCTCAGCCCCATCAATCTTCTCACTCAATCACTGTAAATCAGACTGAAAAATCCAAAAAGAGATGGCAAATCCCTTCATTTCCACCCACTGAGATCCTGCAGCTGAGCCTGCACCCATTGGACCTTCAAGGGAGTGGATTCACATTCTCATGTGGGAGTCAAACATCTGCTCTGGAAAACACCTGGGGCTACACAAACAGAAGTGGTTGAAAATCTCTGAATGAAGGGATACAGTCTAAGTCTTCCTGTAATTGTACAAGAAGCTCTCCAGAGTGCACCAGTGTCCTCCCCCCATGATGCACCTTCCACATCCAACAATGGCTTTAGCCAAAATGACCCTTCTCCTGTTTTCCACCTAAACATTACTTGGGTACAGGGGATTTAATGAGCTCAGTGGACCAAATCTAGTTGGCATGTCTAGCTACCAGGAATGACAAGGTCCAGTTGTTGGCACAGCTTTCCAGAAACCAGTGGGGTGACTACGACCCCTCCTCTGACAAGGGACCAGCACATGCCTCTCCAATCCAGCCAGCAGCACTGGCCCAGGGCTTCCGGAGCACTGTGCCACAGCCAGGAGCTGCTTTCTGTTCCCTGAAGCAGCACAACTTCTGGTTTCCAGGCACAGAAACTTTTGCCACTTCAACCAAATTTCCCTTTGCAACTTAGGACCTGTTTGAGCTTGAGATGCAAAGCAGTGACGAGCCCTGGGGCCCCGCGAAAAGCATTCCCACCACCCACCTTCATCTTGGGAGCACCAACCCACTCCCCGTGAGACTCTCCTGGTAAGCACAAAGCACCAGGGCCATGCCAGTCCTGGCAGTGGGAGAGCCCGCAGGCACTGGCAGCTTGTGGAGCTGAGCCTGCCTTCCCGGGAAGGACAAGGTTCACACGGCTCCAGCTCTCTGCTCCCTGCTGCCTGTGTGCACCTTGACTGCAGCAGGTCACATTTCCACATAAATTCTCAAGGAAAACTACCCAACAGCTGACCACGACTCACTAGTATCAGGTGAGAGACAGAGCAGGTAAGCAGTGCTCAGGGCTGGATCCAAAGCCAGGCAAAGCTCCAAGCCAGGTTGTGGCTTGAACCTCTCATCTAGGGCATCCCAGGCCCCACTGGTCCCTCTGCTGGCAGCCCGGCCCCTCGCCCCCAGCCCCTGTGGGAGGCTGGAGTGACACAGATCTCCCACTATCTGGAAAGCAACACCCCAAAGCAAAACTGATGATAGCAACAAGCATGGTGCAGCTCTGCAGTACTGGGGCAGGGGCACCATGGGGTGGTGCCAGAAATTGCAAACACAGCCTGTGTTGCAAAGCACAGAAACTAGGCCTGCTAAAGAACTCCTGCCTCATTTTTAATGAAGAAATTAAGTGTAAATTCCCAGTTTCCTTTCTGAGGCTAATCCTCTGGATTTGAGTAGATGTAAGGTTAGAGCACAGTTAGTTTCATGTTTGGAATTTCTAAATTAATATAAACCAGCACTTCAAAGTAACTCAGCTCCTATAAAACCCAGTCCCACGGAGATGCCACAGTATATTTGGACAGTAAGTAGATGCTTTGTCATATTCCCACGTGTATATGAGGTTTTTTTCTTTGGGAACATTTTCTGACTGGTTTCAAACCACATTTCCATGACCAGGCACACATATATATGGAGACTGTTTATACAGTCTACCCAAGGAGTTTGTTTTATTTAACAACCCGTTACTGTACAGCTCACTGGTGGGTATCTCATCATTACACCCCCAAACACTGTGTTCAGTGACCATGCAGGATCTGACACAAAGCCGCAAGAGCCAGAAACTTGAGAATTAATGCTGAAATGCATCATTATCCCATGCCGCTGTGCCTTTGGTTTTCAGCAGAGGAAACAAACTGGATTTTCAGCCTTTTTTGAGTTGGAGACCCCAAAACATTTCCCAGGAGAGATGCAGATCCCTGGCCAGGAAATCTAACCCTAATGAATACAAGTCTGCTTTCCCAAGGTACCTCTCCGGGAGGTTTTAGGAGAGCATGGGGCTCATGCAGAAACCACAGAAGACACTGAGTCCAGCACAGCCCCAAGTGTGGGATGGGGTTTCCAGTTCAGCTTTTCCTCAAGTGAGCTTCCTCATCAAATAGTGCATCTTATTTTGTGTTCAGTTCAGACCCCCCCGTCAGCTACTCCTTGGACACAGAGCGGGAAGGTTTGTAGATAAGTCTGGAAATCCACAGTCGTTGCCCTTCTGCCACAGCTATGGCCGGGAGAGTGGGGCTGGGGCTGCCAGCAGCTGTCCTCATCTCCCTGCCCAAAAAGGCAGCTGCTGGCTGGAGCGGCACAAAGGTGCTCAGCTATGTCCCCTGCCGAAACACCCACAGAGAGACAGAGCAGTGGTGAGAGGACACTGTCAGGGCTTTGCTCCGCTGGGACACGGCAGTGATGCAGCATGGCCAAAGGAACAGCCAGGCAGACCTTTGGTTTTGCTGGCTCCGAGGGGGACAGTGCTGGGACACCCCACATGGCCACTGCTCCCGGGCCAGTGGGAAGCTGGGGATGGGCTTTCGCCTACTTTACTTTCACAACAGCTCCAGCATCCCACAGCTGTGCCGCACTCCAGCCACGCAGCCAGCATGACCTTCAAACCCACTGGGCCTTGATCCTGCTGGGGCAGAATAGCTCAAATATGAAGTAAACCCACACAGTGTCCTCGGAATTTGATAAGCTCTGTCAGCACGTTGCTGCAAACACTGTTACAGGCAGTCTGCTCGAGAGAGCTCATACTCCTCTTCCCTTATGGGGGCTTGAGTCCAAATTCCACACGGGCTTTGAGTGGGCAACACGCCGCAGCGATTCCATGCAAGTATTCCATTTTAGCTGCATGTGTTACAAAGACTAGCATTTGACACAAAATTCATTATAAAAAGCTATTTCTGTTGAGGGGAAGCAATCCTAGAGCTCACCCACTCACTCGCAGTGCAAGAACCCAACCAACCTAAATCCTTCCCTCACACATCCTCCTTCCCCTGAGCTGCACTGTGAAATCATCTCCTCCGTATGTGACTTTTCAGCAACGCTCATTGAGAAGAACCAACGCCCCCCACTCCTGACCCAGGCCATCCTCCTCTGCACATTTTCTCTGTGTCTCACAAAGCTGTTAAGCTCAATTGCAAGTTAGCGCTTCTATCAAAGCAAGGGGACCATTCCCAGGCCGAGCTGGTGGCTCCCCTTGCCCAACCTGGGGAACACAGGCTGACCAGCCAGCCAGCAGAGATGTGCTGTCCCCAGGTCCACCTGCCCCATCTGGCCTCCACAGCCCCCTGTGTGACCAGTGCCACATGGTCACAGTAGGAGCCAAAAAAGCGACTGGCACCACATCAACATGCACAGGGACAAAGCCCCTTGCTCAGTGCCAGTCTCCCTCAGACCTCTCAGCATGGTGCTGAAGGATAAGGAGCCAGGCCCTGCATCAGCTGGCACTGAGCAGCAGTGCTGTGGGGATGGACAGGGACGGCTGGCATGTTAACTGCCCACTCCCAAAAACCCTCAGCGCTGGAGCTCCCTGGCTGAGTCACAGCAAGTGCTGCAGGAGAGAAGCATTCAATTAGACTGGAGAGCACACAAGGGGGCAATGATTTTCCTTTCACACCGCATTACGCCTAACAGCCCGTGCTCCGGATTTGTAACAACCAACTACTTCAGCTGAGCACGTGCTCAGAATGAATCAGGCCAACATTATGGGGTTTTTTCTTCCAAAAGGAGCTTAAAACCCAACTTCCTGGTCCTCAGAAAGAACTAATGAGCCACACTTGCTAACACTGGAGCACCTATCAGTGATGCACAGACAAAAGGAAAACTGGAAACCCACTAACAGGAGCTCACAATGGGAAGGCAGATAGATTCTGATTTGCTCCACCAGACCAGATGCTGCTTTAATATATTTTCTTGCTGCGTTTCCAGGGCTGGGACACAAAATGTATTAGAGTCTTCACTGTCTTGGAGGTGGAAATTCATGTTAGGTTTTTGCAGCACAAAGACACAAAATATTACAACTCTTCTCTTGATGCTTGCCACTCTGGGACTTGAAAATGAAAACAGCTTGTTAACTTGTTGGCAATTCTAATGATTAAGTAAAAGGCTCTCCTTCTGACTGGTAGGACAGCTTCCCAGCAGGCTCAGTCAGCGGTTTTAGAGGAATATGCTTCAAATAAATGGGAAGTGTAGAAATATTAGGCATGAACGAATATTAATGTTATGCTTCATTTATATCCTGCTGTACTTGACATCAAAGGATCTCAAAGCTGCTTTACAAATGCAATATGACGCTACATGAGTTGGGTTTCTGAATAATAGTAAGAAATACAGGAGTATGTGCAAAACTGAGGTACCTCAGGTTACACAACTGGTTCAAGGCCAGCAGCAGTGTCAGTTGGGACTAGAACCCAATCTCCCCATCCACCATATATCACCACCAGTCATACTGCTCTCTCCACAGGAACAAATTTTCCTGCAGCCTGATCTCATCACAGTGGCAAACACAGAGGGTTCCCACTGACTCCCAATGGGCTGGCAGTGCTCAGTGATTCTAGCTCACATCCCCGACCCTCATATCCCCTGTCACACACACCTTCAAGAACACAGTGCCCTTCTTAGACAGCCTTTGTGGCATCACTGACAACAGGCTCCTGGTCTCCTTCCCTGCCTACCCAGGGAGCGCTCAGAGAGGTGAGTGCTACCAGGAACATGCCTTAGAGTGGAACAGCATGACAGGCCAAGACAAAGACGGAGTGAAATCTCATCTGTGCCAAGTCTCCCCGGAGTCACTTGGGAATTAATTGTCTAAATACCTTACTGCATACAGCACTTGATACTTTCAACATCAACAGACTGGTATTAGTCATGATTATCTTCTTTACTGAAGAAAGATAGAAAAACCACTATCTCCCCAGCAGTCCTAGAGCCCTGCAGAAGCTCAAGGGTGATGGGTACTTCTACCATTGACTTTCAGTTATGACCAGGCTCACTCCCCAGGCACCTCCAGTAGCCCCAGCCTCAATGCTGCCCCTTGACCTGCCTGGTAGAGACAGTTCAGTCCTGCCAGGGAAGTCCTGGGGGGTTGATCTGCAGGGATGTTGAGCATCAGCCACAGCCAACAAGAGCTGAGGGTGCCTTTGCATCCTGTAAATAAGATTCCTGACTCCCAGTGACTCCTCTGAGAGCTGTGACCATGCCAAGGCCTCAGGACTGAGAGTGTGGAATTAGCTCAAACTACCAGATTTCCTGGCTGTCAGGCAGCTTTTACTTTGCCATCAGGGAAAAACTGTTAAACTTTGCTAGAGTAGGTCTATGAACCAGTGCATTAAGACTACATATTTTACCACAGCGTGGAGATGCCACACTAAACACTCTGGTTACCATGGGAAACCTTTCTCTTTTTGCCACTGGCATTGCACAGGGAAGCCCAAGCCCAGATGCTCTACCTCATCTTTGAAATCAAACAGATGTTTTCACGATCTTTGATGGAGCTGAGTTGTGCACACTTCCCAGAGGAAGAAAAAATGCAGCATTAAAGCAGACCTTTTTTGTCTCTTTTTTCTCAAGCATCGCATGTTTTTAGTGAAAACGGAAACAGACATCTCTGTCTGGCGCTAACATTTAAGGCCACTCGGTAACGCATTGTGACAGTGGTCAATTTCTGTCCCGAGTGCAGGAAGCCAAGGCATCCAGCGTACACTCCCCGGCAGGGCTGCCCGCTGTGGGACAGGACGTGGGGCCGGCGATGCCCACTGACCCCCGTCGCGCAGGGCACCCACAGGGAGCGGGGCACCGGGGACGGGGCGTGGGAAAGACGCTGTCCCCGGGCAGGTGGGGGGTGGTCTCCGGGGAGCGCGGGGCGGGGAGAGCCGAGCGGAGAGAGGAGCGGGGAGAGCGGGGTGTAGGGCTCAGCCGCCCGCCCGGGACGGCCTCCGGCCACGGGACGTGCTCCCGCCCGGGGGAGGCGGCAGCAGCGGCGGCGGGACGGGGCCACTGTCCCCTCGCCGGCCGCCGGTTCCCCGCGCCCCCCCGCCCCGGCGGTACCCGCCGCCCGCCGTACCTGTATGTTCCTCTTCTCGCAGGCCGGGCCGGTGCCCTGTACCACGCTGTCCAGCACGGTGACCATGCCGGCGGCCGGGCTGACGAAGCAGGAGTTGCGGGCGGCCCGGATCGTCTCCTCGATCTCGGCGAAGCGGAAGACGCAGAGCGCGGACTGCGGCCGCCCCCCGGCGCCGCCGGCCCCGGCCCGCTCGAAGACGCCGAAGAGCAGCTCCTCGGGGGGCGGCGGGGCCGGGGCCGGGCCGGGGTCGGGGGGCGCGGCGGGACTGCGCCAAGCCGCCCGCGCCGGGAAGACCGAGACGAGACGGGTGAAGGCGTCGGCGGCGCCGCCGCAGCGCAGCCCCAGCTGGATGTAGGACTCGGTCAGCTTCTTGGTCTCGCCGCTGCCGTTGAGGGTGGCCTCGGCCGGCTCGCCCAGGCAGATGCGGGCCAGCAGGCTGTGCGCCGGGCTCTCCTTGTCGCCCGCGTTCGCCTCGCTGTTGAGCGCCAGGTAGGCGTAGGGGCGGCGGGCGCGCGGCGCGGCCCCGCGCTGCAGGAAGGCGCGGACGAAGCTGAGCTTGTGCCGCGCCTTGTCGGTCTGCTTGATCTTGAGGATGTTGTCGTCGGAGGGGTTGATGTCGAAAGTGAAGAGCTTGGCCAGGTCGCCGCGGGCATTGAGGGCGCGGATGGCGATCTCGGGTGTGTTCTCGAAGCGGTGGTCCTCCAGGCTGCGGTTGCGGGGAAAGAAGGGGCTGCCGAAGCCGGTGTAGGTGGCGGCCACCAGCAGCCGCGCCCCGCCGCCGCTGCCACGGCGCAGCACAAGTCCCACGGTAGAGGCGTTGGGGTGGTTGGCCGCCACATTCAGCATACTGGGAAAGACGGTGACAGAGTCGCTGCCGCCCGGCGGGAAGCGCACGGCCACCGCCGAGATGTTGGCCATGCTGCGCAGCTGGCAGAGGCCCTGGTAGATGGAGCCGCAAACGACGAGGACGCCCTGCTCGGGGTCCGGCTGCAGGATCTTGTTGTAGTTGTTGGTGAGCACCCTGGGGTGCTCGCAGGAGGCCTGTGGCAGCTGCGGCGCGTGGCACAGCGGGCTGTCCAGCACCGGCCCCACAGCCGCCTCCGCCTCCAGCGCCAGCTCGCCCCCCGACAGCTGGAACAGCCGGTTGACGGCCGCCAGGTAGACGCGGGAGCCGGGGCCGTCCAGCGCGAAGTTGTTGGTGGGGGTGGGAGAGAGGAACTTTCGCTGCACCTCCAGGCCGGCGGCACGGTCGGGCAGCAGCAGCGGCAACAGCAGCAGCGGCAGCAGCGCGGGGGGCCGCAGCTCAGCGCCCGCCGCCCGGACCGGAGCCAGCCCGCCGCCCGCGCCTGCCCCGAGGCCGCGGGCCCGGCCTCTCCACGCTGCTCGTCCCGCCCCCCGCGCCGACTCTTTCCCGGCGGACAGCCAGGCCCGGCCCCCCGGATTAGCCCGGGCACGGCCTAAGCCTCTTTGCTGCCACCGCCCCCGGGATGGCCCGGCATGGAGGCCGGCGGCGCTGAGCGACGCGGCGGGGAACTCTGCCTGCAGGTGAGGCCACGGGGGGAGGGGGGGCCGGACAGCCCTGGCGGGGAGCGGCGGGGCCGGGGCGGCACCGGGGCGGGCAGGGGGGCACCGGGCCCGGGCAACGCGGCGTCTCCATGGCAACGGCCCGGGAGGGGGCGTGGCCATGGGGACTGAGGGCGTGGTCGGTCAGACGTGGGGCGTGGCTACTGCGGGAGGGGGCGGGGTCACTGCAGGGGACTCCGCAGCTGCCAGCGCAGAGGGGCGTGGTCGGCCCCGCCCCATGGGCGGTAGCCCCGCCCCTCGCGCCAGCCCGGGGGTCCTGAGCCCCCCGCACCCCTCAGGTGGGCGACGCCGGCCTGGGCGGCCTCATCCTGCTGCTGCTGACGGCTCGGCCGGCCCCGGGTGATGGGGCGGCCCGCGGGGAGCCCTTCGAGCCTGGTGAGACACCTGGGCGGCTGCAGGGACCTCAAGGGGCTGTGGGGTCCTGGGGTGTTTCGGAGACTCTGAGGGAGTGTGGGGTCCTGGGTTGGCTCCGGGAACCCCAGTGGGTTATGGAGTTCCTGGGGATAGCGTGGGGGACCCTAATGGGGTATGGGATCTTGGGGGAACTGTGGGAACCCTAATGGGGTTCTGAGATTCCCTGTGTGCCCAGGGGGCTGGGGGGCTCAGGGCTGGGGTGGCAGAGGTGAGGGGGGTGTGGGCAGGGGCTGCCCCACCTGAGGGTCTGTACCCCACACTGAGGTCCCTGCCCCATGCTCGGCCCCCAGGTGGGCTGCGGGGGCCCCTGGCGCGCTCCCTGCAGCGGGCAGAGGCCATGCTGCGCAGCTGCGTCACCCCGGGGCTGCGGCGCCTTCTGCCCCCGCTGCCCCGACAGCGCGGTGACGGCGACAGCGACGAGGAGGATGAGGCCGAGGATGAGGCCGCGTCCATCGTGACCCCCCTGGAGCAGAGCTTCGCGGGGCTGCGCCGCTGCCTCCGCGTCTGGGAGGACCCTCGCACCGAGACCTTCCAGGGACACGTGCGGCCCCGTCCCGGCAGCGCCGGTGACTTCTCGGAGGACGCGGTGCGGCAGCGCGTGGCCGCGCGGGGGGCGACCCTGCACGCGCTGCTGCGGCACCGCCACCTGCTCCGCCTGGCCCGCGACTTCGCCCGGCGCCTCAAGGCCTCCTCCGACTTCCTGCGGCAGCTGCTGGCGCTGCCGGTGCCGGGGGAGCGCGGGGGCTGCGCGGGGCCGGCACTGCGGGAGCTGTGCCTGGAGCTGCGGGCGCACGCGGGGCACTGGGCCGCGCTGCGGCGGCGGCTGCGGGGCGACGCGTGGCTGCGGGCGCTGCCGCGGCACCGGCGCGAGGCCGTGGCGCACATGCGGTGGGCGCTGCTGCTGCCGGCGCTCATGGCCGCGCGCCTGGCCCGGCGGCATGCCGAGGGGTGCCTGCGGGCACTCGGCTGCCCAGGGACCCCCGCCCCGGCCCCCGAGAGCTTGGCCGAGCTCTTCCAGGGGCTGGAGATCTACAACCGCGTGGTGCAGGGTCTGGCGGAGGAGCTGGGCCCCGAGGTGGGTCCCGGGGGTCTCCCCGCTCCCTTCACGGTGGACGCGGTGCTGCGGGTGCTGGCAGCTGAGCGTGGCCGGGCCGTGGCCGAGCGGCTCCAACCCCTCCTGCGGCCCTGGGGTGGGGACATCAGGGATGGACACGTGTGCTGGCAGGACGTGGCGGTGCCGTGGCCGCCGGGGCACGGTGCTGCGGGGGCGGACACGGTGAGGGACGCAGAAGGTTCCAGAGCAGAGGCGCTGCCAGGGCTGGCAGCCGAGCTGCAGGCGCTGTGCCTGGAGGACGAGGAGCTGACGGGACACGTTTTGGGGGCACTGGTGGCCTCGGCCGACAGCCTGTGGCAGCCGGTGCTGTCGGAGAGCCCCGAGCCCGTGGGGCCACGCCCGGGCAGCGCGGGCAGCTGGAAGTCGGTGCGGTGGCTGGACGCTGCCCGTGGCCCTGCGGCCGCCGCGCTGAGTGCCCGGTATCGCCCGCTGCTCTGGGGGGCCGCGGGCGCTGCGCTGGGGCACGGCCTGGGCACCCCCACCAACACCCTCAGTGCCACCGTCACCGCGGCGCAGGAGCTGAGCCGCGCACTCGTCGTGGGTACGTGGGGACATGGGGGGCAGGGGGGGGCCGTGGGGGATCCCTGCTCTGCCCTGACCCCTCGGGTTCCCCTGCAGCCCGTGTGCCCCCCGAGTGCCAGGAGGAGCTGGGGGTGCTCTGCCTGCACCTGATCTGCCGGAGCATCCTCTGCAGCTGGGACACGGGTACGGGGGGCTGGGGGGCGTATGGGGTGGGGGACACGGGGTACAGGGCTAGGGGGCAGGGTTAGGGAGGTCTGGGGTGCAAGTGTAGGGTACAATGTGGAGGGTGTGGGGCACATCATGAGCATGGGATGAGGGAGTAGGGGGTGATCTGGGGGGTATGGAGCGAGGGTGTGGGGTACAGGGTTTGCGGTCCACGGTGCAGGTGTGGGGTACAGTGTGGGGTGTGTGCGGTGTGGGGGGTTTCTGACTGTTTCCCCCCCAGATTTCACCTGTGCTCTGGGCTCGGGACTGTCGGACAAGTGCTTGGAGGTCCCGGGGGGGCCTCCGGGGCCAGGGTGCAGCCGCACGGCGCAGCAGCTCCGGCGCCTCTTCCCAGCCCTGGCGCTGGCCCTGCGCTGCCTGCGCCCGCTGCCCACCCACCCACACGGTGAGCGGGGTCCGGGGGGCACGGGGGGGCACCGGAGTCCCTTCTGTGCTGACCCTCGCCCCCAGCATCCCCTGGGGGTCCCTGCCTGCGGCTGCAGGTGCTGAGCCGGTGTCTGGCAGCGGTGGCGGCCGCTCACGCGTGGCTGACGGGCAGGGCCGGGCGATACCTGGCGGCCTGGGCACTGCCCCAGTTCCTGCTGCTCACCCAGGGAGACCTGCAGGTACGGGGTCATGGGGGGAACGGGGGGGCACAGGGGGGGCTGGTCACTGCCCCAGCTCCTGCTGCTCACCCAGGGAGACCTGCGGGTATGGGGGGCTGGAGGGCATGGAGGGGCTGCGACCTGGATTCACCCCTCCTGCTCCCCGCCAGGTGCTGAAGGCAGAGACAGAGCAGCTGGTGCTGCAGGTGAGTGGGACCTTCCCAGAGCCAGGGGACACTGATGGGGACACCCCCCCAGAGCCACCCCCCGGGTCCCCGTGGGAGCTCCAGCTATGCCGGCAGATCCACAGAGCAGCCAACAACATCCAGGTAGAGCAGGACCTGGGTGGGGGCCCCGAGCCGAGGGGTGCCCTTGGTGCCTGTGTCACCCCGTGTCCCCTGCCATGTCCCAGCTCTTCTCTGGCGACGTGCTCCGGATGTTCTCCACCAGCTGCAAGCGGCTCTCGGCCGAAATCTTTGACCAGACGATGCCGCTGGGCCGGCACTGGCGGCTCGGGCCACGTGCCGGTAGGTGTGGGGGGCTGGGAGCACGTTGGGGTGCTCAGGGGGCCGTGGGGGGTCACAGCACTGAGCAGGGTCTCCGTGCTCCCCCAGAGCTGCCCAGCACCCCCAGCGCGTACGCGGCGGCCGCGGTGCAGGCGGTGCTGGGGCAGGTGCTGCAGGGGGCACAGGCCCTGCCCCACGACGCCCAGGCACCCACCCTGGCACGGGTCACCACGGCCTTCCTGGAGGCCTGGATGGACCACATCCTCACCCACAGGATCAAGTTCAGGTACTGGGACGGGGGTCCACAGCCAGTGCCACAGCCAAGGGGCAGTGCCAGGGGCCCCTTTGTGGTCCTGGGGGCAGAGCAGGGGTCCCAGTGACAGTGCTGGGGGTTCCAGAGGTGGGGCCAGGGGCCCTGGTGGAAGTTTCAGGGATCCCAGTGCGGTAACAGGGGTCCCAGTGGCACTGCTGGGGGCCCCGTGACAGGGCAGGCGTCCCAGTGGCAGGTTGGGTGTCCGGTAGGAGTTCTAGGAGTCCCAGTGGGGGCCCCAGGGGGTGGTGGCAGTGCTGGGGGGTCCTGGGGAGGTCTCGGAGGTCCCATGCCCACCGTGCCCCCCTGTCCCAGCCTGCAGGGAGCCCTGCAGCTGCGGCAGGACTTCGAGGCGGTGCGGGAGCTGCTGTGCTCGGAGCGCTCCGGGCTGGCCCCCGAGGCGCAGCAGGCGCTGCGGGCGCTGCGGGTGTTCCGCCACACGGACACGGCCGTGCGCTGCCTCCTGCAGCAGCCGGGGGGGCGCAGCGGGCACCCCCGCGGCTGGGCAGGGCTGCGGCGCTGCTGTGAGAGCGGGGCAGGAATGGGATGGGGGGGCATGGAAGGGGGTGGAATGGAGGGATGGGATGGGAGTGGGGATGAGATGGGGATGGGGATGAG
>JAWWLV010000024.1:242575-292433 GCA_035041135.1 Platyrinchus mystaceus | reverse complement strand
CGCTCCCGCCCTCCCGCCGGTACTCACCGCGTCCCGGTGCGGGCCCATCACGTGCATGCGGTGAAGTTACCGACGTCCCCCCCACCGCTGACCGGGTGGCACCGGGAGACTCCGGACAGGGCGGCTCTCCGCCGCAGGAGGGGCTCCTTCGAGCTGTCCCCGTCCTCTCCGCTGCCGCCTTCGCGTTTTCGAGCAGGACGGGCCGGGGGGGAAGGGGCGGGGGAAGAAGCACTTTTCCTAGCTGCGGAACAGCACGGCGAGGTGGAACAGACAGCCTTCCACAGCCCCCTCGCATCCCACTGCCCCCCACCCACAGCCCCTGCTGTCCCGCTCCCCGGGCAGCGGGAGAGGAGCAAGGCGCGGCCCCACCCCCGGGGCGACTCTGCCCGCACGACTCGTCAAAAGTGGAGCTGCGAACGGCCTGCGCGTTTCCTCTGCCCTCCAACGGGCGCCGCTTTAACTGTAGTGACAAGGAAGACCCAGAGAAAGAAGCGATGTTTTCCGATGCTGTGGGCAACAGCCCCTGAACCATCGCCCCATCCCGTGGGATCGCTCCACGTGCGCAGGTGGAGGTGCCGCTTCACATTTGCCGCTTTCTTCCCCGTCTGCAGGGGTGTGAACTGACCACTCGTCGTGAGAGAACGCGTTCGAGACCTGGGTGAGGCTGTTCGGAGAGCCAGGGTCCGTCCCGGGCTGGGGGCTGACCGGGCCCCGCGTCCTGCAGCGGACGCTTTGCTTGCCCACGTAGTTCATGTCCCTGCAGGCTACATAAAAGAGCCCTGAGCGATTGCCCAGCCCAGCGCTGACCTCCTACCACGGGATCGCGACACAGGGCAGAGCCGTGGGCTCAGAGGTCACCCAGGAGGGACCGGGCTCACTTGGCAGCCCACCGAGTTCCCCATGCGGGAGGGGACACGGGTGTGCCACAGTGCATGGCACGCTCAGCACCGTGTGGACGCTTCAAGCCGAAGCAACGTAGAGCCGACAGCCAAGAGGAGCGGTTGTAGATTGTGGGCACAGCGTCGTTGTCTCCAGACTGAGTTTCCACTAAGAACAGAGCACCCAGGCACTGGAGGAAAGTCAGGGGGAAGCTCGTAAGCTCGGTCTCCCCGTGCAGCTGCAGCAGTTATGCCAGTGTAACGGTGAGGGTTGAGCCTGGAGGCACTTCACCACAAACAAATAGGCAGCAGCGTTTAAAACAAGGGTGGGAAATGGAGACTGCTGTTTGGTCACGACTGCCTGGAAATGCTGTACAGGAGAGCCCCGAGAGCTGGCCTCCCTCTCCCCAAGCTGTGCCTTGCCTCTTCTTGTGGCATGGATCTTTCGTTATACAAAACATGTTAGTGAGGCTGATGGGGATTCTGCATGACTTCTGTTCTGGAGAGAAAAATCCTCTGTTGTTGTCTAATCTCATTTCTACACCTGCCAATTTCCCTCTCCCTTTCCTGTTCTCCTCGCCCTCTTCAGAGCACTAATTAATACACAGCTGCCTTGGCCATGCCATGTCCACTGAAAATCTGCGTTGAATTAAATGCTATGCTTTCGTGCTATCTAACTCATTGTCTCTGCTAATCATATCCTTAATTAATAGAGTTATTAGCTGTTTTTTAATATGGGACTCCCAGTTGTTAGCAGGTTTTTTTTTTCTTAAACTACAAGTTAGCAATTTCTAAATGTGATCATGTCTTTAATTGCATAGAAATAAACCCCCATGATCCCAAACCCTTAATCTGCCTATTTTAGGATTTCTTATGGCTGCTTACCCTGATAGCAGAGCATCTTCCATGTGAAATCAGTCTTTTAAGGCATATCAAATTAGGTTCCAGATTACAGTGAATTAAAAAAAATAGGCCAAAGAACACTGAAAAACGTGAGACTTACCCAAAGATATCCAGTACTGTCTCTGTCAGAAAAAATCCCCCAGAGCTCTGACTACCATTGCCTATGCTGAGAATTTATCTACACTGATAAAATTAAAGACAAAATATTTGTGGTATTGAAGGATTATTTGACAAAGATTTTATTGTTGTTGTTAGGAAACAATTCTCTGGTAAGATGCTTTGAGGGGAATATTTTCCAGAAATGATTTCCCACCCCTATTATCTGAGCTGTTAGAAGCTCCATTGAGTATTTCAGGGTAATGCTCCTAATGGAGTAGTAGAGGTTTTTAAATCTCTCATACACAGATCTCACCATTATTTTTTGTTCAGGAAGAAAAAAAGGTCAAAATTAAACCACAAACCTCCTGTCATAGAGCATCACCCCCTGCCAAAATCCCTTCCCATTTGACTCCTGTGCAGGCTGGAAGATACCAGGCTCTCAGACAGCTCTGGTGGGGAGAGGGGCTGCGTACACAGGAACTCAAAATCGCTTTAATTATTAATAAATATATTTACACAAGAACAGTTTCCCTTTAGGGGAAACATGAGTTCTCATGCAATTACTCAGGTTATATTGACTCAACGCTGTCAAAAAACTAAGATTTCATCACTTTAATGGAAGGAGTATAAACATGTATTTATTTAGCAGAGTTTACCTGCAAGGTACCCATAGAGCCCATGGATTTGGAAAGAAAGTCCACCCTTGCAGCCGGAGATGGTGAGAATTTTCTTGGCAGCTCTTGGCCAGCACCAGCAGCTCACGATGGGGTGGAGGACAGGTGCTGCTCAGCAGTTGGGCGTGGGGGACCCACCGCTGCCTGGAGGCCTGGCAGCAGGAACCCCCGGGGACCTGGGAGAAGAGCAACGCACTTCGTGTCTTTGTGTGTGACACTGAGTGCATTGGGAAGGCCTGACTGGGCAGCACGTGCTGGCGGATGGAGCAGCTGCCCTCCCTCTGCCCACAGGGCCTTGCAGAGAAAAGGCCGGGGGGGTCCGGTCACTGCAGAGCTGCCATGGGGCACCATGGCAGAGGAACAACCACCCCAGAGCTGCTGCCGGAGAGCCCTGGCTGTGCAGCCAGTCGGAAGGTGAGTCTGTTCTTACCCAGGCAGCCAGTCCCCTTTTTTCCCATCTTCTTCACATTTGCCTCTCAGAGTGCAATTTGGGTCATTTCTATATGATTGCAGGTTGGCAGACCACAAGGTGCCTTCACAAACTTACAAACAACGTGTTTGGAATCCCTTTGGCCGCTCACTTTCCCTCTCAGAAACCCACACTGATGGAAAATGGCAGTTGACTAGCTGTGCTGCGTCAGAGCAGGAGTCCAGCCCCTACCTTCTCCCCATCCTGACAGAGGCCATAAGTGGTTATCCGAGAGAAGAAGAGTAACAGGAGAGAGCGGAGTGGTCCCACTTGATCTCCACTGTCCCAGCCCAGAGATGGTCAGGACAGGGCTGTCCCTGGAGCATTGTTTCTGAACAGAGAAGAGCCATTCACCAGGGAAACAGAAGGGGAGATGAGAAGCACTTGGACATAGAGAAATCATTGCCTAAACAAGAGCTGTTCCCTGATCACCACACTCATCAGATTCTCTCCAGCCCTGCCTGTCACTCTGCCCTGATCCAGCCAGTTGTTACTGTCTAGTGTCATCAGGCTGGACACATCAGCAAGTGCTCGCCTGGGGACTTCAGGGCACTCAGAAATAACAGAGGGCTTGGAAATAGACTGATTAGCAAAGTTCAGTGTATTTTTGGATGAGTGTGGACGAGTCCCTGTTTTGTTGTTATTAATCTGTATTGCAGGCACTGCTCATGGAGAAGGAGGCCAGACTGTTGTTACTGTTATTACTAATGATTTAGCACCACCCTGAGAGTCTGCTAGGTGCTTAGCAGAAAGACTTAGGCAAGGTCGCTTCCCCAACATCCTTTAATCTAAACACATGCTTCAGTGTGGTCCCAGACTCTGCTGCAAATGGCTGTAACAGGAACCACAGGGGCACAGCATGCTCCTCTGCCCCTCTGCTATCAGCCTCCAGCCCTGTTTGAGCAAGGGTGAGAGCGATTTATGGGGACCTGAGGCACTTGGCTAAGTAAAATCACCCTTTCATTCCTCAAGCCTCTTTGTTTTTAAATATGAGCCTTTCCCAGTGTAATATAGAGCCTTGCTCTCTTCAGAGTGTGTAATGCAGTCATAACCTTGTCTGCAGCATGCAGCCAGCTGACGTCTTCACCATGAGGGATTTGCCTCCAGAGGGGAGCTGTGCAGACAGAGGTTGTGAGCACAAAAAGGTTTCTTTCTAGGTTAATGACAGATACAGTGCTGGTGAAAGTTCACAGGCACAATAATGGCAGGACGTTCTGGACTGGGAGTTTCATCACAAAGCATTAAAGAGATGTGTCTTTGGTATCCTGTGCTAGGTTTAACCTGGGCCCTGCAGGTATAGAGGAACTCTTTCACCACCCAGACCCATATTGGATGCAAAAGTTTTCCCCACATCTCCTTGGTGACCTGTTGATTTTATTTTCCTTAGAGGCTTAGAAAGGGCTCAGCACTCAATTGCCCCAGCTTTACAATGGTCAGGGCTGGAGATGTGGCTGATGAGCTTGAATGCAGCTCCAGCTCTGATCTGTGGGAAGCTCAGCCTGTGCTGGGGTGGTGGCCAGGTGAAGCACAGTCCCTTCCACACTGGTTGCCTTGATGGTCTCTCATCCATACCTGTCTCTTGTCAACGTGGGCATCACAGGCAGGCACAGGTGCACGTGTGCATGGCAGAATAGGACCCTTCTTTGGCTGGGTCCAGCCAGCACCAGCATTAGGGGGTTTCTGTGAGCAGCAGTGGTTTTTGCATCATTTTGCCTGTGCTGGCTGAGCAGGGGCTTGTCCTGTCCCCCAGGACTGCAGGGCAATGCCCATGGCATTATGGCACAAGGGGGGCCGGCCACATCCTGCCCACGCCAGGCACGGCGCGTCCTGACCGCCTGCCAGCTGTGTAGGATGCAGGACTTGGCTCCTAGCAAAGGAAGCAAATGCAGCATAAAGCAGAGCATCCCCTCATGGGATTCCCAGCAGGGGCCATGCTGATCGCTCAAAACAAAGCTTGGCTGCCTTGGAAGGGAGCCCAGCTCTTACCCTGGAGTTCACACATGAAGGCCCCAGCTGACCCACACAGCAAAGCTCTGCAACAACCACCAGCAAGGCTGATCCTACTAGCTTTGTTCAAACATCCTCCACCAAAGCCTGGAGGAGGTTTTTCCTTATGAAGTCAGGCAGGATCGTGCTGCACACTCTGCAATATGCTAACTTCACCATGAGCAGTTGCTAAATACGTGCTTAAGTAGACAGGCCACCACTACTCGTTAACCAAAACAAATGGGAAAGGGGGAAAGCTTACAACACAACAATTGCTTTCAATTAGAGGATATATCTATTGCCAAAATATGTCAGCAGGATTCAACAGACTGCATTTTTAACTGTGTACTACTGAAGAAAAGGAAGCACTAAAATGCAGCCTAAACTAAACCGGGGTTTAATCCCTTCCCTTCCTTCCCACAGCATAATCACCAGGCTGTAATTATATTATTACAGCCCACACTACTCTTGTTAATTGCAACCAATTTGACTTACCTCAGTGGCTTCAATGTTATTCTCTCCCGTGTTCACTGAGCTTACTGAGTCTTCAGTCTGAAGTGAAAGGGTTAAATGTGGTTAATTGTAAATTTATTGTTTGTTTTGTATGTCTTAATACAATCCTAAGCATTTTGGTTAACACTTCATGTTGCTTTAAAAGATATACCATGTTGCACTGAGCTCTGAATCATTTGGTTTGTCCATCTTTGAGCACCTTGCTGAACAGAGCAGACCCCAGACCAGCTCCAGATATGCCCTTAGCTTGGAGGACCCGTTGTCAGCAAAACTCTGTACACCTCAGGTGGCACCTTCTGGTTCCATCTTACATTCCCAGCTCCCTCTGACAGGCTCTTCCCTAGTCCTAGCTGGGCACCTGCAGCTGCCACCTGCCCTGAAACAGCTCCACAGGCACTGCTGGACCCAGAGTTCGTGCAAGTTCATGGGCTTCTGCCAAGGTCAGCCCCAGCTTCAAGTCACTTGTCCTTGCTGTGACCTTTGGCCAGGCATCCAGCACTTGCCCAGTGCAGCCCTGTGTGCCGTCCTGTAGCTTCTGCGTCCAAGCTGTGGTGCTGACTCTGCCAGCCTGATTGTCAGCTGGCTTTAACCTAAGTCTCCTAACACCAGCAGCCCCAGCCACAAGCCTTGTTCAGAAGACCCTTGACACCATCATCTCCAAAACCTACGCAAGCAGTAACTACTGCACCAGCACCCTAACTTTCACTCCCTGCACTATCACTGCTTGAACTTCAGCCCATCTGCAGCCAGCCCTGAGCCCTTCTCCTGCACCAGCCCTGCCCACGATGTGCCCATGCCAAGGGCAGGCAGTTCTCGGCCATTATGGGCAGACCCTCCTGGCCCTCCCTGCCCTCCACAGGGTCTGATCAGGTCCTGCAGCACTCGTGCTGCGTTCCTGTGCTTGAACAGAGGTGTAGGGTCAGCCTTTCCCAGTAACTTACTAGCAGGCACTAATTACAAATGTGCCAACTGCTTTTACTAGGAAACGTGAAAGGTTTTCATACCTGTGTCTTGCAGTGGTTTCCTAGTTGCAATCCTGAGCTACAGCTCTGGCTCGTGGCACACAGCAGCACGTGGTTTACGTTGCCTCTAATAGCTGTCTCTCAATATAATGTCACTCGTGGGTGTCAGCCAGTATATATTTTTGGATGTATTGTAGACAGCAATCTCGCTCTTGACATTTCCCTGGTGACCCCAACAGTCTTAAAGGCTTCCACATTTCTTATGTGCGGTCAACACATTTATTAATCTTACAGATAAGTCAAAAGTTGAAAGTCACACACAGATACATACATGTAGGAAAAAGGCATGTATGTACGTACTTACACATCTAAAATGTCAGCCAGCCCTGTGCTGGACTAGTTTCAGCATTTTGAATTTTGTAGCACAGAAGGAGAGTTCTCAGGCGGTTCCAGTTCAACTTGCAAAGATACTGTTCATGTACAATCCCCATGTTTCTGTGCACAAATATGTATTTGTGTTTGAACTCATCACAAATTCAAGAATGTAAAATATGTGATGTTACCACTGTACTAATGGAAACAGTCACATGAATCTTTATACAAGTGAAACCAGTTTTTTCTTTGAGCTATGTGGATAACCCAGTGGAATGGGCATCCAAAGTACTTCACCCACCAGTGAATGTGACCCTGAAACTGAGCAGAAGTAGTAGTAAAGATAGATGAAGCAAGGTCACCTGATATGGCTGAGGAAAGTGGGAAAGGTAATCAAACAACATAAACAATTAAAATGACCTTTCAACACTGTTTTAAAATATAAACACCATACAGTTAGAGACTGGGGTAGTTTTACCACTTGAATGTCAGCTCAGCTCTTTCATCTTTCTTTTCAAGCAGTTGTCTTTGTGCTATTTCACATCGACCTATCACATTGTACACAGGTGTGCAGTGTATCTCAGGGATTGTAGGTGTCCCTGGTATCCCTTTTCTCAGCCTCTTCTGCTCCACAAGAGGTAGAAGGACTCATACACATCAGTCTGCAATCTTATCGTGTCCCATGCAAGTGACATAGTTGTTTACACGGTGCAGAGTGATAGCTCCCGTGAATTAAATGGCCTGTTAGCCCTGCAAAGGCTGAGGAACTGCAGCAACCCTTCCCTTCATGGGGTTTGTCTGAAGAGAGAGCAATAACGAGCTCTAATAGAAAGGAGGACTGGGGAGCCACGGTCACTTACTGCAGGTGACAGCCTGGGGCTGAGCTCTTCTGCCTCTCCGACAGAGGTGCGGATTGTTCACCCAGGGATGGACGGCGGCAAACCCCGTGCACACACACTGCCAGGTCAGATTTGGGCTCTGTCAGTTTTGTATCCTTCCAGACCCAAACCTGCAATGAGCAGCAAAGCCCCCAGCTGGGGCAGGACTTGAGTTGGTCCTGCCCCACTCTGCGGGACCAGCCTCAGCCCAGGGCTTTTTCACTCCTCCCTGGCAAATGCCTTGGCTGTCCCCGCCAGCCAGGGGAGGCGACCAAGGGTCTGCCAGGGGTCACAGCGGGAAAACATGCATTTCACTAGGTGCCTTTAGGATATGTCATGAAATATGGGGCCTTTTTCCTCCCTGAAAGCAAGTCCTTTCAGGCCAGACAGCTAAATACCCGAAATTTGTTTCCACGTGGAGGGTCACTGACACACAGGAATTAGCTGACAGGCTTGGGTCATTCCCAGAGGAGAGGTATGAGCAGCACCAAAGCCATCACAGCCAGCACTCATTAGGCTCTTGCCTGCAACCCAGGCAGAGGTGCCCAAGGCGGAGCAAGTTGCTGAGGTTTCTGTAGCCTGGAATCTGACCTCCTAATATTCTTATCTCCCTCTGGGTGCTCTCTGTCCTCTCACACAGAGAACAGCTTGTCATACAAGGGCAGGCTCCTATAACCTACTTAATGGTACTTTTCACCTTCAGGGTTCTCACATGCACTGGGTTTATCTTTCCATCTTCTTCTAAGTGATGTCTATTTAAGCCTGAGTTTAACAAACAAACAAACAAACAGACGAACAAAAAACCCAGCCCACCAAACAAACAAAAAACCCAGCAAAACTTACCTCTGTTTTCAATCAAAACTATCTGTGGTTCCTGGCAGCTTTGACTGTTCTGTGGCTCTCAGTCAGACACCCGTACAGGTCAGGCACCGCTTCGGCTTTGCAAACTTGGTCCGCACTGGCAGCCCCAGGCCTGGCTCCTCTCTCGCAGGAAACCTGCAGAGTAAGCACTGCATCAGGAGTGGCAGCATCCGGCCCAGGGGCTGTTCAGATGCAGAAGGTTGAATAAATACTAGTGGTTAAACTAGTAATTAACCCACTAGTTGAAATAACCAATAAATCCTGTGTTTTTCCTCACAGCTGATGCAAATGAGAATTGATTGTAGACATCTCATGCCTAAATTATACCTTGGAGAATCCAAGTGACACAGTTGGCCTTGCCTGAATTATTTCAATGCAAACAAGGCAGACAAATGAGTGTAATTGCCCAACTTCTTTGGCTCGCTGGCTTTCACCCTACTTGGAAACTCTTTCAGCTGGACGTTCATGCAAGGTTTGGAATATAAATGTACCTCTTTGCTCCAGATCTCACACTATTAGCAAACCTGTTTTCCTTTCATTTTTTTCTAAGCTAGAAAGGGAGGATTTGTTTTAAAAATGGGAAGAGCCTGTTTATGGCCTGTATTTCAAAGGAACATTACATTCCTGCTCCCAGATGATCATTAAGAAACTGGTAGCCAATACTTTTGTTATTGTATTGGGTCTCACACTTAATCAGCTTCAGATCTAATAGCTCTGATCCCATGCAAAAGATGGGGAAAAACAGCATGTAAAAACATATCAGTTTCCCTGTGCCACTTTATTTGTCACATGAAACTTTGCATCTGTTTCACATGAAGACCTAATCAGGCCAGCTCCTGGCTGGAATTTTTTGTTCCAGAATTGGACAAAAAAAAGAAAAAATTAACCAAAGTCTACTTCCTCCGTAAGGGGGCAACTCTTCCTTTTCATGTGAACATCCTCCACAGACACAGCCTTCAGAGCGAGGAGGAGGGAAGCATCAGAAGAGACAACTGAAGAATGAATAGGAAATACCAAGTAACTGAGGAAGTTGGTCCCAGCACAGCTTTGGGCAGTGGCACATCTGTATGGTACATGGTAAAGGCGTCAGACACTGCCTGCCAGCCACACAATGGGCTCCAGAGCTGGGTACCCAGCCAGGCACACCCAGGTGTGCTGTGCTGCTGCAGAACCTGGCCAGGAGGACTGTGGGGCTGGCAGGCATCATACACACAGACACTGGATTTCAGCTTCCCTGTTCACGCTGCCAACAGGTGGGCTCTGCTTGCTCAAACAGCAGGTCTGTGCATGGTGTGGGAACCAGAATTTGGAAGCATCAAAAGCCTTTACGGCAGCTTCACCAGCTCATCCTCACATATGTTGTTTACCAGGATTGCAGGAGGCTGCTGTGGGGAGCTGCTTGTTGCAGGGCCAGATTAGCATTTTTTTGGGCAGAGCTGGAGGGTTGGGCTGGCTGCTTCGCACCAGGATGGGAAGGATTTCAATAGTGTTGCTCAGCCCCAATGTCACAGGTGCTCATGGAGCCACAAACTGGCCAGGCTGCACAGTGGCCACACAGGTTCCTGGCTCCACGTGTACCCAGAAGAGGAGTGGCAGTCTGCTGAGGGGAAGTGCCAAGAAAAGACATTTGGATTGTAAGTTTGCACTCACTGCCCCTCTCATAGGGAGCAGCTATCTCTCAAGATATCTAATGATGCAACTCTGCTGAAGAAAGCAAATAATTCTTTAATTTCAGGAGGTCTTATTGTGAGCTTAAAGCTAAAACAACCAAATACCTTCCTGGTTTGAGAAAGGAAGAGACCAGGGCATTATTTTCCAGCAGCACAGTATAGGACCCTTTCCACTTAGGAAAAACAAATATCCATCTCCTTTTCTTTTCCTTTGCTGCAGATTCATTGACTAATAAATTCTTACCAGCTGTAACATTCATCTGCACACTTAAAAATCAACCTTGTAAAAGTCTACTTGCCCGCAATGAGTAATTCTTCGATGGGTGAGTAATTTGTCTCCATGAAGGGGCTTATGTTTGGTTGATGCTTTTGCTGCTTAGGATAACATGCAATGGGAGTCTGCCTGTTTGGCATAATTGTGTACTTTAACTAAGTGTCGAGGGAACTCAGTCAAGGGTGGATAATTTCATTTTTATTGTCCTTAATGGCAACTGAATAAATAAATACAAAATAAATTAAAAAACCCCACACAAATTATGATCTGAATCTTTGATTTTTCTCAAGATTATCACAGTGAAGAATGCAGGAGACAATATGATGGCCAGGCTAAGAAATTTCCCTCACATATTTTCAGGTGCTTCCTAAGTGTTCCTAAGTTTTCCATTAAGTGTCCCTAGAGGTCCAGTATTTGTGTGATTATTGGAAAGAAGAGGTCTTGATTTTTCTTTCCTCCTTTGGTTTCTTTCTTCTAATGGCTTCTTAAGGCTCTGCAACCCACATTTTTCTTTTCAGAACACAAGAAACAGCATCCCTTATTTTCACACTTCAGAGAAGAGACAAAAGAGACCTTTTGGCAAGATGTCAGATTGTGTGACTGATAACACCCCCAATCATTTCAGACTATGACTTGTGGCCATGTTAGACTCAGATGTGAAAACAAAACACATACATTTTATGTTGGCCACTTTGCTCCATTCTATTAAATTAGGACTAGTCATTAGCTGGTGGAGAGGGAGAATCATTTCCATCAAGAACCGGGGGCAGGGGGGGTTTGCATCTGACATTTCCTCTTCTCCCTCCCCCAATTTTCCAGCGTTTTCCCTCCAGAGATGTTGGTGTGAAACCAGCTCACATGACAAATTAAAGTGATTCATAACCCAGCTGCAGTCCCTGCTGACAAGCCCCATTGCAGAGCAGTCATGCAGATTTTATGCACCCGGAGCCCAGGGAAGGACCTGGTTTGTGGCACACACTGCTTTTCAGAGCAGTCTGACACAACCTGGCTGAATTCATTCACAGCACGTGAAGGCCAAATGGCTCTCACTTGACAGGACTTAATAATGTAGTTTTAAAAGGGATATTTTCTCTGCAAAATTAAATTTTCAAGACATCACCATGCATCTTCAGCCTTATCTTTTTGTCTGGATTTCTTTTTGGCTCTCCTATCAGTCTTTAAACACACAGAGATTACACAGATAAGCCTACAGCATGGTTCCTTTTGGCAGTGTCTTATCAATCACAGTTAATTAACTTGGGGGATCCATAAACTGGACAATTCAGCTGTGATTCTGCCGTCATCATGATCAAGTTAGAAGCAGCTCAGTGCTCCTTTCAGAGGTGCCATTGCAGCCCTAGTTGGCATCATGGCAGGTGGGAGGATGCCAGCAGTCTCTCCCCACACTGAGCACGGGGGAGCAGCACGGGCGGCCCCCGCCCTGGCAGAGCCCTCACCAGCCAGTGACAGGGTCCGTCGACAGCCCCAGGCAGGGCAAGCAATGAACAGGTCCAGGGCCCATCCAGGGGATTCCATCAGGAGCAAAAGCAGACAGGTCCTTTAGCCACACACTGCTAACAGAGACCTGGCTGTCCCACACAGCAACTGGCAGTCGCAGGAGCCATGGGACAGAAAGGACCGTGCACCGGGCTCAAAGGTGCCCCCAGCACTTGGGGAATGCCTTTGGAAAGATTGAAGTCTGATAGTTTAAGTTGTATCCAACATGGAATACTGGTGCACAGTAAAGTCTAAAATGTGGGGAACACCTTGTCAGGATCTCAAACGTCCATGTCGTGCCAAGTGCATGGTGGTTGCTCTGGGAAGACTCCACAGGAAGAAGTATGTAGAGGTGTTTTCACTGGTGCCTCCAATGAAGGACAAAAGCAGCAGCAAAAATTCAGAGGAGGAAAATGAGGGATTTCAAAATAATGACCTAAGCTGATTTCAGCTCTGGAGTAGATGAAGGGAACAGAGCTGGGATCCGCTCCCATCAGATGGAAGCAAATTGGACTATTTCCCAGACAGATTGGCCCCAGCTGGGAAAGAGTAAGAAGGCAAGGAAGGAAGCTGGTTCAAGTAGGAGAACAGAAGCTCTGAGATACTGGGCATTTTCAAGAAAGTCAGATTAGATATATTATCAAATCAACAGCATTAGATACGGCTGGCAGTATCCTGGGAGCCGAGAGACAAAGCTTGTCAAAGCTGATAGTATATCAAGGTGGAAAAGCAACCAGACTTTGTGATTTTTTTTTTCTGACCAAAATGGTGGTCTGCCCATCACAGGACTGAGGAGATGCACTGGGGCCTGGCAGGGGCTTCAACATCTCTCCCACCTCTCAAAGAGACCATAGGCAGTGCCATCGGTGACCTGATGGATGTCATTTCACTTCCCTGTGCCTGGCTGGAGGAGGACTGCCCTGCCAGCCTGCTTGGCAGGAGTCCCTGAATATTAATTAATGCATTCTTTAGCAGGAGCTCCAAGCATGTGTTAGAAACTTCCTTGGTGAAAAACTTCAGCTCTCCTCAGACCCTCCTCTGAAAGGGCATGGATGGAATGTTGTCACAATCTGTATGTTGTGAAAACTACCTGCACTGCCTAAAATTCTCAGGGGTTCCAGATGCTTCAGACAAAAAAATCAAACCTGGGTGAGAGGCCATGTGCTGAAACAATAAACAAAACAAACCTGACCGCTGATTAGTGTTGGCTTGTTCCTCCTCGGGAGGTGGAGGGGGGAACAGGGATTAGAGAAGCACTGGCACATCCTGAACCTCAGCCTGTGTCAGTGACCTGACGAGTCACTGAGACTGCTCATGCTGGAGAAGATGTAGCACAGCACAGCAGTCCCTGCTCCATCAGCCTCCAGGATGGGAGCACACAGAGGGATGTCCTGCAGCATTCTCAACAGCATAGAGCTGGTAAAGGAAGTGAGTCAGGGCTGGAGTGGGCTAAGAGAAGCACAACCAGCACCTTTAAAAACCACAATCTGGTTTCAGACTGCAGGGATGGCCACAGGCGGCGGAAATGGGAAGTGTGGCTAGAAAAACCAACCAGTTCCTGCTCTACTCCACCCCTGTTCCCTGCCCAAAGCCCACACCCACGGGTTGCTGGGCCCCAGCACTAGACCTCACACCTCCGGGAGCAAACAAGGGCTTGTCCAGTGGGATCTCAAATGCCGCTGCCAGTGGGGTGAACAATGAGTCCCAGGGCCCCCTGGCCAGCCATCAGGACTTTCCCGGTCCTCAGCCTGCACCTGGAGCCTGGATGTGGCTCTGTTTGGTGTCACTGGGAGGAGGCAGGGCACCAGTGCTATGTCTCCACTCCTGCACTGGGTGCCAGAGCTGCTGGTGGCCGATGCATTCCTGGGGCCTCAGAAGGGTGCTGGCTCTCTGGCTACACAGGGGTACCCTGGACTGACCTTGTCCCACACTGTCACTAGTCTCAGTGTGGGAAGATGCCTCAACAAGTGAAAATCCCAGTGTGCAGCCTCTGGTCTGGGTGGTGCAGCCAAGAGGACCATCACAGTCCCAGCTGGCCCTGGCTGTCTGTGCGCCTGTGACCCTTCTCAATATCTTCATCTCAGAGGGACGCAGCAGTCCACCACCAGCTGAGCCTCACCATCACCCTGACAATATCTGCAGGGACAGCAGCTACCCCACATACATGCTCCAAGAGAAATCTTAAAAATAGAAGGCAGCAGAGTGTGTGCCAGCTCTGCCAGGTGCCACAGCCCCAATAAAATCAGCGCGGGACGTGAGCCAAGCCAGCCAGGAGGGGCTTCACCCACCCGGGAAGCTGGCTGGCGTGTGAGGGGTCCTTCGGCACTGCTGCGCTGAGCTCGGGCTTGACATCCGCACGATTCTGCTCCGACCACTTCGGGACAGCAGCCGGGCGGTCCCCGCCGGGCGGGCACTCGCTGCCTGATGCTGCCTCGGGGCCGTGGGAACTGGAGAGCGCTGCACTGGCAGCGCACGAATCCAGCGCTGGGTATCCAGGAAGCCCTTTGTAACCCAGACAGTAACAATCTATCCACTCCGCTGCCATTATCACCCCTATCACTGGTACGTCCGTGTAAAACATGTTTAGGTAAGCCTAGCAAGGGCGATTATCTTGACCTGCAAACCGTGCCTTGCCCGTGTTTTTGTATCGGGGTGGAGACCAGGCAAGGCTGACTTCGCTGCCCCCTTTGATACTTACCAGCCTGCGGAGAGGAAAAGCGGAGGCCCCCCGTGTATCAGCCTCCCTCCGTAGGTGGTTCCAGGCTCCCTGCGAACGCCCGCGGCAGGAACGGCTTCGCCGCCGCCCTTTGCACGAGCCGCCTGTTCCCGCAGCACGCCCCGGCTCACGCCACCATCCCCAGAGTCCCAGCCCCGGGCTCAAGTCTCTGCTATCCGGGCAACCCACTGCGGGCCTGAGCTTTACCCACAGAAGGACCCGAGTTGTTTGGGGTCAGGTGGGACATCCCAGCTCACTCGCTTTTTGAGTCTTTGAATTTCTATGTGGGGTTTTATGGGCAGCTCCCACAGCTGTGGGAACAAAATCATGAGTATCTGGGACAACAAAGCCCCAGATTTCCTTTTGCTGATGGAGGGGAGGGGGAAGGATTTTAGCAGCTCAGCTAAAAGCCATTTCCCAGTCAGCTCCCTGCATTTCCCAACTCAGAGCTGTGCCCTGTCCCCACAACCCTCACTCTGTGCACTGCAGCCTCCCCAGTTTCAGCTGGGGCCCTGCCTTGCCCCCAGTAATTAACCACATTGGTACAACCTGGCAAAAGTTGCGGGCGGCTCTTGGCAGCTTTTGGGAAGGTGATGTGGCACAAGGATGATGGGCATTTTGCTAACAGGAGAGAGAGTCTTCAGGCTGAACCTCTATGGGTTTATCTGGCCCTAGGGGGGGCAGCTTGTCCTTGCCAACTCTTCCTGCACTGTGCTGTGCCTGTGCCCCTGTGGGTTGTCTCCCCATTGAGCTGGCCCAGCTGCCACCTCCAGTGCCCCGTCACTCTGTAGTGTTGCCACTGTGGGGGGCCCTCCTTCCCTGGCCCACGTCAGGAAATTGGGAATTTATCAATGTGGCCATTGTTCCTACACTCTCTGTCCTCAGAGAACCTCCAAATCTCATATGATCTCCCCCCTTCTTTTTCTCTTAGGAGGCTACTCTGCATCTCGGAAAAGGCTTCCTTGTGTCTTACAGCTGGGGACACCACCCCACCAGAGCAGGGCTGAGTCTGGTCCTTGGGGAGCCTTGGCCAGCATGGTTCTGCTTTGCTGCTGGGACAAGCCAGCAAACAGGACAGCAGGATGTCTGGGTGCCAGAGGAAACACCAAGCCTATAGAGCCAGGACTGCCAGCAAACACACTGCACCAGGAGAGGCAGCAGCAGTATATCAGGCCTGGATGCCCAACAGAGCATCAACAGTGGATGAAGCAGGGAGGAGCTTGTCGCCAAATCTTTGCAGACTCCAGCCCCACTTTGAGGGGAAGAGAGGAGAACTCGGGATCAGACAAATAACTAATTTTTACAGTAATCACAGACCCAGCCATGCTTATCGACAGAAGCAGAGCATTCAGCCCTTTGTGACAGCTGGTTTGAGAGCCATCAAGTGTGTGGCATGAACAATTATCCGTTGGAATGCCTCCCTCCAGAGCAGGGGCAATGAAGCATTGCAGAGCTGTGCCCTGAATGCTGTGTGTGGGATTGGGAGAGGAACTGCTGAGCCTGAGTGGAGAGAAGCTCTTCCTTACCTGGGCTAACATCGGATGCAGGAGTGGATTCAAGCAGTACTAACCACTGAATTTCTGCTGTGGCGATGCTAAACCACGGGGAAGAGGGGTCCTGCAGCACGTGACCAGCGCGGCGAATTCGATGTGCAGCTGCAGCGGCTGCTCGTGGCCCCGGGACGTTTCCATGACCGAGATGTTTGTAAGTCCGGGATGCTCTGGAGCCCGGGGCAGCCTCGGCGGGGTGTTTGTGTGATCGAGCAGGTCCAGGTCTCCACGTCTCCTTCCGCTCCCCAGCGCTGCTCAGGGAGGCAGCAGCACAGTGCGAGCAGGGAGCGCGGCAGTGCTGGGAACACACCGGCGGTGCCTGCAGGGGGGCGGGCTGGGCTGTGCCAGCGCCCACAGCCGCTCCCGGAGCCCGTCCCCACGGCCTCTGCGCAGCCCCCCGGCGCTGCCAGGCGCAGCCCCGCCAAGCGGGCGGCCGGGGCGCGGCGGTGGGCCGCGGCCCTGGCGGCAGGCAGCGCCGGGGCCCCGCGGGCAGGCAGCGCCGGGGCCCGAGGGGCTCTGCCGGTAATGCTGCCCGGAGGCTCCGGCCGCGCTGCCCGGCCACGACCGCCAGGGGGAGCCAGAGCCCGCGGGCGGCGCGCGCGTGCAGTGCCGGGCAGCGCCGCCAGGCGGCGGCAGCGCCGGGGGGGTGCAGGTCCCTGAGGGCGCGGACGGGACGGCGGGACCCGCTCGGGGCACGGGGAGCGGAACCCTCAGAGCCCGGGGGCCGCTCCGCCAACCCCGACATCGCAACGGGCCCGGGGAGCCGGTCCGGGGCCCATTCCCACCCTTCTGCAGCACTGGCGCCCCGGTGCCGGGCAGGCGGTCCCGCTCCCTCCCTCCCTCCCGGCCGCCCCGGCTCCGGCGGAGAACGCGGGATTCCTTCCCGCAGCTCAGAAGGGCAGGTTTTGTCTGGATACACCCGCAGGCCGGGAGCTGCCACCGCCTGCACTGCGGGACCCGCCGGCCCAGGTACCTCCCGGCCGGCTCTGTGGGCTCGTGTTACCCGGGTCACCCCGGCCGCTCTCAGCAACAATCAGCCTTTCCCAGCCGGGAAAGCAATGGACGGGACAGATGGAACGCCAGCTGGTCACCTACCTGACAGTCTGTTTCCAAAGAGGGAGAGAAATGCCGATGTGCCCATTGCAGGAGCAGAGCTGATCTGAAATAAGCAAAAGATCTTTCAAAGAAACATTTCTGGAGGAACATACCCCAAGTTCCCAAGCGGTGTGGGACTGGACGGTTCTACCCGTGCCGAGGATAGTAACTGCCTCAGCATGCGTGAGACAAGGATCATCAGGAGGGTCGGGGGATGTTGTTTCCTTGAAGATGTTTTCTGCTGAGGAGTGAAACGTGACCTGCGCCTCAAATGATCCCTCTTCTCTTCTCAGGATCCCTTGCCCAGGTAGGCAGGATGTTGATTTGTAAAATATCCCACTTAGCTCTCAGGGTGTGCCCGAGAGGAGGATGAGCCATGTTTTCCGGTCACAGCTCCCTCCCCCTCATTCCGCTCTTGTGTCAGCACCATCCTCTCCAGTGACATGATCAGCAGGGCCGAGGAGAAACGGGAGTTGGCTTGGCCTAGACATGTTCACATTCAGGGGCTGAGGAAGCACGTGGGTGATGTGCAGGTGTGGCAGCAGTGCCTGAACCGGGTGGAATCCAGGAGCTGACTGACAAGATGGAGCAACATGGTGTCACACTCATCTGCTTCTCTGCTGGCCAGACAGGCTCTTGGGGCTCCCACTCCCTATAGATAACAGCTAGGGTTAGGCATAAAGGTGTTTGTCAAACAGTGAACTGGAGCCAGGGGTGTCCTCAAAGCTGTCATGGCAGAGATCTGATAGGTAACTCCAATCTGAGAGTGCTGTTGAGTGTAGTGGAGGAACTTTTGAATACCTTCAGACCTCTTGATTGTAAGGCAAGGCGAGTATCAGCTGTGAACAGGCAGGGCTACAGGCTCAGCTGCACTGGGAAGGAGGCCTGAAAACACGCTGCAGCTTCCCATCCTGCTCTGGCCTTTTTCCTCAGGCACTGTTCCTTATTTTGCCCCCTTGGGCCAGGGTTGGCACAAAGCTGGTACAGAGCACGGGTGTGTGGTGACTCTCATTCCAGCAGAGTGTGGCCGGCAGGGAGGCAGACACACCGTGATGGGCGAGCCCAGCGGGGACCCTGCCAGAGGCTGTCCCAGGCTCTGGGGAGGCCAGAAGGGATCAGACGAGGAAGAATGCAGTGCTGCTGCTCCTCCTCCTCCACCCACAAAGATCAGACACTGCTGCCACTTTATTCTTGCTGTGCCCAGGTGGTGCATGGCTGACTGTAGGATGAAGAGCTTGCTCAAATTTTGAGCTCTTAGGGCTCAGCACAGTTTTAACACATCCCTCATTTTCTTCCTAACAACCCCCACCCTGTCCCTTTGGAAACATCCAAAGTAGGCTGGTGTTAATAGCTGAGGTCTTTATTTAAAGTTTTTATATACAGTAAAAGTGTCACAGATAAATCTGTGACAATCAGACAAGACAAATGTAAATCTCTCTCAACAATTAGCAGCTTAAGATCTATAAACTACAGTGTTACGTTCACAAGTGTCATTTCTGTACTTTTCAACCCGTGCAAGTGAGTTTTTCCGTTTATTTTTTTTACACTTTTAAAACACACTTACAGCTAAGTCAATTGCCTACAACTATACCACCTGGCATACACAACACAGACACACAGGGTTTGTAACTCCTTAGCCACATTCAGAATTCACTTAAAAACTGGCAAAACTACTCAATCTTGAACCCTTTGTAGCTTGGCTTCTTTTGTTATAATGTCTTTTTTTTTTTTTAAATAAAAAAATGCATATTTTCAAAGCTGTCAGACAGTGCTTTCCTGTCCCAGTGTAACACGTACACAAGTCAACAGTTCATCTGATCAGACCTAAGCACACATGGGATTGGAATAAATCAATGGAGTAACTGGTGGGAGCATGCTGGGTATCAATAAACTAAACTAATAAGAGAAAAAAAGAACTTATGAAATTTTAAATGGTAATTTTTTTTGCATCAAGATTTTCTTTCTTTGAATCGAAGTAAACAGGGGAAACAGTTGAACTTCATTTGAACTCTCAAATGTCAGTGAGGAGCTGCTGCTTTTGAAACTTACACAGTCCATTATATTTTTTCCCTTTTTACGTTCCAAGGTAATATGTGCTACAAACACATCTAAGCAATTTCTGTGTCTTTTCGACTCTTTCAAAATGTTTTGGGAAACGTTCTGCAACTCTTGAGATGGTCACTAAAACATTTGTATCTACAAAGGAGGCTGTTAAAGGTACTCACACACGCACTCACATCCACGGCAGAAACTGTCCTCTACATGTCATCCAGAAACACTCCATCAGGAAAGCAAACACAACCACATACAAGGAAAGGGAGCTTTAAAGCTAGAATCACATTTCCAACAATATCATCATTGTTAAGCTATCAGAAATCATCACAGATCTTCAAACTGAAGAGGGAGAAACATCCCAAAACGTTCTGCTAATGCAAAAGGCAAAACACATGGCAATTGTGTTAAGATATGAAAAGTGGATGCAGCATCATACATGGCATTACTGCAGACAATTTTCTGGAATGGAAGAAAGTGTCGAGAGAGAGAGAGAGAGAGACAGACAGACACTTTGTCCAGACTCATATACACGGCCTCCACCCAACAGTGCTGAGGTGTAAGTTTCTATTAAGCCTGCACCCTCTAGCAAATTAGCAAATAGTATTTATTCAATATGACAGAGTTGAGATGCTAAATGAAATTAGAATATAAAGAAGAGGGACAAAGACTTCCTAAATATTACAGATGAGTGGCACTGAGTGTCCAGATCTATAGGCTTTCAACTCTTTCCTGCTTTGACCACATAAAAACCTACCATGCGCAATTCTAGTGTGATCAAAACTGAGAAAAACAGAGGTAAAAAGGCCAGGTTTCAGAAATAAAGGCAACAAAGCATTTCAGTTATGTCCCAAATCAGTTCCTACTGTTATTCACACATTTTTTCTGACAAAACTGTGTAATGGGAAGCCAATAGTTCCCCAAGGAACATGAGTCACCAGAGAAGGGTGGCAACAGACCAGAGCCTCACTGGAGCAAGGAGCAGGGCCAAGGGGAGGAATGGCCATGCACCTTTGCTCTGGCTGTGGCACTGCAGAAAGCACAAGCAGCACTGGCCTGAGTCAGCTGCAATTGGCAACTTGTATTTTAAGTAGGACAGGAGCAGACTAGTGCACATGGTGACAGAGAGGTGTGCTGGGATCCCTGGGGAGGGGGCACCTGAGTTTCCTCTGACTACAGAAAATCTTGGAGGAAGCAAGATGGTTGGATGGTGGAGGGTTTGCCTCCACTGGCAATCAGAAAACCCTCAAGACTGGTAAACTTTCTTGGGGGAATTTCTCAGAATCTGCATCACAGCACAATGTCTGTGTATGTGTCTATATATATGTACGTGATGTACATGTCTCATAAATGTATAGCTATCATTTCAACTGGTTTAGGTCATGTGGGCAACATCTGGTTCCTACAGGGAACCTGATCCTGCAAGGAAGAAAAATAGTAAGACCTAACTAAACACCATAAATGGTTTTGAAAGAGAATCATGGAGTCTTTTGGGATTTCACAAAGACAAAAGATGAATCTTGGCATTGTTACGGTGAAAGGGACAGCAGTTAAAAACCAGCACAGAGTGAACACAGGTTCCTTGGACATGAGGGCTGCCTGCCTGTACCAACAGGTCACCAGCAATGACACGCTGAGAAGGCTTGGGGTTACATTTGAGGCTATTTCCTTTAGAGATTTGCAAAGGTGTCTGCACCAAGTGCTGGCTCCTGTGGCTGAAAAAGAGGACGCTCTCT
Source organism: Platyrinchus mystaceus (assembly GCA_035041135.1). NCBI lineage: Eukaryota > Metazoa > Chordata > Aves > Passeriformes > Tyrannidae > Platyrinchus > Platyrinchus mystaceus. The sequence continues at coordinate 271,248 of JAWWLV010000024.1, read as the reverse complement.
ATGGCACACCACAGACACAGACACACAAATGATCTTACCAGAGCCTGACAGGAGGAAAACTTTGGTTTCACTTTTCAGGGGTTTCTTTAAAAATTAGAGCTACTTCTGAGACAACCATTCTTTTAAGTGGACTGTTGAGTCAATATTTCTTTCCTTAAAAGAACCTGTCTTTTCCCTAGGAAGGGATGAACAGAAATTCCTTCTTCTTACCCCGAGGCAGGAATGAGAGATGACATGCAAACAAGAAATATAAACATACTATCCTTCACATCTGGAAAAAGAAAAAAAGCCTTGCATGACAAAAAGGTGTGGAGAAGACAGATGGTTTTTGATGATGCTGCATCTGTATGCTCAGGAGGACAGACAAATAGCATGTGAACAGCACTGTGTTCGACAGGCTGGCACTAGAAACTACTCTCTGCCCTCCTCAAAACTGCTTCAGGACAAGACACCTCACAATTATTCACGCATTTCTTCATTTACAAACATCACTTCTTTATTTGAAAGAAAAAAAAAAGTAATGACCCTCCCAACCCCTTCCAAAAAAACCCCCAATAATAATAATTATAATAATAATAATAATAATAAAAAATCCTATTAGAAACAATAAGGAAGCACTGAGAGTTTGAGTATTACACTCTTCAAGTATGCTGTTTGGATTTTTTTTAAATCTGTGAATATACATATATTAAAAAAACCCTTAAAAGTGCGACCAAGGGCTTCTGCTTAAAGGTAAGTATTTCAAGGACTACTTCAAAATACTGTAGCACGACTGTGCAGTTACTGTGTATGGCATGAGGCTTCCACTCCATACACTCAGCCAAGTTAGCCAGCCTTACAGAAAGTTACTGAAGTCAGGTTAGCACAAATGGTGAACCCAGATGCTGAGCTGAGAGAGAGATCCACACGTCGTTTTTCTCTTGTTAAGGAAAGAAACCACTCTGAACGCATACATTTGGACATGGAATGTGATCAGACTTCACAGTAAAAGTTTAGTGTTACAGGTTTGCTGTGGTACCATCATTCAAGGCTGTGCACTAGATTGAGCTTTGATCATCTTAAGCTAACCACGTTCTCTTCTTCCTGACAGGTTTAGTACAGTAGTTCAAGCCACAATTTAAATTGCCCGTTGGTATGCTCCAAATTTCTGTATTGTATTAATTTCTTTTGTACACTTTAAAGAATCTTAAGATTTGCATCCAAAGAGAACCATGCTACATAAAAATTATCCAGGATTCTCGCCAAAAGAGTTCTTGAATAAAATCTAAAAAATACTATTGCAATGCATCTTGCAGAGAAAAAATGTTATTCTAAATGTAAACAAATTCACTCAGACACTTTAAAACTTCAGCGGAGTAGTTGCTGACTAATCTTTGCCACACTTGCTCACCAAGAGCGCTGGGAGGGAGCAACATAGCCCATTCCTGCCACCATCATCTGGGGGGAGACAAGAACCGTTCCAAGTAGCCGGCGATGGCGTCCCAGTGCTTCCACAAAAAGGCAATGAAAACCACTATAAATAAAGTGCTGAACGTCCTATTGCGAGTCTTCATGAGGGGCACGACACAGTTGGCCACAGTGGAGACGAAGACGAGGAGGACAGCCATGACAGCCAGCAGGATGTTGATGAACTTCCCCAGCAGGTTCCTGGCTGTGGCATTCTCCAGCCCCTCCAACTGCACCACTTGCTGCTGCTGTTGCTGCAGCTCCATCTTGGAGATGCGTGTCTGGCACGCTTCCAGTGCCTCCTGTGGGCAAGAACACACGCTGGGTCACACCCATTCCACAGCTCTCACCCCATAGACTGGGCCAGGCCAGGGTCAGCATTCCCACACCTCACACAGCTCCTGAGCAGAGCAGAGGTACTGGTGCCATTTCCCGTGCCTAAGGGTGAAAAGCCCGTCACTAACTGAGCGCTGCAGTCTGTAACACACGATGGCACCTCATCCGCATCCCAGAGGCTCAACAGAGAGGTGCCAGGTTGGGCAGCAGTTGGGCTTTGTTAAAACACACCCTTCAATGCCACCTGGCACTATCAGCTGCCAGACCCTGCACATGGTGCTATGGCCACCCAGACCCACCATCCCTCCTGTCTCACTGTCAGACCAGAGGGAGGTGGGTATGACAGCCCTCAGCAATCCCACAGCCTCTGTCCAGAATGGGGTGGCTACCCAGCCAGCTGGTCACTTCAGCTTCGGTTCCAAGAGGTCACTGAGAGGACAAAGGTGCTGTACCTAGCCAGAAATCTTCGTCCTCTTCCTCTTCTAGGATGTGTATTCCCAGAACCTCCTACTTCAGTGGCTTGTGCTTATCTGGCCCCTCTGCAGAAAACTAGTCAACCTGGCAGAAAATTAAGTCAACAAAAGTAACTACCCAAAGGCTCAGCTGTGTTCTGCTTGCTTAGTGAGCTGTGAGCTCAGGGAAAAGTCTGAGGACCACCAGGGCTGGGACTGCACAGCTGCCATCGCAGGAGGAAGATTTCCTCCAGACTGCAGCAAGATGTGGCACTGGCACAACTCCAGGTGACACTGGGAGGGCTGGGGAAAGATGTCTAGGAGAAGGGTAGGAAGCATGAGATTTATGGAACTGCCTCCAGGATGAAGCAAAGCAAAAGAGGGTGGAGGGAGAAGACTAACCTGCACAAAACCAGCTTTCCAAAGCCCTGCTGATTTGGGGGGGATTTTGTCAGATCTTTTCACTGGGCCAAACCTCAACTGGACCAACCCTACCTGCACTAAAACATTGACGATATGCAACACGGGGCTAGGGAGAAGGAAGGAGGTTTTATGGCAATTAACACAACAAGATATTCCTGCTGTTGAAGATACAAATTACAATTTTTCCGCTAATCCTCAGAGTCAGGTTTCTCAGGCCGACTTGCAAGTACCATCTGCAAGTCTGCAGCAAAGCAGCAGTCCCTCCAGACTGACCATTGAAAAAGGAACCAGGACTGTTCCTCTGCAACATCAGCCCATGGCTTTATATAGTTTTTCATGTAACAAAACTTAACACTTACCTTTTCCCCAGCAAGGCTGAGGAATAGGCTGTCCCAAATTGCAAGTTTCCACTAAAAGCACTGAATCATAAAACGAAGATTAAAAAAAAGCTATGGAGAAATCCCCACTTAACAATTTAAGTTTTCACCCTTACTTCTTTCTGCTGTCTGTATTTAGAGAGGAGAACAAAACCTGACCCTTACACCACACCCCCAAGGGAGAGCCTCCTGTTTACATGGCTGGAGGTCATGGCACCACTGTCCACAAACACCGATTTATTTTAACTTTAACTCAACAGTCACTGTCAACTGCTACATTTCTCATTGCATCATGGCTGTGGGGGTCGATGAAGCATGAGGGCTTTTCTTTCGTTATGGCCCATGAAAGCACAGGGCAGAACTGCTCAGCTGCCTGAACAGCAACAACTGGGAAGGACGTTTAACTCAAGGGGACTCGCAGCTGGATCCACAGGCATGCCAAGAGCACAGCCTGCTCGGTCTCCAGAGGAAGTCACCTGGCTGAATCACCTCCAGAGATGAAACGAGGGAGAACTTTGACCTACAATTCTCTGCTCACACTATAAATATCTTGCGTCAGCGATCAGAACTGAGATGTCTGCTAAAACTAGCAGAGCAATTACTTAAAATGGACAAGACACTTGTTCCTGAATAGGCCTTTCTCCCCAAGGGACAGAAGCTGCTTTGCTTTGTAAAAAGGTCTCCAACTTCATGATCTCTGTCTCATACCTTTTTTTACATACTGAAACTTCCCTGTAAAAACACATCCTTATTTGGGCAAAGCCAAAAGAAAGAATTGTTCCCTGACTCAATGCAGTGCACACATAAAGCCATTTTTCCTTAGATGTATGTGACCATTGCTGTAAAACTAGTGACACAGAACCACACCTCAGGGCCCATATACTGGGAATGCTACTGTAAAACACGTGTTCGGGTCACGGCTCGTGAGTGTCTAACACCCTACCAAGGCCTGCACAAAGAGTGGGCGCTGGCTCCTGCTCTGCTACAACTGATTCACCAACTCCGCTCCGGCTGAGCAGCGGCTCCCTCTGCGCAGGGGCACGGCCCTGCTTTGTGGAGGAGGTTACCTGGACAGATACCCAAGGGTCACAGACGGAAAAAGGCCCTTTCAGAATGTGGCAATATACAGTATAGCAATAAAGCTACAAGGATTAAAATCAAATATTGAAATGCAGGACTATTTCAAAATTGAGTTTCTGAAAGAGCAGGCAGAGGGCAGGATTTCGATCCTTGCTTCTGTCACCCACCTGGATGTCCCGGGCTCGCTCGTAAGACTGATAGGCAATCTTTTCCTCCATGCTGGCCAGCTCCTGTTTCAAATTGAGGATCTCATTCTGGTGGAGCTCAGTCAGGTCATTTAACTGCTCTTCAAGTCTTTCACATCTAGAAATGACAACAGATGGTACAGTGGCTTTAATGAGAAGAGGATGGCAAAATGACACCAGTGACAACCGAGGAACAAACACCATGGCCTGTGCACTGAAACCAGCAGGGCTGCCTCAGTCAGCACACAGCAAGCACTACCACCATGGCCCATCGCTGGGAATTAGTCCTTCAGGTAAACTCCAAGATCCTGCTCCTATCCTGGAATAAACCACACAATTACATGACAACTGTCAAGTGATGCAAGAAATCAAGGACAGAATTAAAATAAAATAACATATTCCCCAAACTTTTGTGTAAACCAAACAGTTCCCTTCTAATACCATAAGCTCTTAAGCATTTTTATCTACACTCAGAACAGTGAGGGGCATAAAAATGACACAGAAATGACATGTGACCGATGCCTCAGAGAACATGATGTTACTGTTTGATCTCTGCATGAGGTCACATGGATCTTTGACTTGTTTTTTTCTTTATCTCCCATGAATGATGCAACTTAATAAGCAAATACCATCATATTATTTATAAGAAGGACATATGAATCACTAACCTGCAGGCTTATTTTTCAGTTTGGTCCTGGTGAATGGGCCAGGAGCAGTCCTGAGGAAGAGGGCTGCCCAAAAGAACTCAAGTAACAACAATTCTGAGAGATACAGTTTTCGTTCTCATTGAGGGAGTTTTATATTGACTTACATGATAGCTCTGATGGTAACAAAGGTGTGGGCACAGCTATGGTGACCATTTTCCACTCTGATTTACACTGTCTACTTACTCATTGTAATAGACAGGAGAAGCTTACCACACAGCTCTTACCGTCCGAACCTCGATTCTAATAACCAAGAAACTTCTAAGGAATTAACCACAAGGATAATTCCTTGTTTAAATTTTTCCTTCTGACTCTGTAATTCATACACACACACATAAGATGAATAAACAATATTTATCTAGAATGAAGAATTTGATTGCAAGTTTTGTAACAAAACCACAGATCCTGCTTCTGTTTTTTAGGATTTTTTTCCCCGAGATTTTTTTTGGTGCTTCACAAGGTAGTTGTTCAGAATCTGTAATCAAAAGCTAGCCTTCAGAAACAGTCTTGGGGTTTTGTTCTTAATGGACAAGTCTGAAGAGAATTTTAATTTCTGTTCCCAATGCAATATTGCTTTAAACTAAGGAGGAGTCAGACACAGCATGACAATTTGCAGCAACAAAACATGTGGTCAACCAGTAGTGAGACCAAGACAACCGCCAGCCAATACGGCTCAGTCCAGAAAGGTGCCACAAGAGCCGTGCAACCGTGCTGAGACACACCAGAGAACTGGTTTCCCCAGACTCAGGGCATGGTCATGTGAAGACTGATTAATAAAGAAGGAGCCCAGATAATTAATATTGCCATTTGTTCCCACACAACAAAAACAACTTGCCAACAACCAAGAAATCATAATTAAACCCACTCTAAGTCTCAAAGGAAGCATCAATTACTTGAAATATATTCAGTCTGTTAACATATTACAAAATTCTCCAGTGGGTTTATTAAATAAAAAGAGACTTAAACATTTCTGAAAATAGCATGATTGTGTCTTTTAACCTCCTCTCACACAAACACTCTTCATAAAGTGGCTGTTGCCAGGCAGCTTAAATCCTGTTCTCTAACAAGAAACAATTGTATTTTAATAACTTCAAAACTACCTCAATCTACAGGAAACATAAGGAAACCCTGCAAATCCGTACAGTTGAGAGTTTAAGCAGAACAGGATTAGCAGAAGGGTTGGCTCCAATTCTCCTGCCCTGAATGCCAGATAACCAGATCATTTATGACCCATACCCTGCTCAGCCCTAGAACTGCTGCAATTTGCACCCAAGAATCACTTGTGCTTCCAGAACCCACTGTGTCAAGCAACCGCTTGAACTGGGTTATTTAAAAAACCCACACCCCTGCCCCCACTAACCTACCCTGCCTTAGTTTTGAAATGACACAGCCTCCATTCAGCTGCTTTTCAATCCTTGTGCTATTACCTACAATTAAAAAAAATAATTTTTTTTCTTGCTGCTTTCTATTGGTGTTCAAATTTGAAAAGCAAGGAGAGGTTCATGTGACTTACAGGGCCCAAAGCCAGGGTTTCCCTGTTGAAAGCTGGTTCGCATTTAACTGGAAGTATTACAGAAATAAAAGGGATAGGCCACCAGTCAAGGGGTTTAAGATGATAGGCATCCCTCTAACACAAGTGTCAGTGTTGAACTAGTGACATTGAACAGACTAAACTTGTCTGTGAGTATACCACTTTATTTCAGGTATGGAAAACTCCTCTTTGGAGTGAAATTTCTCCTTAAAATTACCAGCCTCTAGATGAACAAGTACCAGCACAGAAATACTTCTGTGCAACAGACCAATGTCACCTGTCACAATTATCACAGAGATCATCAGAGCTGTTCTTATGGACACAGTACACTGCTGGGGCTCAAGTGTTCCCACACTGGATTTCCACACATTTTCTGAGGCTCACTGCACGGGATTTGGGGAACTGGTCTGAAAAAGGCTCAGAAACACAGTTACGACCATCTCATTCTTTAAAAAGCTTTAAAAGCATTTTAAAGTAATAGCTCCAAAATACAAAGCTAATACACATATGGAAGCATGTGGAAGGGAGGGATGTGACGAAAAGGACATTTTATCTGCACGCAGTGCTTGTTGAGTAAAGAAACTCTGACCAAACTGATGCTAAAGCCCTCTGCAGTACACTGTGAACAGAGTTTAACACCTGTCTTCAGATGTCTCTCGAGATGGACCTTTTTTTTATAGCTACATCATACAAACTTCCACGTGATCTTTATTTGTCATGAAATACATCTTCGTGCTACTGAACGCACTGCTTCCAATAGCAGAGTAAACAGCTAAAAGCAGTATCTATTTGTAATATAGTCCAAGTCTTCTACCTAGAGGGTACACAGGGGACAGAGTTTGCTCCAAAGCTGCTCTCAGTGCCCACATTCCAGGTCTGAGCCTCCCTGGGAAGACAACAGCTTTGCAGGGACATTTCGGTGCTGTCCTGGCTGGGTGAGCACCCACCTGGCCCAACATGCTGCCTCCAGTGCCCAGCCATACTCCAGAAGAGCCTCGTCAACCCTCCCACACCTCTGAGGTTTAGCTCCTTTGATCTATTTTAAAACATACCATGAGGACAGACTGAAGTCCAACAATTAGACTACACCAAAACGCAGGCAAATGGAAGCACCAGCAACTACCATTTTGGCTGACAGATTTCTACTGACAGGAGTGTGGGAGACCTAAATGCCCTTTTCTAGGATGTCAGACTTGGGAAGAAACCCAAACCCTCAAACTGGCCACACTCCAAATATGTGAGTTCATGATTTCACAGTGTACAAACAGGTTCCTAAAGGGACATACAAGATGAAAATACTCAGCAGGAACTTTATTTCAGTCTCAATAGCACAGAAAGTCCCTGTTCATATCAGTAAACAACTGCCACCTTCCAACAATGAGAAAAGCAACAGGCCAGTTCAGCGCCTGCTCCTGGTGCAGGAGAACAGACGGCCAAGGCGCCGTCAGACTCCTCCTTCCTCAGGACTCAGCCCCAGCAGAGCGGTGCTCCAGGGCTGGCATGTGTGGGGCAGCGTAGCCCACCCTGGCCTCACCTTGATGCCGCCAGGCCAGGCCAGCCCTGGCACCCAGCAACACCGGGGCAGGAGAACTGGAGCAACTGCTCCAGTGAGTTGCTCCCTCAGAGACAGTTAGCAAACCAGCAGCTTTGTGGAGTTATAGGCAAGATCTGGAAGCAGGGAAAGGCAGAGAGGAGATGGAGGAGGTAATGGAAAACCCACAAGGCAAGCCACGACTGATAAACAGAAACTGCACGAACACACAGGGGAAAAAAAAGATCAGAACGTGCAAAACAGTAGAAAGAGGAAATGGACAAAGACCAGGTGAGAAAATGTCACGGCACATGCTTTGTTCCAGCTTCCAGGTACAATGCAAACACTGTCACCTGACAAGCAAAAGCCTTCTCCAAATACCTCTTTTTTTTTTTAAGCTCTGACTCAACTCTGTGTTTGTTTTTGAAAGCTTCCCAGAAATAGAGCAGACTTAGGAGGTATTTATAGCTTTTAAAACCAGTTATGATTAATTTGAATCCCCAGCCTCCCAGCACCAAACCACAATCTCCTTTCCCATCTTTTAATTTTTTTCTGAAGAGAGAGGTTCCAGTTGGAGGAACAGGTGCCACACCTCCCTGCCAAGGCAGCAGCAACCTCTGCCCTTGGACACATCACATCACATCACCTTCCAGTTCTAGGGTGACGTTGGCTTTTATCATCATGATGGTTCAAAATACACAAGCTATCAAACAAGAATGTAGATTTGTACAGTCAGGTAGTCATTTCACTGTGATTAGCCCATTAGCTCTCACTGATCATGCAGTTACCTCCAGAGACAAGGGCACTGAGAGTAGTTTAACTGATCCTCCTTAAAGGTCACACCTTTAATCTATTTGCATCAACATTCCAAATAGCAGATCTAAACTACTATCTTTTTAAACTTTCATAAGCCAAGTGCAGATTCTCCCAGAAGCTTTTCACTCCAGGCTGCCTTGCTTAGTGGTTGGGCTCTGGGCTCACCTCAGGGGAGTGCTCTGTAAAGGTTAATGGCACATGTCAGGTATGACTTCACAGTGCACTAGTACGGGACCGACATGAACCTTGCTCAGAGGTGTCGGACAGTAACCAGCCGGTTTAGCTGACAACATGCATCAGTCCCCAAGGTCTGTCATAGTACTTTCAGGCCACTCCTTCAGCTGTGCTGTGCTTGCATATAACATTCCACCATGAATGGCTGCTGCTGTATGTGTGAAACAACAACCTACACAGCAACAGACAACAGCACCTCTCTGCTGGGGAGCAGAAGATCCAGCTCCACGTCACTTCGGGATGTGACTTGATGACAATGAGTCACTAGGAACCAAAGCTGCTGTGCTGGGTGCTGGTTTCAGTCAAACCGCTGATTGTTGCAAAGCAGGATTAGAAAGTGGTGTTGGTCTGGCTTTGTTTGCCCAAGCTCTGCAAAGCACACAGAAAGCTTGCTGCCTCTACCAGATCCTAGCAGGTTAAGCCTTTTCCAATGATTTGGCACCAGCATGTCTAAAGAGCTGTAGGGCAACTCCATGTTACACTGCACAAACCAACTCAGCAAGTGGCATGGGGCACTTCAGCAGGCCTGTCCCCACGCACCCGCAGCAGCTCTGCTGTGCCTTGCAGGTTGTGCTCCATAGCCTGGCAAAGCCATGAAGACCACAAAGGAACTTCCTGACAGCTGCCTGCTGTCCTCCACCAGAATGAGGGCTTTGGCCTTGCACTCGTTATTTAAAGTTTAAGAATCCTGTTGACTTAGACTGCAATGTCTTGAATGCCTGAAGCAGGGCAGCTGGTAACTCTTTCCTTTGGAGCCTGGGGACAAGCTCTTGCTCCCAGTGTGCTAGGGGGAGGACACCAAATTTTTATCGGACAGCATAAGGCAGCTTGCTGAAAGCCTCTTCCACCCAGCTAGGAAGGGGAAACATTCCCTCAGCACCTCTCCAAGGGCAGCTTTCCTTGGTGGGGAGGTGGGGGCAGCCTCGGCGTGGTGGGAGGCATTGGCTGCCATGTCACACTGCCAGGCTGCCTCCCTGAAAGCCACTGTCCCCTCTCCCCTTTGACTTCATCAGGGACCAGCAGTAGTGCAGCAACTGCCCCACCTTTCCATCACTTTCAGTGAGGGGAAGGCCAGTGGAAGCACAGGATACCCACTTCCAGAGCCCCATAACAAGCACACTGTCAGTATCTGACATTTAATTCAACTTAATTTCCTTGAACTTTGCCACTGTGGGCTGAGCGGAGAAGACAAAGGATATCCTAGTTTTGGCACATGGGCAAGATCATTTCTTGTTAGAGAAAATTAAGAAAGCTAGAATGTTTCTTTCTCTGGTAGACATGGATCTGAGTGTCAGAGGAGGAAGGGTCAGTCACTGTCCACGTGTAGTTCCCTGTCTCCCAAACCTTTGCAGGGTTTATGCAGGGCAAAGCACTGTCTGATAACAGTAACATCAATGTACTCCTGATTTTGGAACACCTTATTGAAACTTTTATCTTGAAAACACTGTGAAATAACCTTTTTCTTTGCTATTTCTTTCTTGTAAAAAAAAGGGAGATGAGCAGCAAGATAGCAATATCTAAAAAAGACAAAACCAGGAGGGAAAAATCCTGAGAATACCACAGAACTTCTCATCTGAATCAGGCTGTTGGGAACAGCCTACCGAGCAGTACCATCCCAACCCTGGTGCTCTGAGATCACAGCACTGAATTGTGAAACAAAGTACCACAGCACTTACCTGTACCGCTCCTCCTGCAGGGTCTGCATTATCAACGTGTAATCCCTCTGGTAGCGAACCTTAAGGTCCTCAAATGACTCTTCCAGTCTTGCCTGTGTCTCTCGAATTTCTTGAATCTCATGCAATATTGCATCAAACCCTGAGCTCTGCATATCCAGAGTGTTTGTTTTGGAGCTGGAAGCTCCCACAGGGCCCCCCGTTGTGCTGTTGGCTCCCACTGAGCCCGACGTGGCACTGGAGCAATCCTCTTCACTACCATATTTTGGGCTTGACTGAAAGTTCTGAATAATGCCTAGAGCCTTGCCTCCTGTCCCATCGTCCTGGCCTTCTTCTAAGGAGTCTTTCAGATTAGCAATGTTGTCTGCACTCCCAAACTTGTTTCTTATGAGGGAGGCAATCTCCCGGGGTTTGGAAACCACAGCTCCTGCTGCCGAGTGTGTGGCCTGGGAGAAACTGGACAGCCCACCTTTTACACTGTCTACCACTCCCTCACTGAAGCCAGTGACTTTTGCTCCAACATCTTTCAAACCCTGATGCATATCCCTGAAGACATCCTTCGGCTGCCGAGGAATCCCATTCTGTTCAATCTCTCGCAGCTTTCGGTGGTAATGTTCCAGTTTCTTCTGCAGCTGCAAGATGGTCTGGGCTGACTTTTGATTTTTCTTCTCAAACACTTGCTTAATGCGGGCGCTCTGCTGCTTGTCTGCATTGTTGGCCAATTTCAGGTACTCCGCCACGTTATCATCACGGGCTGTTTGCTCAATTTTGATCTGCTCAGTCAGCTTCAGTATCTTCTGCTGCAAGTGTGTGATGGCCACTTTTGTCCTCTGCGGATCTGGGGTCCCATCAACAGAGTCTGTGTTGATGCTGCCATCGGTGCTGGAGGCCACGGCACTGGAGGTCTGTGCCAAGCTGCTGACTTCCAATCGCTCGATCTAGGCAAGGAGAGAGAGAAAAAAGAGTGCTAATCATCAGCTTCACCAACAGAAAACCTTTCCTTCTTTATGCAAACCAACTTGGCAAATGGAAGTAATTCTGCAAAAATGCACCTTTTTTCCGCTGCCCAGGGGACAGTATCAATCAAGTGAGCACTATGTATTTTACGCACATTTAGTAAAGGCTGAGAAATAAGCAAAACCCCTCATAATTGGGCCCACTTAATAGCCGCAAACAATCCAAAACTCAAGAACAAACACTCAACAGGGCACCCAAGCTTGGCAGACCAAGCACTCTGAGGTATTGGTACAAGGGCAAGGGGCTCTATCCGCTGGAGAGTGAAAGGACCGAGAAGGTAACTGAGAGCAGAAGCCCTATGGTTCAAGTGTACAGCACCACCCGAGTCATTCCCACTGCTTCACTTGTTTGTACAGCAGCAACCGTGAAACCTACCCCAAAACAGCCACTCTACTACGGTCAGTGCTGCTAACAGAAACAGGGAGCCCGCGAGGGACCCGAACGCATCCCCGCCGCGGCAAACCCTGCGAGCAGGTGTCCCCGAGCGGGTCAAAGGAGAACTCCCGCTTTTGGCCAAAAAACAAGGTAAACGCTGTTTCAGCGCAACCGAACCCGACAAGTGCCCGCCGCGAAGGCCCGGGCAGCCCCGGAGAGCCCGCGGCGCCCCTGGCCAGCCCGGCCCCGCCGTACCTTGTCGCGGCGCAGCAGCAGCGCCCGCTCTCCGTGCATGGCTCCCGCCGGCCGCCCGCTGCCCGGGCACGGCCCGGCACGGCCCGGCCGGCCCCGCCCGCCCCCTCGCGGCAGGGAGGCCTCTGGGGCCGGGGAGCCGCCCCGCCAGCGGCCCGCGGGGATCGCCGCTAATGGGCTTCACACCCAGCGCCTTCCACGCTTTCGGCTCCCGCGGCCCCGGCCCGGCGGGGACCGGCCGGGCAGCTCCCCGGGCTGCTGCACTGAACAGCTGCCAGCTGACCCACAGCTACTGCCCAGACGCAGAACCACGTCCGTGCTTGTGCATATGCACTTTACAAAACAAAAAGTGCCATTACAATTAACTGTACCCTCTCTCTCGATTCAATATTCCATATTTAATGCAAAAAAAAAAAAAAATCAACCTCCCACAGGCAGCAACACCGGCCAGAACTGGGGCTCAGCCAGGATCCTTTCATAACCCTGAGGTTCTCTGCTATCCCATCAACAGGAAAACCAGTCAGACACCTGCAAAAGCATTTTCCAGAGGAGTTCAGCTGCTGGAAACTACAGAATATCAGTTCTCAGTCAGTTGTGACTCCTGAAATATCAACTGCTCTCTTAAGAGGGTTTAGTTCTTGAAAACCTGGATCTCTGCACAGATCAATGGAAAACTGGTGCTGAGAATTCATATTAATCAGTGGGACCAATAATATGCATGACATCAGTACTGCAGAGAGAACAAACTCACTGCAAAATGTAGGAATGTACATTTCTAAGTCATACACATTTGTTAAGATATGTCTTCTTGGAATTTATAATTTCATTAAGATTTTCCCAGGGCTGTCACTGATCTGATTTCTCCCTATGGCCTAGAAGGGCAGAAAGACCCTGGTTGCAGGGCATGCCTGGCCTGGTAGCATCACCCAGCACCCGTGGCACAGCTGCTCTGCGCCTCACCCGCAGAGCAGCTCTGCCAACCCGCCACCACCCCAACAGCAGCACAGCACGGGTGTCTGTGCAGCACACAAGACAATCTTACTACTGTTAACTGCCTAGGAACTAAGGGCTTCTCAAAAAAACCCTGTCAATCCATTTGTGACAATCTCTACGTACTCCATAGCAAGGACATTTTGGTATTAGCGGCAGATGAAAAAAAGAAAGATCCATAAATTTCATGCAAAACGTTAACAAAGTAATTTGATATAACCTTTGTCCTTTTTTTTCATAATCCTTTTGTTCTGGGCAGCAGTAAGGGTGAGTGTGGGACTGACCCTGTGTCCCAGGATCAAACAACTGCTGATCACCAGCTCTTCTGCAGCCCACATGCTCCAAGATAAGATCTGTACAGATAAGTGTCATGGAACTAATGGGGCTTCAATATTATGTTGCAGTAAAGAGTTTCTATTGGTTCAATGTACTCCAGATTGGGTCTAATTACTCTGCGTGTGTGGATAATTACTATAAATTACACTAATAGTACACTCTTCCTCTCAGACACAAGTTTTGTGAGTGAAAAATTTAGAAACTTTCTCTTCCCCCCCCTTTTAAAGTCAACTGACTTCAGCAAATCTGCTCAGGTTATCTCCCTACACCTGTGGCAGAAAATGACCTAGAACAGCAGTAGTAGAATAAACCATGTTGGGATAATTGCTTTATAATTACCAGCTATGTGGATATTAATCTGGGATAACAAAAGGAGTTATTTCCAATGCAAAAGGAAATGGCTGTACAAAGTGCAGTTCTGGAACAAAACAGATAATTTAAGTACTTTGTCCATATCGACAAGGCTTTGTAAAGGGAAGACTCAGCACAAACTGTGTCCCTGGGAAATGCTGATGATGGATTATTGAATTTGAGATGCCTGGCAATCTGTCCTGAAAAGATGCTGGTAAATTAAATACTGTAATGGTCAATCCTTGTATAAGAATAGGGATTACAATTCGATAGCCGATCTCCCTTGCAATACAATTTCCCAGTATATTGACAGTCCCAATCAAGGGGAGCTGTGTGCCCTCCCACCAGGAGGTGCTCTGAGAACTGCTCTGGCACTATGCCATGAACCAAATGAAATCATGTGAAGATCTTATGCTTTTTTCTCTCTCAAGATCTCACCAAATTCCCAGCACTGTCAATGCTCTCAGGCTTTCTCTCCTGTACAGGTTTTCTAATGTCTCTATTCTGCAGCACACAGCCCAAAACTCACTTCAGGATTCTGCCTTTTGGTGCTGCTGAAGATTAAACACAGGTGTTTCACCCTTTTAAAACTTTTCCAGTAAAAACACATACCACAAAATCATTCACCAAGAATACAGACTTGTTTTCAAACAAGCAGGGCAGCTGCATAAGCGAACAGCAGCTTTCAGAGCAAGCTTGCTGCAAGGGACTCCTGCTTCTTCCTCCCTTGTCTGGAGCTTCACAAGTGTGACTGAAAAGTGTCATGTTACTTAGAATAAAAACATACAGGGCAATGTGAGACAGGGGAGCTGAGAGTGATAGCTGCACACAGCCCCAGCAGTTAACAGCACCCAAGGCACCCATGTTAGTCACCTTCCTGGTGACTGTACACCTGAGTGGCAGCTAAAACTAACCACAAAAACATTCAGAAGTTGTTTTGTTTCCTTTTCCCACTGTGCTGAAGGCAGTTGAGTCATACAGGCAGAAAATATAGGAGACTCATACAAAGTCATAAGTTTAAGACTTCCTGTTTGGAAACACCCCTCATTAACAGCATCATTAGCATGTGGCAGGTGCAGGCATGGGCTCAGGGACTTGGCCAACCTCTCCACGCTGGGTGGGCAGATGGTCTCCAGCCCCAGGCAGGCACCAGGAGTGGAGACTCGCAGTCTCTGATGACATTTACAAGACAGTTGGTTCGTTAGTAAATAAGATCTCTTGTTAACACCTCACGGGAAATAAAAATCAAAGGGAAGAAAAACAAAAAAGAATGTTCTTTGTGCCTGACCACATCTGCAGAGTTACAGCTCCCCAAGGCCCTGCTCCATTGGATCTTCATTAAACCACCTAAGTGGGTATTTGAATAAAGCCACATACAGAAGCCCTGGCAGGTACAACTAAGAGCTACTTAAACATCACAAAGTACTATGAGGTACCTTCATCATATTCGATTAAATGCCATCAACAGCCACAAGTCACCTCTCTGCAAGACACCTGCAGTGCATGACTTGAAACACCTGAGCAAAGGTGGCACCAGCCCCGCTGTCCCATGAGCGGGCAGTGCCCTGTCACTCTGGATCCAAGACAGACACTGCATATGGCACAACTTACCACAGATTCCAAAGAAAATAAAAAAGTGATATGAATTCCCCTGCCTCACACACTCAGAAGATGCAATAAGCTATTTATGACCTACAGCTTATCAAGAGTTGAGTGTTTTTCTAATGCTTTGCTTTTCAAAGGTTGTTACCAAATCACAGATCAGTTGGGGTTGGAAGGGACCTCTGGAGCTCACCTGGTCCAACCCTCTGCTCAGGCAGGGCCACCAAGGGCCAACTGCCCAGGACCATGTCTAGGAGGCTTTTGAATATCTCCCAGAACAGAGGTTCCACACTCACATCCTACATTTGTGGATCTGTCTGTAATAAAACCTTGGGCCTGTAAGTCTGTCTGGTCCAACGCTGCCACACATCCGATACCACCAACTCTGTGGGTCACTATTTATTTCTAATTGCCTATTTATATGATGGCCAATCCTGTGTAATAGCATAAGTAAGGGAGAATATTTCTGGTCATTCACCTGTCAGTTAAATACAGACAGAAAATCCAAATACTGATGAACTTAACCATCACGAGAAACACAACTACCCACTCATGTATGGATTCATTTACAAATCCACTTTCCACCTTCACTCAGCAAGTGCTCAGGGCGCATACTGTCCAAGTGTGCCCCTGTCCAAGCCATAGGCTGCAGCTTTTCCAGGACTGTGCTGTGGGAGACAGTGTCAAAGGCTTTGCTGAAGTCCAGATAGACACATCCACAGCCTGCCCGTCATCCACCAGGCAAGTCACTTGATCATAAAAGGAGATCAGGTTGGTCAGACAGGACCTGCCCTTCCTAAACCCACGCTGGGATTTTAACAGGCTCCAGCTACTTACCCACAGAAACTGCTGGTCATCCTTGCCAGCAACTATTCTGAGCTCTCCCTAGCACACTCCTAAATCCAAATCCAAACCAAAACCATCTGAGGAAAGCACACAAACAGACGGACAGCTCAAGGAAGTCTTGCTGTGTGTTTTTCACAGCACAGTTCATGGGCTAGATTATAATTGGGGTTTCTAAGAGATAAACAGCCTTTGCCTGTGGGCAATTAACCCTCAGGATGGTGGGAAGATCATCCTGGTTATGGAAAAAAACCCCAAACAGTAAGAAAACAAAAATGAAAACTGACCCTGACAAGAAAAAAAAGAAAACAAATACACTACAGTGCCTTTGCCTGCCTCAGACAACAGCTTGAGCAGGGAACCAACACTGTAACACCAAGAGGAAATGGCTTTCCAGCTTACTCATAGTAGTTAAACAGTCCTGAGTGATAACTACCAACACAAGTGCGCTGCCAGTCCATCTGCCAACCTGGAGCCTTGCTTGCCCTGCTCCGCAGAGAGGGGAGAGGGCAGGTCCTGCCCGGAACACGAGGGCTGTCAGCAACCACAACCGAGCAATGTTTCACACATGCTCTCCCTTTTCTCAGAGGGGTCCAAGCCAAGCAGCCCACTGCCTAACCCTGTACTGTCACAGCTTGGGGACAGACAGGACAGCAGCTCCCTGCAGGGCTGAGGGGCAAGCTCCCCAGGAACCCAGTGATAAGGTACTTGGAGATGCTATTACCATGTTCCTAAAGACGGTCCACCATCAGGCCCCAGCCCCATACCAGCCAGACTGCAGGAACACCACCAGAGGGAAGGGTGACCTGGAACTGCTTCACTTGGCACTGGTGCCAAGAGCAGCATCCACCGAGCAATGGCCCGAAGTACATGAACAAATCCTCAACCACAGCCTGGGATCTGGTAAAGCCAGCTGCAGCATGACTTGCCTATGGCCTCGTCACCTAATTCAATATGAAATGCAGTTGTGATTCATGTGCTGCATCGAGTGCCAGAAACAGTTTAGCTATGAAGCAGCCAGCTGTCTTTTCCTCAGAGCTGTCAGTGGCAGAAATCCCCAAAGCAGACCAGTATTTCAGCTTTAGCCCTTGCTGGAGTCAGGAGGAATGGTGGAAGATGCTACTGCCACATGATGTCATGCTGTATCAGAGAGCATTGCAAGCAGTATCTGTCACAACCAACACAACCCATTCCATAGGGGAGCTCCAGTGAGTCCCTGTCAGTGCAGGACAATTGCTGGTCCCACATGCTTCCCCTGCAGCACCGTGCTGCCAGTGCAGTGGAGCTTGGTGGGCTTCACATGTTCCCTCTGCTTGACTCCACCTGCACAGGGCCTCGTGCCTCTTGGGAAGCAAACACATCACTAACTACCTGGTTAAGAGGTAGCTGAAGCTATAAAGCTGACTTACACTTTTTCCACATGTGGTGCAGGCACGTGCATCCCTAGTGCCTGCCAGCCCGGTGTGATGGGCTGAGGCAAGCAACACTGTACAAGCTGTTCCCTCAAATGGGATGGGGACAGGCGGGACCAGGCACCAGCTTGGTCCACAAGTACTTATTGACACAGGAGACAGAAGGGACTGACATGGTGCAGTGTAACATCCCCCTTAAGAGGTTGTCTATGGCCCTTTTAATTCTTTTTAAAAACCAAATTGCTGCCAAAGACATCACCTTCTTGACTTCAAACTTCTGAATCTTGAGAAAAGGTATTTTTGAGTGCAAAAACAGTAAGGCTTAGTGGCCCAATTCAGAAATGGTTTCCCCAAGGTACAGACTAGTCAAGCAGAAAATCATTGCTGTTGACTGAATAAACAGGGCAACACTGTGGGTGATGCAAGTCCAAGGGAATGGATACAACAATCTGACCGGAAAAATAAAAACGAACTGAATTATACACAAGGGCTCATAGGAGGTGGAAATGGATGACGCAGCAAAAGATATGGCCAAAATAACATCCATGGATGTTTATTTTAGCAGCTCCTGATTTTTAAATCTGAGGGGAGTGCCAATCAGGCCAGGAGTTACAATAATAATGATAGGAAATGAGGTAAACCTGACCAAAAATTAAGTATAGGAAACAGTAGGAGACGGTGGATTAGGAAACAAGTTTATACAAGCTTTTATCAGAAAGTGACTATATAAAATGGTGGGGTTTTGTTTAGTTTTGTTTTTTTTTAACTCATCCTGTTTTCCCCAGTGTGTCTGAATCACATCTCATTACCTGAGAGACAAAATTTTTGTTAACACTTCCAAGAGAGTAGAGTGGTTTTGGCTTTTTTTTTTCTTTTAAATGCTTCAAGCTGCTATCCGATAAATAAAGATTATTATTTTATGTTACATATTCATTTCTATACAACAGAGTTTAATTTTGCGGTTGCAAGTTAACTTTGACTTGCAAAGCACTGGAGCAAACTGGGTCTAGAGTCTGGGAGGACAAATGTCTCTGAATGATCCCTCTGCTCGATCCCTCTACACGGAACGGCCTTTGCAGGAGCAAGGATTCCCCTTGTCCAGGGGATGTTTCTCTGTTGAGGTTTAATATGCATGCCCCCTCCGAGTGTTTAGTCTAAAGGGCTCCAGTACACGAGCAGAGCAACTGTACTTCTACACTTACTTCTTTTATTTTTAGCTGTAGTATTTTCTGCAGGAACAACACAGAGCATGACCATAACCAAACTTCATCCTTGAAGCAGTTGATCCAATCAACAGTTCATACAATATTATTTCAAAACACCAGGTTTCATGTTTCCTGCAAACATACTGCTTTGTCATTCCTGTAGAGCATTTCCTGACACACAGTTTCCTTATTTAAAGCCTTTCTAATACAATATACACAGTATCTCAGCTGATACTTGTCACAGCTATGCAACAGAGCTGCTTCAGACTCCTGCCCTGTTCAAAAGCAGCTTGTGTTTGCCCCCAGTGCTGCAGGTGCTCCTGCATTAGCACCAACTAAATCTCTGATATTGCTCCCCGTGGCAAACTCAGCTCGTCAAGGACAAGCACAATGTGGGCAAGGGCAGTCCCTACAGCCCACGAACACACATTCCCTGGGGCTGCCGGCACATGGCACGGCTGCCTTTGGAAACTGGAAGAGAACACTGAGCAATGAGACATCAGAGAGAAAGGCACGTTCAAGGGATGATGAAGACCCAGCAGTCAAGCAACAGGGCACCTATCCAGAAATCCACAGGGAACACTGAACTGGGTAAATGCTGAAATCACTACACTGCTTTGGTATTCTTGCAAAAGCCAAGAATCCTCATCGAGATCTCCATTTAGAGACAGCCCTCAGCACACCACCTCCTCAACACATGGTGGAAAGCTGCTCAGGCTACTCTGACCTGGCCCAGAGAGCACAGAACATGGTATTCTATGCTCACTACTCCTCTCTCCAGCTCTCAAGAGGTGATACAGCAGCCTGATTTTTTATGTGCCAAGATGCAAAGCACACAGATCTATCAACCTGGGAGGTACAACACCTTTAACCTCTGTTTTCCTACTGCCCTGTAGCCCCGTGGTCTTTATCACTGCAACTTGGCATTTCTAACAGGGCTATTTCTGAGAGCCACCTGTGTGCCACTTTTGTTATGAAGACTGCTGAATGCAGTGAGACAAAGAATGCACGTCCAGTATAGAAGATATTATTCTCCTTTGGGAAGAACTGAGAGTCGATTAAATAAATGGATTAGACACGTGTTTCAAATGCAACAGGAACACTATGCAATCTTTCAACCATGCCTTCTGCAGATGGTGACAGTCAAACCTTCAGCAATGGCAGAGGCAAACGGCAAAAAAACAGTCTGGATCCTGGATTTCTTTTTTCTCCAAAAAAGAGCCACAATGCATGGGAGAGCTAACTGTAACAATTCAGGGAGAAACAGCCTCTATTTTGTGTTCCAGATCAGAGCATCAAAGACCTTACTGTCTCTCTTCAATATTTAATAAATGGAGGGGGAGATACCTTTTACTGTTAACTCAAGACTAGGAAAGGGCAATGCCAAGCTACGCAGCTCAATGAAACCAAAGAAAGGTATGTAATCATTTCTGAAGGTCATCAGCTCCACAGGAAGCAGTACGCTTACTCTTTTTTTTCCTGAAGGAGAATATGGTTCTGCAGTTTGTTTACTATTTCTTGAAAATACATTTTGCACAGCTAAAACAGCAAAACAAGAAGTCACACTAAAAAAGCTACCAATGCAAGTACCTTTCTCTTAACGCTGGGCTGCATCTGCACCCACCTTCTTTCATTATTCACTGTTTCATAAAAACCAAATCCCAAAACAACAAAACCAGAAAATCCCAAAAACCAGCACCACATTTGGTCTTGTTTATGGATTGCACCACTCAGACAGGAGCCTTTTTCATACTTTCCAGCTTATGAAGCAAAGAAAAGCTATATAAAAAACCAACCACTGAAAGTCAGCAGCAGAGCCCAGAGGAAAAACACAGTTTTCCCAAGGCTGATGCACAAAACGAGGTCAAGTTCTATCAGAAATTCAAGTAAAGCAGCCAAACAAGACAGCTAATGCCGTTCCAGGGATGCTCTCACCTTTGCAGGCTCGCAGAAGTCCCTTTCACAGCACACGCAGGTACAGCAGCACCACATAAACATCCCCGCGTGGCCATGGGCAGCCCCGGCGCTGGGCAGTGCCCGCGGCCGCAGCGAGCGCTGGCCGAGAGCCGCTGGCCGGGCATGGCTGAGCGCCGGGCCGAGCTCCGCTCCCCGCCGGCAGCTCTGCTCCAGCAGCTCTGCTCCAGCAGCTCTGCTCCAGCCACACCGCTCGGCCGGGACGCGGCATTTAAAGCTACAGGGCTTCCCAGGCTCTGTGCAACGCTTGGCACTATTTTTAAAACCACACCTTCGAGCCAGAAAAGTGGTCCAGGATAACATAACCAAATTGGGACAAGATCAACAGAGTCAAAGTGACACAGCTGTTCCTCAGCGACACAACACAACAGACCTGGGGGCAAGGGTCAAGCGAGAATTGGTAACAGATTCCAAGATGAATATCAGGACATAAATCCACCTATAAACTATATGCTCTAATTACAGCACTGCTGAAACACTGCTGTTTAATAATCCGAAAACAAATTTTTCAGAATATTAACGTGATCTCCTGGAAGGCTGAAGCTCTAATTAAAAAGTCATTGTCACAGGAGTCCAGTACACAACAGAGCCAGCACAGCACTGTAACCAGAGCTGACGACAGGGAAAGAATAAATCTCAGCACCACTCATCCCCTACTGTCAACTTCCTTGTCAAAGATAAGGTGTTTTACTATCATATTTAGAAGACATAAAGCAGAGGCTCATCTCTTTGCTTGACAGCTCTGCCCCACAGCACCTTATGCCATCCAGCTTCACTCCTTTGGACCCATTTGGCACCCTCAGCTCATGGCTGCTTCTCCCCCGTTCTCCTCTGTCTCACTGATATTCCCTGTTTGTAGCAAATATTATCACTCACCAAAGCCAGAGACAAGATGATCCAAAGCCAAGCCATTAATTCAGAGTATGCAAGGTGCTCTAAAGGCTGAAATACCAGGAACTGCCAAACCCACAGGAGCGGAGTGGGCTTTTAGGACTTCCCCACTGCATGAGCCCTGCAGCATGTTTGCAGCCAGCACTGATACAAGGACTGAACTTTCCATTTTTAATTGATGTCTTTCCCTTTGAGCCAATGACTCTTCGAAGCTCTGACAGACATCACAGTGCTTGGGTTTAGTAGGTTTGGGTGTTTTTTTTAAATCATTCTCTTTACTTGCAGTAATGCACAGGTAATGTGAAGAAATTCTGCACTGAAACATTAATTCATAAAATATAAATTTCAGCAATGTAACACAGGAGAAACTCCTGAATGACTCAAACCATAGGTAATATGGAAGAAAATATTACTATGTGCAAAATTCAGTTTTTGTTAGGAAAAAAGGGAAATAAGAGGAATTAAAACCTGAAAATGTATTCTGTAGGAACCAAATTTAGAGGAAAGACAGCTAAAAAAGCCATTGTCTTAAATGATACTGGTATGTCAGGTGGCATTTATGGAAAAAACATTATGATGAAAGGCAAGTGTATCACACGGGCCATTTAGAACAGGAACTGAGAACAAAAACACTCCACAGAGCAGGAACAGTAACATCGGATTCATGCAGAAGAGAAGCCATACTGGTGTAGAGATGTTAAATGATACGGCCCCAAAAGCATTTCTGTAGACATTTCTGTGATGTCAGAGAACAGGACATGAAGGACAATGGATGAGGCAAAAGGGAAGAGGCAGGTGAATATCAGAACTGTCTGTGGTGCAACGGGTGACCTGCAGACCCATCCCACCCTCACCCATCACCGCCGTGTCCCCAGTACGTGCTGGGGCCCTGCGGTGGGGAGCCGGTTGAGGGAGCAGTGCTGGCACTGCTGTCAGCAATGCCACTACCCACCCCACAAGCTGGGCCACAAACATTGCTTACTGTAGAGCAACAGCAGCAGGAAAATATCTAACCCAATCTGACAAAAGGACAGACAGCAGACACTTGATTTCATTCCCTCAGTGTCGCAATAGGCAGCAGCTCACTGACTGTCTTTCGAAAAGCAAAATCCAGCAGCAACAGCAAACAGACGTGCTGAGTCTGGGTGTTCAGCGGTGGCCCAGGGCTCTGCCCAGCAAACCAGCTGCATGCACAACTCCGGGACCACTGACAGCCGAGAAAGGAGAAAGCCCCAGGACGTACGGTTCCGGAGGCAGGCAGAGAGCCCCCCGTGCTGGGTGTGCAGCGAGGGCAGTACGCAGTGTGACCCCAACACCCCTTCACTGGCCAAACATGCCGTACCACCAGAGCCCAGACCCAGCCCTGCCGAGCTGAGCTCTGCACGCACAAAGCAGGACCTTGTAACACGACACAGCAGTGCCCTGGGTGTCTTGGCAGGAGCCCCAAACGCGTTTGACAAAGCAACTGCAGCCCTGAACAAGTGAGGCATGAAAGCGCTGCAGCAGAATCACCAAGGCTGCTAAAAATACTTCATCCCTGACCCCATCAGGAACACATCTCAAGTGAGAGTCTTGTTTTATGGAGAACAATAAAACCAAAAAGCAAAACAGCTCTGCTCGCAATGGTCTTGGAAGTTTATTTTTTAAAATAAACATGCAAAACCCCAACATACAGACCGCACTTTTGGTTCCATGAGGAACACTTCTGGGTTGAAGGACACGCTTTACACCTCTTCTAGAGCTCTGGCAAGGTGCAACCACAAAATCTCTTCCCCTGCAACCTGACACAGGACATTGCTGAGGCTCCTATTACATATTAAGGAGCCACCTGCAGACAAATCCAACCTCTGCCCTGCTGAAGGTGCCACAGACACATTGTGCATTGAGTAGTGAGACAGATGAAACACTCAACACCTGGCTGGTGCCCATGGTGAGTGCCCCGTACCAGTCAGGAACCAGAGAATAGCAAAAGGAGATGTTGGACTGGAAATGGCTAAAAGACAGGCTGCACCTGCTCTGTCCCCACAGACAGGACAGCCACGAGCCTTCCTCCTGCCCTCCTCCACTGCATGCAGAGCCACAAGGCACGAGGGGCTGAAGAGATCCCAGATGAGGTCTGGAGAAAGCTCGTTAAGATGAAGCTTCTAGTTTATGCCTGAAGTAAGCACAGCAACCAGACCTCCCATGTTTTGGGAAACTGTTGGGTGGCGAGACAATTTACTCTTCTGGGGAAGGAGAAATGAATGTCCTCACAGAGTACTGCTCTGCAGGCAGACAACTCTGTTCACCATCTATTCTCAACATATCTAGCCTTAAAAAGAAAGTTATTTTTAAGAGATATGAACTTATTCATCAGGCATGTTCTCACACAGATTCTGTTCTGTCAATTTTCAATCAGCCTGGCTGGCTCTACCATGCTCATTCAAGGAA
This sequence comes from Platyrinchus mystaceus, assembly GCA_035041135.1. Taxonomy (NCBI): domain Eukaryota; kingdom Metazoa; phylum Chordata; class Aves; order Passeriformes; family Tyrannidae; genus Platyrinchus; species Platyrinchus mystaceus. Next base: position 246,782 of record JAWWLV010000024.1, on the reverse strand, counting down.
AGCAGAGGTGCATACTAACTCTAAGAGACACCAAACTGTATTTCCCTCGCAGTGTTTAGGTCACAAACATGGATAAGCTACATGAGTGTACTCTCTGGATCTATAATAACTATCTATTCAGTAGCAGTCTGACACAATTACGATGATGCTGTTTCAGGGGAAGTCTGCCCTGTCATACACTGTCCCAAAGGTGGCCCACCATGATGCAACCCCCAACACCAATCTGCCAACCATTCCCAGTGCTGAGTCCTTCATTTGCCCTGCAGCCCTGCTCAACAGCAACATCAGCAAAGGCCTTCCTTAAAGACAGGACAACGAAAAAAGTGGAAGAACCACAGAAATATTTAAGGAAAATGTAACAACAAAACATGGGCTTAAAAAGGACAAATCTTGTCCTCCTCCTTCTGTCCCATCCCCCCACCCCCAAGCCAAAAGACAAGCTTTCTTTTCTGACTTAACTGCTACCTCAACTAGGCTAACAGTTCTGGGGAAATAAATGCATTTCCAGTTTAGGCAGTGAGTACACCTTTCATTCTGACAGCAGGTCCTGACAGCTCATCAGTAACTATGACCAGTTCTTAAAGGGAACCTTGACCCATCTTCTTGCTTAGCAAGCGCATAGGTAGTTCCAGGATTCACATGCTCTAATCCAACTGAGAGTGTGAACCTTTGCAGAAGTCATCATAGTGGATAGATTGTTGATAATCCTACAACGTGCCAGAATTACGACGTTATTCTTTCCCTTCACGCTGGTTTAAGCTCTTACACTGCTGAATATTTGGAAGGCAAGTCCTGTCTTGTGACCATTTTTTTTTTCCTTCATTAAAATTTAAAAATTTCATATGTCTCAGTCTAGGTTAACTCAAAGCATGTTCTGAACTCTGAACTGGGGCCAAAGTGAAATTTGTTGCTATAGGAATAAGCTTATAGAGAAAGTCTTTTCTAATCATTTTCTTAGAAACCAAATGGCAAAGACAGTGTCTTCCTTGGCCAATGGGTGCTCCTTCCCCCCAGGCAGCATCTGTCCATACCATCCCAGCTCCGTGTAACACCGTCCTGCTCACAGCTGTTGCCAAAGTTGCTCCTCGACCTTTCAGTAAAATCACCCAAGGTAAGTGAACAGTTCCAGCAGAGCATGTTTCACTAACCCAGATTATTGGAACTAGTGTTAGGCAACTAAAGAGGGCAGTTGGAGTTACAAATCCCATCAAACCACCATCTCCCTTTTCCAGCTGTGTGACCTCCAGCATTGCTCTCACAGTGGGAGCTGCGCACCAACAGCGCCGTGACGTACTGACAGGCAGCACTCCAGCCCTGCCTTCTTCTCTATCAACTGCCACAGGACTCTCCCCAGCCCAAAAACCTGGCCTCAAAGGAGGTAATAAAACTTTTCTGAAAGTAGCTGGTTGTTTTCTACTTCCTGATTCAGACATTTTTAATGAAAACTGTCTTTGATTGACTGAAAACAGCTGTTGTAGGACAACAAAGAATATCCACAGAAGACCACACACAAACCTCACCCAGGAGACAGTCTAGAGCAGTGCATGAAAATACCCTCTGAAATGCAACTCTGCTGAATAATTGCCGCAGAGTGTCTCACGTTGTTAAAAATAGAACTAATTTCTGCATTGGCAGATGGAGTTTCAGTCAAAATATCCACTGAGCCACTTGAATAATTAAGTGTTGCTTCTCCATGGCATAACAAAGTAGCTAATGCAATTTAGTGCCCTTTCTAAAACAATGGGGTAGAAATACTGTTTGCTAATTTTTCAGCTAAGAAATGAACAGTAATAAAGTTTATAGCACTAAGCAGCAAGCCTCTAGTTGAAATGCTGCCAAGACAACGACACCACTCTCTACACACAGGGTATTTAATCTCTCAGGTAATTACTCCTGGAACAGAGCAGTCATTTAATCTAGAAATCAGGTTTACTCAGAAGGAAGCAGACTAGCAATCCTCAGTGATTGGAAACAGGGAGTTAGACAGAGGGACAGAGCCACTGATGCACAGTGAGGCTTTTAAAAAGTATATGTTAAGTTTTTAAACAGCTACGAGCAAAATGCAGTCCTCATGGTAACACAGACCCTGCATTTATTGCCCAAGCTGTTTGTATTTCACAGAGTCAAGCTGAGTTTTTCCTTTCAAATATTCTTAGCATTTCACAGAATCACTAAATGGCTTGGGTTGAAAGGCATCTTAAATACCATCTAGTTTCAAATCCCTGCCACGAAGAGCTTCTCTGGGCAACCTGTGCCAGGGCCTCACCACCCTGACAATCAAGAATTTCTTCCCAATAGCCCATCTAATCCTGCCCTCTGTCAGTGTGTAGTCATTCCCCCTTGTCCTGTCACTCCATGCCCTTGTCCAAAGTCCCTCTCCAGCTCTCTTGGAGCCCCTTTAGGCACTGGAAGGCTACCTTTCAACAAATCTTAATAACCTTAAACACTTTTTCTCTCTAAACTTTGAAGTTAAATAATGTCAAATTTCCTTTTACCTGGCTAAAACTATTAATTCCATAAGTTTTTAAAAAACACAAGGTCACATTCCAGATAGATGGATCAACAAAAGCATTTTGGAACAAACACTGTCAATGAAACCTGGCCATGCCAGGCCAGAACATGAGCAGGTAAGAGGAGGATGATCATTGAGACGTGTCTAACTGTACTAAAAATCGTCCATTAGATGAACCGTGTCAAGAATTCAGGTACAATGTCTAGAAACTACAGAGCAGCCTGAGCAATGAGGTTGAGAGCACTGCAGCACGTGTGCATTTGCTAATGCTATAAAGCCCTAGCACTGCAAAGCTGCACAAATTCCACTAATTGCTCATCCCACACCAGACCAGTCAGAGCTCCTCAGTGTTGCACCGGGCTGCAGGCAAGCAACCAAGCTGGCACGCTGGCCTCTCTTCTGCCCAGTTTCCTCCAGGCTCATAAAGCAGCCTCACCAGCAGGAGAGGCACATCTTCCTCCTAAATTCAAGCAGCCAGAGCCAGTGGGAATGAGCCTGGCCCCTGCAGGGAAAGCCAAGCTCCTTGGCCCTTGCCAAGTGCACGGCCCTCAGTAACCCAACCCCGTCCAGCTGTCAGCACGAACCCGACCCCAGCCCCACGGGCACCTCGCAAACCACAGAGACACAGGGCGGCAGCAGCAGAACAGCCCGGACACACTGCACAGCACTTAGTGCAGGAATTCCCTTTCTTAAAAGCAGGAGCAGCATTAAAATGTATCCCTTCCACTACACTGTTTTCACCAATATATACATTTAACCCAGATTCTGAAAGGATACAATTGCAACGTTTAACAAGTGGAATAAACAACTGTCTGACTAAATTCCAACAGCTCTACAGTGACATCTGCAGCAAGGTCTACTCTTTGCATTTATAAGCAGCAGTATCAAGCTCTGCATTTCCTGAATTTTAGTAATATTAAGTAAGATAACATGAAACATAGCACAGTCCTGAACTTTAAATATCTAACAAAATAATTAGGTCCAGGCTCATGTACTGGTACAGGCTGTCAGTGAAATGCTGAAGTTGACCCACTCTCCCTCACAGTTCACCAGAAAAATTTTTCCCACACAGTGAATGAAGACTTTCTCATGGTATTTTACATATGAAAACTCTGGAAGACTACGTAGAAATTAAGTAGTTAGTGAAGAACTAGGAGTGATCAAAAAATCTCAAAGGCTTTGAGAATATTTGTAATGGAAGAACGAGCGCTCCTCCAAACCAGACCCCACCTGACAACCACACTCTACATGGGAAGGATTTCTCTTTAAAGCAGACGTTTATGTTATGTTCAGCATGGAAAACCGCTGAATGACAGCTGATGATTTCTGAAACCAAAAACCTGAAGCAACCAGCTTTCTTGTTTTGCTGGCTGACCACTCCACAGGCATTTGCTTGGAGAAACCTGCAGCATTGAAGCCACAGAGCTCCACAGTGCCCATGTCCTGCCTGCATTCCACACTGCCGTGCAGGCAAACACCTTTCCAGGACTCCTCACCTGGGTCTGGAAGAACAGGAGACACAGCCACACTACGTGTACCATGATTGAACTACAGGGGACAATGAAAGCTCTTTGCCTGGCCTTTTGCCACCCAATTATTTCAAATCTACAACAGCACAGGGGACCCCTGGTGGCCTAGCGGTTAAGATGCTGGTCTCTCAGCGCCAAGGCCGCAGGTTCAAATCCCGGTCCTGCT